>VXAA01005830.1:71263-84119 GCA_013399115.1 Anseranas semipalmata
TTTTAAGTTTTTGGCATAGGAAACCTTGTATTGCCGCCACTGCTGCTGCATACACTATGTATTATGTGCAACACTGACATTCGGAAGCCTAATTAAAATTTCCAGTCCAATCCATTTTTGTCAGTTTAAAAAGTTAATTTAAATAACAGTTCCTAAAACATATGGGGAACAGCTGCTGCTTCTATTTCTACATAAATAACTGTGCTTATACGTTGACCTTTTTAAAGAGAAAAGAAGGAAAAAACTGTATAAGGTCTTACGGGTACAGGGTATTTAGTGCAGAATTATTTAGACAGCGAGGATGTGGTAATATCAAGAATCATACTACAGGGTACAAAATCATTTAGTCGAATTCTGGTATAGCATTCTTCCACTGAATGCCACTGTTTTCCCATTTGCTGACAACAGAGAAAATAGCTTTTGTACCTGTCAATGCTGTCAACTGGGACAACTGAGTCGTTATCAGATGGACATGACTTGGAACACATTTTCTGTTTAAGGTTTAAGGACACACTTTGCACATGAAAACATTTCAGTAATCGTGGCCATGGACCTACTCATTTCACAGGTTACATTGGTACTATTCAATTTATTTCATCCCAGTGTTTTCCTATAGCTAACAAAAATCTTAGCCTGAAACAATTTAAACTCTTCTTAAGTAAAAGAAATAAGTAAATAAACAAAAGAAAAGAAACCCCTAACCTTCCTCTACCCTTTCACCATACGAATGATCAGAAGCAAAAACAGCAGGGATGAACCTGAATGTTTTTCTTTTGTTTTAGACATCTTATTTCCCTTCTTGCATGTTTTAGATTTAGAGACCTTTAGATCTAGAGACAAACTACTATTTTCCACTTACACAGTACCACAATCACCTAAGGTTCTCTGAAGTCGTACATAACCTACAGGAAAGTTTCTCTTACGTTCCTAATTGACCTTGGCACTATGCCTCACATTCTCATCAGCTGACCACCACGCTGGATCTTAAAAGAGAGTCAGAAACAAAATTTTTCAGGAAACTCTAACAACTCAGTCTATCATCAACTTTTAGGATCTTACCTAAATGTCAGAAATTTGTGTTTGTTTTTCTTTTTTATTCCCACTTATTTGAAACAGGGATACAGTTACTGACCTACTTTTTGTATGTGCAAAAAGAACTTGTTCTTTTCCTGACTTTTGACTTGTTCTACATAATATAAATAGCTCAGTTCAAAATATTCTGCTTTTATTCAGAAAACAAATCTTATTTTATTATGTTTGCTATTGTTTATTGCCAGTGCCTTTTTTTTTTTTTTCTTTGTTCGGGTTTTCTTGCACTCTATGGGTAAAGTAGTACAGAAATTTATGATTCATGCCATTCAGTGCACAGGGAGGGAATTTCCAGTGTTATTACATACTACTTTTTTTATTACTCTTACATTGGTTTTATTCTTTTGTTTTCATTAGGTAAGCCACTGGAAATAGCAGCCACTCTGTTTTACAATACCGACAACCAGTAATGTAGTTGCAGATTGGAGAATGTCCCCTATTCAAGTTGGTGAGACATGGAACAGAAAAGAAAAATATTTATAGCCAGTGATGAAAAATTATCTCTAGTTTTTTTTCTACAGTATCATTTATCATCCTATAGCCTTGGTTTTTGGTGTGGTGATAGAGTTTAGTATCTCTTTTACTGTCCTGTCAATAGGTTCCTGCTGGAACCTTAGTGTACTAAGTACTGGCAGCTTGCCCAGGAGACCAAGCCTTCATGAAGTGAGGCCAAAAGCAAAATTTTTTGTTTGAATTGATCTTTCTAAGAATTATTCTGGGCTAGAATTTTGTGATGTACTTCACGTGACAAACTAGGAAGATCAAGAAGTAACTTTCCACTACTTGTGAGAGCAGAGATATTTGACCTTTTCATTAATTTTCATAAACTTTTCAATTAATTTATTTCATATTACTACTATTTGCTAGGAGCATATTACAACTCATACTCATGTTTTTACTCAGAAGTGCATATTATCAATATTTCACTAATTTCTCATTGTACAATCCTCCTAACTCCATAAGTGTACTCCTAGTGCACAGACAAAATTAGGAAAGTGAGTTAACATTTGTATATTTTATGTCTTTCTACCCTTTTAGATAAAAGAGGACTGTTTATTTCCATACCAAGTTTAGATTACTGATCCGATCAATTTCACAGGGTTTTTCAAATACATTACTTTTTCTTTACACTATGTGCTTTGTTCTCCTTTGAAAGTACACACCTACTTCTTGCTCTTGAAATAAATCCAGAACCTTGTGCACAGGAGTATCAAGTAATTTAGTTTATTCAAAACACCATAGTTCTATAGCAGTCAGATTGCAAATTCACACTGATGAGAGACTAATACAGGAATCTTGCCTTTCCCCTGCAGCTCTCTAACACTTCACATGCATTAGCATTATTACACCTATTTTTCAGGCAGTTAACTACACCTGTCTCATTACTCTTAGCTGAATGACAGAGCAGTGAAGAGAACCTAGATACCCATGTTCCAGTCTGATACATTGCTAAGCCATACTTCCTCTGATTGGAATATTATTAGAAGTGCCATTTCACACAATCACTGACACCAGAGGATTCAAAATCAAATCTGAAGTCATTATATGAAAGTTATACCACAGAACTCCATTTTAACTTCATTAAAGTAACAAAATAGCTGCCAGCCGGAGCCATCCACTCGGATGTGTCTCAACTTCAGAAAATGTGTGAAATAATTGGAAACCCAGCCTTAGGACTGCTGCCACATTAATGCAGCCAGTGAGGGATATGTTATCTGGTACTGACAGAGTTAAAAGCACCGAAATGCAAGACTGCAGAATTAAAAAGTAAATAGTAATTCATGAAACCAACTAGAATGCAAGTGTTGAAGGCTGAAAGAACATGATTAAGAGTACATGGAACCTTCAGCAGCATTTAAAGAGGAAAAATGAAGTCCTTTCTTAGCACAGCATAGAGCAAGGATAGCGCAGTGTTACCGGTGCAGTTACACAGTCCTGAATACTTTCAAGAAGTTCTGAAATGATTTTAGCAAGAAACGACACATATAGCACCTATATTTAGTAAGTTTTCATCAACTGGAAAACTTTAAAATTTCATACTGTTTCCCAGCCATCCTTCTCTAGCGTTGCTATTATCATAATATCAACTTGGTCTTTCTACCAATTTATGTTATTTATAAAATTGATCAAACTTGCTTCACAGCATACTTATCCTAAAGCCCATGATCAGCCTCTGCTGTGGCATATATTTGTATTTCTGAATCCTGTAACGCTGACTCTAAAATTCCCATCTAAATAGCTCAAGTCAAAGGCTTCAGAATATGACTTTTCACAATGCAAAACACTGTTGCTTATTACATAATAAACAAAGCGTTACCACGTTCAGGTGATATTACTTTCCTTTTCCATGTCTGATCTCCTAAACTCATCACATTCCTTACAAGCTTCAGATAAACTATCTTTGACAGTGGCCGCCTCTAGTAAAAAAAAGTCAACTATCTGCCCTTTCTTTTTGCATTTCCTTTCATAGCTTTTTGTGTGCTCCTTAAACAGCACTGGCCTATCAAGAAAGTAGTCCAGGCTTGGTGGTAGCAATGCTTCAACATCATTAACAGGAGGGAAAAAAAAAAAAAAAAAAACCTCTTTCCTTATAGAAGAAATCAGCTGTTTCTAGATAAACCTATTAATTAAAAGTAAAACAGTTTTAAACTTCAACCAGCTTTACACCATGCTCTGATTTGACTGTCTCTTACATAGGGATCTGTGCGACCACTCCAACATCACAACTCATAATCAGAATATGTGTCTAAACTGAAGAAAAGTATACTTCTAAATCAGAAGCTAAATTATGAATATTTTTGACTGGTTTAAAAGAAGTTTATTATTTTCAGGCTATTTGTAGCTTTAAGAAAAATCTCATTGCTCCAATTCCCTATTAATCTAATTTCTACAAATACTTCTGATATTTGATGCACTACATGTCCTTTTCAAATTCTTTTCATTCCTGTGTCTCACACGCTCTTTGAAAGATTTATACTTGTACAGCTTATATTCTGCATAAAGTCATGTGACATACTTTAAGTTCATCTCTTGCTTGCTCTAAATTTGTCAGTTTTTAGAAACCTGAAGAACATTCCTTTAGGAAGAATTCAAGATAGTTATTTCTCTCTTACTGAAATTGTTCAAAATTAGAACCTTTTCTGCTCAAGTGTTAATCTGTTCCTTCTCTTATGCAACACTTGTAGTCAAAATTCTGTTTATGAGACTGGAACCATTTCCACAGTAGACAATTACGATATCACAAAGGTGCAGTTTTTCATGAATAATAAAGCAGCCAATTTGAGCTCCTGCGGTGCTCTTCTCATTTTAATATTTCTGATAGTTAAAAAAGAGAAAAAGTCAGAAAGCCAGTTCCTACGTCATATTTCATAGGTGGGATCAAAGGAAATTTCCAGGTTTCTAACACTAACACTGTTAGCTTCATTGCAGGTCAGATGAGGATTATTTTACCTGCATTTACAAAACCTGGGTTCACTACGGTTCTGGGATACAAGGGAACTCTGCCAGATCATCTGATTTGTGCTGACTGTGCACATAACACAGAAGTTTCCCAGCGTCATGAAGAGGATCAGTACAAACAAATGCTGAAACACAGCTGTTGGTGTGACAACTGACTGAAAGTCTTCAAGACCATCTAGGCAAGCCATTAATGTGAGAGTTATGTAATAGTTACTGCACAATAAAAGATTTTACTACACCATTCAAATAAACCTACCAATCGAACACTACCACATCAGCTTATTATGGTTGCCTCCATAGTCATAGCTCTTTTTTCTTTTCCTTAAAAATAAAATAAAATTAAAAAAAACAAACAAAAAACCCGCACAGTTACTTAGGGCCACTTTGTCTCTCAGTTTCCCTTTCCGGTGACTACCTTTATCAACCTCCTGTCCAATGCTGGGAGCAGTGAGACAGCGCATGACTCATCTCAAGCAAGTGCTCCAAGTACTCCAAGTCAGAGCTGTGGACTTCCTCAGGGCCTCCTGCTCTCCTCCTGACACCACGCACACTGCACTCCTTTTTTTACACAATTTAAGTGGAGAGTGGCTCAGCTCCATCTAGTTCACAGACTACAGCCATCCTCTGGAAAGCAGAGGTAAATTCTTTTTTTTTTTTTTTTTTTTTGCATTAACAGGTTAACAGAAGTGAAGCCTGCACAAAGCATGCAGTTGTGCAGTTGTCACCTTTTCCAAAGAACAACCAGAGGTGTATCCACGATGGACAAAAGCAAAGAGCCTGGCCCAGCTCTGTGGATTCTGCACTGGACACTAAAACTTCTAAGCACCAAAACAACTAGCTAAACTCTTATGAAACTGAAAAGTTCTTGTTTCTCTCACTTCAACTCTATGTGAAGTTCTAGTCAGAATTCAGTGAAACTTAAAAACTTAAGATACCACCAACACACAAAAACCATTGACAGCAAGTAATGGAATCTAGTGCATTTAATTTCAATCAAAGCAGAGGTAGTTTCACAAAGAAAGACTTAACTCAGAAGTGTCCTACTTTAGGACTCTGCGAGCTTATTTTTATTATAATCAATTCTGCTTGAAAAGACTGCTCAGGGTTAAAAAGCTTATTTGCAATCTTTTCTGCAATATGGCTCTATTTGTCTAAGTGTCATAGGTAGAATCCATCTGCAGTCTTAGTATTTAACTATAAGTGGATGATATTTATTCAGCTAGTACATTTTTTCTGACATTTATATTACCTCAAAGGACAACACCGCCTTTGGAAATTCTATTTCAGATTGAGCTAATTGAACTTTTGAAGGCATGGTAATCTTGTCATGAATCAGCAGGGTTGGTTATGACTTTGAAGGGGTAACGTATCCTAGAAATTGAATTTTTTTTTCAGCTTCAGTGAAAAGGAATCAAGTTGCATAAGAAAATAAATTAACTTTAGATGAGCCAGACCCCTAGAGGTATATTCTCTAAATATCCCACTCCACACACATATATACTTTGAAGACAGCTTTTTTGTCTTGATGGCAAGACTAAACCTATTCTAAGCTTAAGTTTATTGCTTTTATTCAGTATATCAGTCTAATAATGAGAGTGTTTGGCACACTAGAAGAATATATTGCAATGTATACATCATATGTTTAAGGTAAATGATTAAGTGTTTGGGGAAACTGGAAAGGTCTGGAAAGTCTCTGTTGAAAAGGACCGTGGAATATAAACCTAATTACTTGTAATTGATAAAGCTTCTTATTTAGAGGTCACCAATCTAAATCCAGGTCATGTGAAGTAGTAAACAAGCGTTAAATACAGTTTTCTAAATGAAAAGATTTGGTATTCTCAGCCTAGTTACCAGCAGTCAGCAGCAATATACACTGTTACAGGAGCATTAAAAAGCTGCAGAGAACACTTCATGAATCATGGAGATGTTACAAATCTGCTTCTTCTGTAACCAATAAAATCTATCCCCTTAACTATCTCTAAAAATGTCCATGGTAGATAAAGAAAAGCAAGTTCTTAATGTGTAATACAACACTATTAATATGAAAATTAAAGAGGTCCACACATCCAACAACAACAAAAAAGTTGGAAACAACTGATCTAGGATAAAACTGTCTATTGGATATTGGTAAGTGGTTTTGGCAGGTAGGAAGAATATTAGTCACTGCAGCAGTCCAAAATCTCCCAAACATGTGGGAGGGAATGTGAGAGGAGGAAGAGTTGCAGGAAGACAACAAAAAAAAGGACTCCTGCTTTGGAGATTGACTTTGTGTTTTCAGTAAAACACCTGTCTATTCTAAATACACTTTGTCTTAAGTACAAGTTAGAGAACCAGCCTCTTCAGAATTTCCAAATCCTTTCACACAGCTTAGCTTGCTTATTTCTGCTCCAGTAATTACTTGGCTGCTCTTGGCACAGTGGAACAGTTTCAATAAAAGCAGGGAAGGTGCCTCTTAATTTAGCCAAAGCCTCCAACTCTGACATTCACTGGGAAGCAGAACGTAGGGGAAACTCTCTCACACTTGGGAAAACAGTGAATTTTAGACTGCCATGCCTTAATAAAATGGAGTCACATTATTGAACAAATGACATTTGAGCACACCTCTGTGCTGTGCCCAGGAACATGCTTCTTGAATGTATCCTTTCTCAATAAACTGTTGGAGAGCCCTTTTCTGAGGATCTGAAATAGGCTTGAGCACGACATAGGTGTCAAGTCCTTTAACCATGACAGCATGGCTAGCTTTCCGTACATGCTTAGATGCCTAGAAAAGTTTTAGTGAAGGCAAGTGAGGCACCACAATGTTGAGCACTAATTAGTTGGGCACCCCACCCATAGTGGGGGCCCAAGTCCTTTTGAGGCTCTGCCTTTGAGTATGCTATTCCTTTGTATACAACTTGACACGCAAAATTAAGCTTTCCATAGCATGCAAAGGTTAATATAAGTTAGATCACATCGTATTCATTGAATAGGAATGTAATTTATGTTCTACAGGAAAAGACTACTTAAAAGCTATTTGGGATCAAATACAAATGTCTGCAAGGAACAAGCCCTTATTCTCTGGTATTTCAAGGAGAACTGGTCAAAGCCCAAATATTCATAAATTAAAATTCTCACTTTATTGGTCAACCTGAACTATTTATTTGTCTTTTATATGTGCTAAAAAGGTAAGCATTATTAAAAATAAATGGTGTATTTTCATTCAAAGAAAGCCATTTTGTGTAAAAAGAATCCAAAAGTTATCACCAGGGACAATCCTCTGGAAAATAAACAGACGTTCTGAAAGCAATTACTATATAAACAATGCAAGAACCTTAAAGCACATCACAGTTTGAGGAGACAAATTTATATTATGTCCTATTTACTAGGATGTAAACAAAAGCTGAACTATTTCTAATAATTCACAATTAAATAGCAAAGTATGAACTTTTCCAATACAAGTATTTAATTTAAGCCTACAAAAAGAAGACAAATCAATATGCCCTCACCACAGAGGGTCATCACTCAGCAATTAGCATGCTTCTAGAAGATGTACTTGCTGCAGTGCAAGCCATTTCCTTAGAACTAATCTGAGGAAACAATACTATTGAAGATCTCTATCAACATCCCTTATTGCCTAAATTAACATCCTCTCTCCATAATAATAAACTTTCCTTTTGAAAATGGAATTTTAAGGAAGGAAAAATATTGAAAGAGAGAATTTTCCTTATTTGTCTTAAAACAGGTTTTCTGCAGCATACTCTAAATGAAGCATCAGTGCCTCTTTCCACTACACTGACACGGCAGCATGCATAAGCAGAATGCTGCTTGGTGCATCGGCAGGGCGCAGTAGCGGGGAGCACACGGGATAATTCTGTGCACCGTGTCAGAGGGCTGTAGGTCATCAAGCACAGCTTATTAGCAATTATTCCAGGGAATGAAGGAAGCAAAACAATGACTGATGCCAAACAGATAATTAACTGACCAAAAATAATACCAGCTTATGGCAAGCACCTAACAGGGGGAGATGCCTGAGATAATAGCGACATGGGCCATTAAATTGTCTCACCATGGCTCTCAGCAGAAATGCCTATAAGTCTTTGGGGACCAAGTTATTTAATGTGAAGGCAGTGCCAGCATCTTTGCACCCTTTTGCACCACAGTTGATTACAACCTAGACTATCTGTCCATAAAGAAACAAGTATTGGAAATAGGTTGTTTCCTTTAACCTTTCCTTTTTCTCCTTTCTGGCTTTAGTGATTATATACATAGAACAGGACAGGACAGGACAGTTGGAAGGGACCTTCAAAGATATCGAGTCCGACTGAATGTGTACTAGACCAGAACTAAACAACATTTGAGTCGGTGACTTATTGGTGCCTGTTACAATGACAGTAACAATGAATGACTATAGTTACAGCAAAACATTTTGCCTGATTGTCAAGATACATAATTTGAGAAATAATCAAGATACAGTTGTCTTTGATTAAATAGCAACAGTTTCTCTCAATGACCTTTTTCTTTGTTGTTTTCTCATTTCTTTGAGACATATCCTCTTGGGAAACGTTGTTTCTGAGCAGACAACTTCTACTGACAGCAATGGACTTTAGCAATAAATCTAGTATATACTATTTACTCTTGCATACAGTCACAGTACTCTCCATTTAGCCATACATGTTTCACTCCCAGAAAAGCAAAGGAAGCTGAGCACCTCACTGTTCTGAAGAGCACAGTGCAAAGTTTTCTTATGTTCTCGCAGACCTGTCTCACACCCAGCACTCCAGTATCAGGATGCCTTTCATCAGTTCATTAAAGGACTTAATTAAAAGCTAGCTTGATTCTCTCATCCTGTCTCCAGCGGAAAAAAAATATACACAGTCAAGTGCTGTATTATACTAAACTCTATACGTTTATACAGATATATAAATATATTTCTGTTTACAGACATTTTTAGGTTTTTGCTATCTTACAGCGATTCACACTTTGCCAGTTTCATTTCAAATTACATACCTGCAGAAAAGCATTAGGGCTTTACAGCTTGCAGTTCCATAGAGATTAAAAAACAAAAACAGTACAGATGGTTTCCACGTATGTGTAGTCTCATGTTTTCTAAAACAAAATGAAATAGGAAAATCTACTTCTAAATTAAGCACAGAGAGAACATATATTTATATCCAATTATTTTGCTTAGTTTTCTCTTGAATGCCAGTGATCTATTTTATAGTTAGAAATTCACTTTAATATCATGCATGAGTGCCCTTTTATTTAGTGGACATGTTACTGAGAAAAAAGACAAGATTCTCCATTGTTTTGTACCTCAGTCGTCCACAGCAAACATGAGAAGCTTCAACAACACAAACAAATTATAAAAATGAATGCACAGACATGACAAGCTCAGACCAGGAATATATTCACATAGCCAGGAGGTTATTGACAAGAACTTTGGGGAACTGAGAAAACCAAAATATTTTATAAACTGTAAGTAAAACTCCTCCCAATAATGTGCAACACTCCATCTGATCAACTAAAAAATAGTGTCCTGAAGTTATCAGAATGCATATAAAGTAATAAATATATAAAAAGCCAACACAATGGACTGAGCAAAAAGGTAATACACAAATAGTAAAATCAAAATTGGAGGTTGGGTGCAAACAGAGATCAAATTTGCAACTTAAGAAATCTTATCTTCAAATCTTATCAAAGAAATCTTACCTCATTACCTGTAGCTAGCAATAAAGCTCTATGTTCTTGCCAAATATAATTTCTCTCTAATTGTTGATATTGCTTTTATGTTTTAATGGAACTCTAAATAGACAGCTGGAGCCCTCTGCACTCTCTACATAGACCCTATCCATGTGTTTAAGTTGGAAATTATTTTCTCCTAGCCAAAGTACAAAAAAGTTATTGGAGATAGTACAGATGAGCTGGTTGATGGTTCTGCTGAAAATACTACTCCTGCAATTTGCTACTGTTCTCAGAGCAAACTAATGCCACTCTGAGGGAAATGTTTTCTTTGGGAAATTAAAAAAAAAAAAGTCATCTCTAAACTTCTAGTGCAAGTAAAAAGTATTTCTTCCAATCAAAATATATTCTCTTTAGAAGAAAAAAAGAAAAATGCTCACCCTGTTAATGGCAGAGTCTTTAGTGGTCTAACTAGACTAGCTGTCTAGTTTAGCCTTTCACAGAAAAACTAATAAAAATGAAAAGCTGAAAAGTGCCTTCATTTAAATCAGGTTGCTGCCTGTAATGATTCCGGTTGTTACATATCAGAAGTGTATACTGATATTTTCAATTAATGTAATCCACTACTATCATTCCACTTCAAATGGACCCATCAGTTTTGCAAAACTTAATTCTGGTATACAGATCACGTACAATGTTCTGCAGAGGAGGAAGGAAGAAAAGGCAATGGATCTCTGGTCTTCCCCATACTAATTGCTGAGAAGGCTCCAGTCAGTTGGCTGGAGCAACTTCTTTTGAGCTTGGTCACCTTTTGGGTAGAAAAGCCCTCTTTCCTTTCCCCTTAATTTGCTAACATCCAACTCCCACCATAAATTACTCTGAACTGCATGGAGTAGTTACACTGATCAGAATTTAGCCAAATGATTTCTCAACAGAATTTTCTGTTCAGAATTAATTGTTTGCTTTTAGAACATAATCTGCAAACAAAAGAGACACACTACATGAAATTACCTTCTGAATTTGCTAAATATACAAAGATGATTTTTCTTCCCAACCATGGAGAAGAAAATAAGCTTGTTTTTCTGTCAAATGTTATAGTGAAATATATTATTAGATGTTAAAGTTTCATCTACAACTTAAAGTTGTAGTTATTTTTAAAATATTTGTGACTGTGATATTCACTGGAGTCACAAAACCTTTTCTTCATTGAAGTGAAATGTAGAAGCATTTACATCCTTGGAATGCACAACAGTTCTGCATGCATCATGAATGCAACATCTACAAAATTAGGTATTTCATTTACTTTGGCAGACTGAGAGAATAACAGTTGGAGAATATATGACAATCCTCTTTACACAGTATTTATACACACTTTTAGATACAACATTTTTCATCTGAAACAAAGACTTTAGACAGACCTTTCAATCTGTTTCATACCATAAAATAACTACACCCCCAGCATAAATTTTAGTATAAACTCTAATATGTAAGAACAAGTATCTGAGAAGACTAATATTAACAGCTTGTCTTTTCAAAATACAGGAATATAAATTTACAGCACATTCACTGTAAGGATGAAAGACTGATATAGCTTCCTAAAAAGAGTAAACATTGCCCAGTACACTCATAAAATATCCTTAAGGCCTAGTATTTGTCTTAGTCTGACTGGGTTCAGAAAGAAAGTAAGCCTAAAGCTGTTGTGTAAGCAAGGCTGGAAAAGAGCTTCCAAAAGAAGAGGTGGGCTGCAAAACATTCTGATAGCTCTTGGTTTTGGGTAAAACCTCAGCTTTTGGGTAAAACCCTCAGCTGAGGGCCCATGCTTAGGGTTGAGAAGAAAGGTAGATCCTACGCTGCAGCACAAGTGGGTCTAAAAGGGCTCCAAACAAGGGGAAGGCTGCCAAAACAAATTTCCCCTAAAAACTTTCTCTGGGTCATGGCTGTTGGTCTTGGGTAAAGACTCACTGAGGACCTGGGGTTAGAGTTGGCAGAGAGATTCCAGAGCTAGAGCATGAGTAGGGCCAGAAAAGGACTGCCAATATAAGGGGAGGCTGCCAAAGGAAATCTTTCCTGACAGCTTTTTCCTCTCGGCCATGCCTGTTAGTTTGGGGTTAAGGCTCAAAAGGGCTAGGGTTAGCGTCAGGCCTAGAAGAGAGACAATGCCAGGAGCTGCAGCTTCAGTGGGGTAGAAGAGAGGCTGACAAGGAGGCATGGCCTCCGGGCCATGGCTGTTGGTCTTGGGTGCAGGCTATGGTTAGGATCAGTGACAGGTTTTAAAAAGAGAGACAGATCCCAGAGCTGCAGTGAGAGTGTCATAATGGGGTTCTGTGTGTTTCCGTACTAACTAATTCTGACAGAATTCACGAGATTTTTCTGATGTTGTCCTCAATTCTTCAATGACATCTCAATTTTACTAAATGACCCTTCCACTTACATACGAACAAGATCATTCACAATCACGCACTGGAGGGATAAGTAACCTTGAACACTCTTCCCCTATATACTTAAGCATTCTTGCAATCTGAGGATTTTTTTCCCTAAACAAAAGCCCAGTAGGGACACAATCGTACTAATGAATGACCTAACATCAGAAGGAGATGAAGAAAAAAACTCTGATGAATCTGAACTAGCTGCCAACTTTTTTTTTTTTTTT
>VXAA01005830.1:100457-127969 GCA_013399115.1 Anseranas semipalmata
TTTTTACAGGTACCCAGACAGCGTTCCTTGGTGGCACCAAGTGCTCTAGAGCCTTAGATTTCTCTCCAGTTTGCAATGCTTCCTCTTCCTTCATCCACTCTCCCCAGCCTATCCCAGACTGAAAACTACGGCCTTAAATACCCTATTACTCATCACAACTCGCCTTCTTGTCCTAGACCATATTTCTTTTCATTCTTCTCTACCAACAAAGTATTCCCATCTCGGTTGGAATTCCCATCTTCCTCCAACCTAAGCCACATCCCATTTCATCCAAGGTCCCCAATATTCCTACCAGTATCTGCTGCTCATTTTTTTTTCTGGATTTTACTACACACTCCCTTTTCCCCCAACCACATTTATAGATTACAGAACCTGTTAAAAAGCTGCCACCACTGCTGCCAGTTTTGCTTTCTTGCCTCCAATTTGAGATACAACTATCATTTTTCTAAAGGTCACTCTTACAAGAAATCCACAATGCATCATAATCATATCTAGCTTATGTAGGAAAGTACAAAAATATTGCTCGTAACTGTTTTACAGGAAAATATAAAGATACTGTTACAGAAAAAAATATTTTTATATCACAAAACAGCTGTAGGCAAAAATAATTCTCAGTGAGCGTATGGAAGTGACCACAAAAAAAAAAAAGCTTGTATAAAAGAAATACAAATCCTCATATTTTTAGCCAATTTTTCCCCTTCCAATTTTAAAATGCTGGCCATAGATTTATTTCTTTTTTTCCCCCCTTTTAAACTACCTGAATTCTTTCAGCACAGAAATAACAAACCAAACATTTTTAAAACATAAATTACACTTTGTGTTGCATTTGCATGAAATTCTGAGCCAGAGTAATGCAAGTTCAGGTTCCTTAAGACTTGAGAGGTTAGGTACAAGTTCTGTCTCTGGAACCCATTCTCTGTGCTCCATCAACAGAATTTACTGCCTTCTTTGCGGATGGGAGTGCTGTAAACTGAAATCCAAGATTAAGTTAATATGACAGGTTTCTGGCTGGAGAGCAAACACTCCACTGAGGGCAACAGTAGTGGCATAAACAGCTGGTAAACAGCGTATTGCTGCACGTATTAATTCAGCAGAACTGTCAGGGTGCGCCTTTCCGAAGCTAAGGGGGAGTCTCACCCTCCTAGTTAAGAGGCTCTGTGGCCTCGTTGTGCTTCTTTATGGCAGCCCTCTGTAACAACACACGCAGAGCCGTGGCCAGCCTGTTCCTTTCTGCTTCTGCGTTTCCAGAAGTTCTCAGATTCATAGACACATCACACAGCTTTCACCTCCAACAAATAGTACCAGAACATGGCTTTAAGCACTGTCCTCTATTCTACTCTCATTCAAGTACCAGCGAGGGCCGTTATCCAACATGAAAGCAGAGACAAACAGTGAACAGGTTGGAAAAATCTCACCTAATGAGCAAAAGGAGTCTAACTCTAAGCTTTGACTGTAATTCTGGGTAATACCAACAAAAGCAGAACACCATAGACAAAAACATTACTTAATCACCAAGTCCAATCATAATTAGCAGCCTGTCCATAGGCCAAAGCCTCAACTCTAGTCAAGGTGCACAACTCCCCCAGTGCAGTGGATAGTTCTGGACAAGGACCCCAGGCGTAAGCCCCCTGAGGGAGGCTCCCAGCCTTGGACGGGGCCACCAACCACCTCTCGCTACCTCGAAGGCATCATGAAAGCACAGGAGGTGAAAATCCACTGACTAGCTTCAAGACAATGCTACAGCTTCCTGGAGCTCGGAAAGTGATTTCAATAAGTATTTCCATCAATTTTTAAAAGTATAACCTTTATTATAGGACAGGCTAATCTCAAAAAGAAGGATGAAATTACTTTAGCAAATATTTATTGATCATTTGACTTGGAACCACATTTTTACTGCTTTTTGAATCTCATTAACTGGGCACATAACAAAGCGTGTTTCAGCCTTGTACACCTGCTGAATTAAAACAGCCACGTGAAAAATACGTCACTGTCAGATCTATCAATGCAACTTAACAAAATTGAGACAACAAATACCAGGGATATGCAAAGAAAAAAAAAAAAAAGGAACAACTTACAACTATAAAACCCTACTCAGAGTATCCCTGCTTATTGTTACTTGGTCTCTCTGTTTATCGAGGAGAGGAGACGGAGCTTTAACACCTACAGCGTGCTGACTTACAATGCTCCAGTACTCATACAGTTTTACACCAAGGAGCTGTTTTCTCTTTCCGACAAATTTCTGTTCTTTATCCTCCTTTGGTCTGTAGCATTAGAGTGCACATTCTTTTTATCAGAAGCTTTTGGAAAGTGGTATTAGCAACCCTGGCTGTAAACAGCACTTAATTGCACAGGGGCTGTCTGTTTTAAATTTACACTGAATTCCAGCAACTTATTCCTATCCATGTATAGCCTTTTTCTAACCTAACCTTGAGGTAAGATTTCAAAGCAGGGAAAGGAAGAAAGTAACAAAAAACCCTTTCACAACGTACATCTATGAAGTGTTAGTTTACATTTAGATTTTAAAATACTGAACTTAAGACCCTTGCACAAGAATTCCAATTAGCGTTTATGTTTCTGAAATTCAATTAAAGTCTGAAAAACTATGGAACAAAGATTTCTTTTCCTCTTCAGCTGATAACTGGTTAAGAGATAAAATATTTTATATTTCTGGGCTTCTCAGCTGTGGAAAAGTAAGATATGCATACAGTCACGTGAAAGCCTTCTCACTTTGCAGTATCCTTTTAAGATTTCTCATGAGAACTATTTGTTATCTTTTGAGCCTTTAATTTTCAGGGGAAAAAAGTCAAAATTTCCAAAACTTATGCAAGCAAAAGCTTCAGCTCTGAAGTGTGTGCGGAAGTGGCTACAGGGGAGGGAAAATAATTTGCAAGCTTCTGGTTTTTATCTGTCCCCAGAAGTACAAAGGTGGAGGGCATTATTATACTTTTTATGTTATTCAAGAGAAGAGAAAAATAAGGTGGTTTGCTTGCAAGTAAGAAACAAAAAGGTCAAACCTGAAAAGACATACAATTTTGCATTTAAACAGAAGCCTTGATCCTAAAAAATGGTTCAGTAAACAGGACACTTTGTTCTACCCTAGCATCAATTACAGAAGGCTGGGAGATGGACAGTGGAGAATTAGTGACCAGTCACAGCACACTGCGGGGTGCTCGCTTCAAGCTTCGTATGCTGTAGTTGCGATTCTCACTGCACTTCTTCCCCAATTCCTACACACACAAACTTGACTGACAATGTGGGAGTGACAAAAGAACAGGGTATAAAAATGTGTGTTGATGCCATTCTCCCAGCCTTTAAAAATCTAAGTCATTTAACAGAAATTTCTGTAATTATTTTTTGTTTCTAGACTGCATTTTCCACAATGTCACCATAACTTTCAAGCTTCACATCTCTGCTTTTCAAGCCTCCCGCTCTGTGGCCTGAAGCAGAAAAGCAGGACCCAGCACTGCTGAGTTGTGCTGCCAGGCAGCAGGAGGTTCACGTGCAGCAGGTCTTCCCCCTCCACCCAAAAAACATCACGGAGTCTAAATTGCAGGCAGACTGAGTGCATGTACAGGCACTGCAAGTACCTGCACACTCAGAGACTGGGTATAATGCAGACACCGCAGAAAAACTGCAGCAAAGGACTTTGGAAAGCCCCAGAGACCTGGAAACACAAGCGCTCACTTATATTGAAGACGCAGAAGTATTTTAAGTGAATTTGACTAATCCCATAGTACATGAGTTATCAAAAAGAAAGATATGAAACCATTCTGTTCCAGAGCTTGAAAGGTTAGGCCCAGTAAGCAAAATGAAGCATAGACACTGAGTAACAAAGGATATACAAGATACTAGCAGTATTAATTTCTTTATAATAAATAGCTTTATCAACCTCTTATCATAGTCTCTCTCCTAGATCAAATTTAGACGAAGGAAAGCAAAACAAATGTAAAATATTTGAATCAGTGCTTTAACTACATGATTAATGACTTAAAGCAAACATCTATTCCAATGAAAGAAAATCTCATTATTTTGAAAAGCTGCCTTATTCTACTTGATTACTCCATTTAATAGAAAGTTAAATTGAATGTTATACTGCATAAAGCCCATTTATCTTAGTATTTTTACACTAAAAACAATCTTGTGTATAGTGTTATAGGCTGCTACTGACTACACTTCAAGCAATGAAACAGTTATGCAGTAGTTTCAGTTAAAATCAGTAGCAGCTTGTTTTGCAACATAAAGGATTACAAAAACAGCTTGCATGTCAAAGTAACCTTTACAGTACACTGTTACCACAAGTATTAAAATACGTGCCTGAAAAAAAAAAATGTTTGTTGAAAAAAATTAGCTATTCATCTTTTGTTTTACTTAAAACATTTGGAGATCTTCAAGGATCTTATGAAACTGGTAGGTAATAGGCATAATTGTCAACACTCTGGAATATCTGGGAAGAAAAAGGTTTCTGGATAACAGCCTTACTAGTCATAAGAGATATGCCAGCAGGTTCACCTAATACAGAGGTCATTTCATTTCATCACTGCAGCATACCTAATGAATACTCTAATGCAAAAAGCAATATCAGTGTTTCCCCTTGAACCCTCCCCCCCTTTTTTTCACATATGAATATGCTTTGTAGAAGGGCTTTTGCCAATGTAGCTGATATTTCAGAGGAAAAGGAAATTGCATCCTTAATGATGTTCCATCAAAGAAATTTCCATTGAGTGCAAAGCAGGCTGGGGAGTCAATGAAAGGTCAAGCCTGTTAGAGGTCAAGTTCCTTGAAAGAACACAGCTCTGAAGTTTAATTGTTTTCAGGAGAACTCTGCTGATAGGTCAACAGTGAATTTTATAGCTGACAACACTCATGGAAAGAAATCATTTCCAAGGCTGAAGTGGCTATGGACCACTGAACAACAAGATGAAAAAAAAGTAACTATAGAAAGTCAAGACATGTTTTTAGGCTCACTATTTAGAAATCTTTAGAAAATACTACTTGCATTACTGATAAGTGAAGCAGACTAATGCATCTCTCTCAAAAGCTGCTGAAATACAAAACAAAGATACAATGCTTTACAAGAGAAGTATGAAGTGCTTGAAAAAACATTGACAATAATAGCAATCTAAAAGTTCAACTTCATTCCATTGGCAGAATGAAGAAAGCTTCTTCTGCCCCTTCAAGTCAGTAGTGCAAGGGACTGGACAAGGTATCTGGATTACAAAATACCCACTCATAAACGCTGTTCTCACACCCATGTTTGGGCTTCTTCTCCATCATACTTAAATTATGTTCCTTACTGCCCCCAAAGCCCATAATTCAATGATGGCTAACAATCTGAAATGAAGAAATACAAGTTTTCCACAAATAAAGAAATGTTAATGTTACAGTGCATAACAGTGTAGAGCTTGGCCTTTCTTCCACTATAAATTTAACCTTCACATGGTTCTAAACCTTGTTCTTAAGATCATATAAAAACTCTCTATTTTTTTGTAGATATTCCTGACTGTGCAATTAATCAGAGCAGTAAACTGGACTCTTCACCGCTGGTAAGCAATGGAACTAAACCTGAAATCAAGGTGCCACTAAACTTACATTACAAATAATTTAGATCTGTGCATTTTCAAGAACCTCTCCATTTTGAACCTGCATACATTACACAGCAGTATAGCTGCTCTACATACTCAAATTTGGAAATACAAAGATCGTTCAGCTTGCTAATTATTTTAGAAGACTGAACATGAATAAATTAATACATAGCACAACGGAGTACTCTTTGGGAAAAAGTGGCATGCTGTTCATTTGTGATTTACCACTGTACATTTTAATGGAGTCAAGAATGAGAAGACAGGAAAATGGCAACTGGAATCAGTGGGAGTTTTGTCTGAAGATGGACTTCCAACCCATCCACATAGGTTGTTTAACTGCTAAGAAAACTTAGGGCAATTAGAAAGCAAGAATCAATTACAGGGTTATAACCTTTTATGATCTTCTATGGAATACACAGGACCTTGTGTGCACCTTCACGGAGTGTCCTCTTTCCACATGGAAGCAGAAGACTGAGAAAGGAGAAAACTTATTTTTTTAAACCTGTAACAAAGTACTCATTGCATTCACCTGCTCCTCAGCAGCACATCATTTTTATGAGTAAATTAGCAATAGTCCTTAGAAAGTGCTAATGAGAAAGCACTTACTTCCTCCACTTCCATAATCACAGGACACACCACATTAATTTTTAATTCTGACTGAGTAGAGGTCCCAACCTGCAGCTTCATAGCCCTTGCTTGCATTCAAAATCTACCGTTTTTGTATTCAGATCAGAAACCTGATTGCCATCTGTATGCAGTCATTACTTAGTGATCAAAGAAGGTACGAAAATATTCAAGTATGTAAATCAGCTCCTTGCCTAAATAATTAAGTCTCAGTTAAGCATGACCACCTGAAATGTGTCCTTTCTGTTATACTATAAGCAGAAAGTGGAAAGAATATACATATAATTTCAGCAGCACACAGCTCTAGCAGCCTTAAAATGAGACACCAGCATTTCATTCAAGACTGTAGCAGCTTCATAATTTTGCTGAAAACAGAAGAAAAATATAACAAAAAAATGTTTTGTTGGAAAATAAAATAGGAAATACAATAATCATTGTATTTATATTATACATATATCTATCAATAGTCATACAAACACAGAACATATGCAGAGAGTTAGGCACGATTCTACACCTGGTTCAATAGCTTATTCATCCAGTACATTTGCTTGATTTAATGGAACTCAAAATAGAACATACAAAAACATCTCATAAGTAATCTTCAGGAAGACAGGTTCTCAGTGTTTCTGTGAAAATTTTAATGTTTCTCTCTAAAACTATTTGTTAGTTATAGGTTAAAAGAAAAATGGCAAATTGAATTCTGTATGTGTGGGATGAGGCATATGGTCCTTTTTACAGGACAATGTTTATCTACAATTTAGAAGGTTAAGAGTTGTTAAAAACAATAGCAAGCCACTTATAAGCTTGTTCTCTGATCATGTTAAAATCTATACAGGTTCTACCCAGTTTCTCAAACTGTCATCATCTGAGCACTTTCTGGAAAATACAGTGAGCAGCATAACCAGCATCTCTCAGATATGGTTCATTTCTCCGTTAATCCTCTCCCCAGGAAAAAATGCATTTGGCAAAGCTTAATGACCACTTCATCTCTTTGTGATAATGCGCAATAGCACATTTTATTTGCCTGGCCTGACAGATCCATAGCCTATGGCCCTGATGATAACACTAAGAGAAATCTAAGACAGATTGTAACTGTTCAAGGAAAAAAAAAAAAAAAAGTAATATGGGAAGATCCATCCATATATCAGTGCTTTAACAGCACTAGCAGAGATTGTCAAACAGACCGCAGAGCATGTAACATGGAATTTCCCTGTAATGCTCAAAATTTAAGCCTTTAAAAATATTTTTTCTTTCCATGATGTAGACATGTCAAAAGGGTTAAATATCAGTTTGCGACAATCCAATCTCACAGAAACTTTGTTTCCAAACTCTTTTTCCAAATAGGGGCCCAGATTCTGCAAGCAGTCTCTG
Organism: Anseranas semipalmata; assembly: GCA_013399115.1. Taxonomy (NCBI): domain Eukaryota; kingdom Metazoa; phylum Chordata; class Aves; order Anseriformes; family Anseranatidae; genus Anseranas; species Anseranas semipalmata. The sequence continues at coordinate 108,035 of VXAA01005830.1, forward strand.
GCACTGACACAAATGCCTGAATGAAGTAAGGTAGATTTAAGCACCTCATTGAACTGAAATCAAAGACAGCATCACTCTTGGAGAATAATCATGCTAAAAATAAAACATCTGTTTGCATGCCTGTTAATATCATACTGTGCTGCTTCACCATCCTATTTGCTACGCAACAAGTCTTTTGAGGCTGGTGAAGAGCGGATGGGGGCTTTATACAGATATATTTTTTTATGGTTCTATAACGTTAAACAATATACTACTGAAGTAGCAAGATACAGTGTTACAAGATAGTCATTTGGATAGCTCTCATTAGTTTTCACCATCTCGGGGGAATCATTTAAGTTACTATTAAAAAGTTTTTGATCTTGAACAAACACTGCACTGCTTTTGATGAAACCTAAATCTCATTAGCAAAACAAGGCTCTTTTAGCTGGTTTAGGTTTCTTGTATTTTTTGGTTTATAGACAACAAACTGTAAAGAGACAGTACGAATTAGTCTTGAATTACATCCCATTCATAGAGACAAAAAACTGCAGCACAGAGAAATTCAGCAAATAAGCAAAACCAGGAAAAAAAAATGAAGAGCAACATTAAAATATGAAGACTGAAGTCAACAATACCAGACCACATGCACTCTGTCCAAGAGGTCTAGCAGTAAGGCAAAGTCAAAGTAATAGATGAAGAAATCGGTTCCCTGTACATTCATGCTATTAACAGCTGGCAAAAGTCACTGCTCAAACCACACAATCATTTAGTGAGGTAGGAAAATATATTTGTGGGAGCAGAAAGATTAAAAGCAGGCTAAGAATCTATTCTCTATATTTTGGCCTTTTCTTCATGGAGATGACCAGTTTTTCTCAAGCATTTCTAAAAACATCTGGCTTCACCCCTTTTAGACAACAGGAAATATCCATAGGCATGAAAGGCAACAGAAGTCATACCTGTAGCAATGTCCTGCCATGACTTAAGAACTAGTAAAGTCCAAAATCAGAGCTATATATATGTATAAAACCTTTAACTTATATATATATTATATATAAAACTTATAAGTACTTATATATCCTGCTCTTTCAAACGAAGCAAAATTTCATTCTACCATAAAGAAAGAGGATATTAAGGTAAGAGAAATATTTGAATGCACAGAATCACAGCATTTGATCCATTATTTTTCTCCCCTTTCCTCCTTGTTGCTAGTAGTAACACAAAGTCACAAGTTCTAGCCAGAAATTCTTCAGGGGGTTGGTTTTAGGAAAATATTTATTAATAAATCTTTTTTTTCCTCCAACTTGGTTTTAATGCACAGCATCTGTTTTTTTGTGAAATTCCGTACAAAGCAATATAATATTATACAGACTCACACCTGAAACAAACTGAAGGCTGACACAATGTGAAATGCATGTTTACAAAGCATGCTAATTTAACATCAATAACTAATAACAATTGATGTAAAAAGTAAACAACAGCAAGGTTGAAAACACAATCTAAGTTCCTTAATGGTATCAGAGCCACAAAGTTCAAGACAATCCATCAACTTATAAAAAAAAAAATGTGCATAGTTGGTTGTACAGTTCCCTCCTTTTAGTCTAAAGCATTTTTAATGAGAAGGCAGAGTTTTAAGCAGACGTCATATTTACAACCTACTGTTCTTCACATTTAGCTTGCTAATAACTATGGCAAGGAACAAGCAAACCATTATTCTGAATCAATATTGCCTTCTCTGGTGTCCTGGGTCTGGCTGGGATAGAGTTAATTTTCTTCATAGCTGCCTGTATAGTGCTGTATTTTGAACTTGTGATTAAAACAGTGTTGATAACACACCAGTGTTTTGGCCATTGCTGAGAAGTGTTTGTACAGCATCACGCTTTTCTTTTTCCCGACTCTGCCCCCCTCAGAGGGTAGGCTGGGGGTGTTCCAGAAGTGTGCTGGGAGGTGGCACGGCTGGCACAGCTGACCCGAACCAACCCGGGGAATATACCATATGACACTGTGCTCAGCAATAAGGAGGAGGAACATTTGTGGTTATGGTTTTCATCTTCACAAGTAACCATTACACATGCTGAGGCCCTTCTTTCCAAGCAGCAGCCAAACATCTACCTAGTGATGACAAATAGCAAATAAATTCCTTTATTTTGCTATGCTTGCATACATGACTTTTCTTCACTTATTAAACTTGGTAACAATACAAAGATCTTGACCCACAAGTTGTCAGCTTTTGCTTTTCTCTCCCCCCTCCCACGGCAGGGGGAGCGAACGAGCGACTGGATGGCTTCTTAGCTGTCAGCCACAGTGAACTCACCACACATGCCCACACTCAAATACGACTGTCTTCACAATCACACTCCGTATGGTTCTTTTTACTTTGGGGATTTTTGAATAAAGGAGACAGATTGTGACATTCTATTCCATTTTATCTAACATACTCATTGCTGTTTAAAGGGCACAGATGAAGATACAATTTATAATCTGAAAGTGTTAGACAAATATCTCAATAAAAAAATGAAACATTCAGACCACCTACTCACAGCTACTTTGCAAATAGTCAACACTGTAAAGTCGTCACACCCAATGGATGATTTACAGCAACTAAGATAGATGGTGAAAATAATCTAGTGCAGATAGTATAAAAACTCCAAAGTGTTTACTGCTTTATCCACATGAAATCTTTTCAATTTAACAGAATTCTTCCTAAAGAACTCATATTTATCAAGAACTCAAGGTAAATAAATGTAGGTACATGAAAAATTACAAAACTGAACCTAAGATTGTGAAGCTGTGATCTAAAGCTTACCTTCTGTGTACGATGAATACTGTAGAAGTATAAATAATTACTAATACGTCGAAAAATATTATGGGAACTATACTTATTGTCTGTAAGTAACCTCACTGCTTGATGCTCCTTTCACATAAATTACTCTTGAAAGCTAAATTCTTCTCTAGTGTACATGTATTCACTCAAATTTTAGTACAACAGCATGGCTTTGGTTCATATTCTTCTACACTAACAATTAAATGCAAGCATACTTTGAATGATTTTACATTTCCAAATAAATCAATATAGCCAGGGACATGATTCTGCAAAAAGAGCTCATTTTGCCAATTTTCTTCGCAACAAGAGACCGAAATTCTGGAAAACAACAAATTCTCAGTTACGTATCCACACAAGATTACTTTATAACGTGCAAGTGAATGAAAATAATATAGATTTCTGACAGCTTAGAAGCAAGGACACTGAAAATTTCAAGAGTATTTCAGTCCTAGATATATAAACAATGTGTTTGGCATCCTTTTTATCCCAGGAAAGGTCATGGCTTCCTGTCTGGATGCTACGCTAGCATGAAAATCATGTTTTGTGTGTGCCAGAATACACAACACTAACTGCAGATCACACACATGAAATACAGTGCTCATACCACATAAATGAAATGAATGCTCACACAACCCGAGTGCTATAAAAGTAGACAATAATGAAATGCCTTAAAAATGTGTACTTTCCAATTAATTTGGAAACTTTGTTTGTATATATAATGTACATATATACATACATATAATGTAAATATATATATAAATACAAATATATAAATATATTTGCCATCTCAATGGTAGTATCAAAAGGGCAAATGAATGCAATTACTTTCTGATGGAAGCTGAAGAAGTTTGAGGGCATACACTAAGATATATAGCAGTCCTCCTGAATAAATCTAATGCTAGAAAATAATTTTATGTCTCATGGCTGTCTGGAGAGATATGGAGCCATTGGCTGGGACAACACTGACTGCGCGTATTTTCATTCTAGGCTGGTCCGATAAATAAAGGCTACATTTAACTGAGGTAGGAATGAGCTTCCACAATCAGGTCACTTTGAAATACCCCCTTTAAGACTAACCTCCTGCAAAACAGTAGCTTTGAGTAATTTTTTTTAAACCATTTCTGGCAGACTATGAAATTTGATTCAGAGTAATACAGATTGGGAGGCTCTCCGGAGATCACAGAGTTTAAAACATGGACAGTTAGGTGAGGCTCTCTACTTGAGTTTTGAGTATGTTCAAAGATGAAGATTGCGCAACCTCTCTGGATAACCAGTTCTATTGTCTAACCACCCTCAATATAAAACATTTTTCCTATTATTACTTTGGATATACCCTGTTGCAACTTGGATTTGATGCCTCTTGTTCTATCACTGTGCACCTACCAAAAGAGTTGAGTTTCATCTTCCTATAGCATCAGATAATTTAGGACAGCAGTAACATCTTCCCTTGGCCTTCTCCTCCTCCTCAGGCTAAACAAACCCAGTTGTCAGCCTTTCCCTGTATATAACATGCTCTGGCATCCTGATGGTCTTTCTGTGGACTCACTGCAGTATATCAATGTACTTCTTGTACTGGGGAGCCCAAAGATGAACAAAGGACTCCAGATGCAGTTTCACAAGTGCCAAATAGAGGGGAATAATCACTTCCCTCAGCCAGCTCTCTATGCTCTTGCTATTACAGCCTAGTATGCAAGTTGGTACCTTTACTGAGAAGACACACTACTTTCACATGTTCAGCTCGTCTACTGGAACACCAGAACCATTTTCTGCAAAATTTCAGGCCTCCACAGACAGCACTCTTATAGTTTGATTCTTGTAGATAAACTCATCTTCATCGTAGATGTTTCCATGAGTATCTGGGCTACAACAATATCTCACACCTGATCACTTCATACTGTCACTCATCTTCACAGCAAGCAAGGCTTAGTTCTGTTTATCGATCTACTGTCACATGAAACGGAACCACAAAAAGCCTTCATCCATTTTAATCATCCAAGAAAGAACCAGGATTTTCAACCAAGGACAAGACGGTGCTGGTAGAAGGCTGGGTACCATGTACCACCTCATAAATCCTGGATTTTGCTGGTAGGCAGCTGTGGAAGATTGTTATGAGTCAACTCTCAAATGCTGTAAGGTTATACCAACTTGAGGAACTTGGTATCATCACTGTACAACCACGAGATAAAATATGCAGCATTTGTTGTGGTTTGTTAAAACAAAACAAACAAGAAAAACAACAACAAACACATTCTATCATTTACTTCCTTTTTTAATTCTTCCTGTCCTTTGACATGGGATGCACAGAAAATGATATTGCTTATTCTTCATTTGGCTCAAAAATATCATGGTCTTTCATACTAGTAAATATCTGACAACCAAGTAAAGTGAGGTTACTCTGTGGAGGGAAGAGCTGGAAGAAGTATTTGGCTATAAGTAGACACCAACTCTCTGTTTTACTCACTTTGTACTGCTTAGCTCAATATAGATATCCTTGTATCTGCAGGCAGAAATTGGAATGATTGTTACTAATATACTAGAAATTTTATTTCAGAAAGTAAATAGAAACCACAGAGTTTAATACTGTAATTTCCTGATATAGCTAGACAGGAGTACAATGATCATACTAGCCTGGTACCAAAACTGAATGCCTAATTCTCCACTTCTTTACAACCTGTGTGTTCCCATACACCTGTAAACAATGAGAGTGAAACACAACCATTGTGGTAGGATATGTTTCCTGTTCTCTGCAAAGACAAAAATCTGTCAAATGTCCCAAGCAGAGTTTACTGAAATCTTATCTATTCATTTCAGCCATTAGTCCTGAAACCGGTTTTTAGTGCTAAAATACTTTTTTTGGTCACTTTTTGTGACCAGAATTGAACTTCTGTGAAGACTTAATAAAATGATCCCAAGACAGCATTTATCAAGAATAATCTATGGAACACATCAACTATTCAAGGACAGCAGAATGGTCACATGGTGCTGACTCCCACTTCGTACCTCCCCTCTTCCAATAATGCATTTAAAAAGGAAAAGCATGTCACTTCCTGAATTGCCATTTTATACATATTTAAGTTTATATAAATTCTGTATTAACAATGGTATGTTAAAGAATAACAAATGGGATGGCAGACAATCCTTGCATTGAATATTCTGAAATATATTACAGAAGAGTGATATACGTAAGGATATAAGAAGACAGAAGTTCCAGGAGAAAATTCAACAATATGCACATATTTTTACAAGCAATACACTACATCTATTTCATAAAGCACCTATTTAATGTCAGTTGTTTCTGTTTCAATATCTGCTTTAGCTAACACGTTCCTACAGATAATTACACTTCAAGGAAATTAAATACTAATAATCTTTGTGGCTTTCTTGTTACTTTCACCTTCTATTAACTTGCTTATCTACTTCAGAACACTATAAATACATATTTCTATTCCAACAGGCAAGGAAAGTTAATGAGATTACAGTAATGGTTAAGGCAGTCATTTATAGGTGTTGATTTAATAAAAAGAATCCCTTTTAATAACTGCAGCACTGAAAAGATAATGCAAAACATTTATTTGTGCAGTACTGCCAGCCTGGCTCAGATAGTAGCCCTTACGGAAGAAGGTACAGACTTAGGAAACTTATTCACAGCCTCGTTAGCGTAACAGCAGAACAACAATAAGAAAACAGAGGGAAACATGGAAAAGAATAACAGGGCAACATCTGAGATGCGGCACTCCTGACTCCAGTCAGGAGAGTCTTCCAGGTTCTAATCCACACAGAACTCTGTGTCAGAAAGCAGCACAGGTAATAACAAAAGTAGAATGACAATCTGCATCTCTTTGGACGTGACTTGTTAAGAAGTTACAGTTAGAGAAATCTCCCCAGTAATCATACTTACATGTGAGACTGAGGAAATGCAACTGGAAATAGTGTCTTCTGTCAGTTCCTATTCTGTATATATTTGCAGGTGCATCAGTCTCTTTGAAATCTATTCCTAGTTCTTAAGGGGGAAACTTTGAAGAAGATGAACCCTTCTCTGACTTGCTGCTCTGAACTTCAGATTTTCTTCTGGAAATAGGTACAACATAGACCTATGATAGGGAAGAACAAGTCAATTTTAGTTAAATCTGAAATTCAGATATTAAGCTTCACACAGTATTAGAAACACCGTCACAAAGCTCACTTGCTGATCAAAGAAACAAAAAACTTGGGGCTTTGATTTGGTTTTGTTGGCTTTCTTTCCTGGATGATCAAGCAATACTTTTAAAACAGAGACATTTGTGAAAAAGTAAAATGTTTGCTTTGTGGAGGTAGCATGCCGAAAGTAATCAAACCAGTGTCCCAACTGCTGATCATTAGTGCAAGCATTTTTTCTTTACCGTAGAATTCCTATAACTAAGGTATAAGTCATATCAGCCAGAAGGGGTTAACAACTTGATTATCAGTCTTGCTGAAACAGCTGGCCTACAATAAATCCTCCACATAGTAGGTGCTTCCATCATTTAATTACTCCTGACCTTAAAATTCATTCTAGTTTGAACATGAACATTGAGTTAAATGTGAAAATCTATTATATAACAGCCGAGGATCCTGCCTGCTTTAGCTGTCCAGTTAGGTAACTGTTTCAGAACTAACATGCAATGGCATAAGAACAGTATAACCTTTCTGTAGACATTTCCACAGCTACCCGTTTGAACCTCCCTTTAAACTGCTGCATTCTTACATGGTGCAGCGGATTATAATTGAAGAAAAAGTACAGGAAAGTAACATATCACACCATTATTGCCTGATATTAAGCTATGCTTGAATGCAAGCAATTCACTGCAGAACAGTTACGCAGAAATCCATTTAATTCGTATCTCTACCACACATACAGTATTCTGCAGCAGCAGAATACCATTTTCATCCCTGCTGCTACATGAGTGGGACATGCATCATACGAGACACAGTTTAAAAATATAACATGGTATGCAAGATTAACTATTAAATCAAACCCTGAAATTTTAATGGCAAATATATGCCACTGTTGTGCAGTTTATTCAACTGAATACCTTCTACTGATATATTTTGTGTCCAGCTTCCTATTGTATACAAAGAGCCTGCTTTACTCTTCCTACGAGATATACGTAAAGATGGTTTCCTGATAAGCAGATCTTAAAAGTTCAGATCACCTTTACACCCATTAATTTTGGTGAAGTTAACTGTGATTTCATATTCTCACTACAGACTTTTACAAATTTTGTTCATATTTAGCATATTGCTTAACTATGCTGCACTGAGAGTTTTCTAAGCATGAACTATCCTCCCAATAGACCTACAGGACTTCACAGACGGAAATGTGACAGGGAGGGGAAAAAAAAGAAAAAGAAAGAAAGAAGGAAAGCCATGCAACCTCAAATACTTTTTGCTATTTAAAATACTAAACACAAGTGGTTCTTCAGATATCAAATTTGTGGGTATTCAGTAAAGACTGAATATGCTTTCCCTATCTTGGTAACTGGAGAATGTAGGTATTTCAACTCTACCCACCTCCTGGGGAAAAAAAAAAATGACGCTTGTTGAAATACACTGAAAATAAGTTTTTATCTGAAATATTTCTCTTACAAATTACTGTGAAACTATTTCTAAAACACTGTTAAAAACATTAATAATTGCTGTATTGCAATTTTATAAAATGCCTTTTTTACAATTAATATACACTTCAGATGAAGTTACTGCAATCCAAGCTTATAATTTTAGGCAACCATAGTTATGCATATAAAGTATATATTCCAAAATCAAAAATTATCAGTCATGTATAAGCCTGTGCTGTGTTAATTAGAGGAATGGCACATATATATGTATATATCTTCAAGCTTTTTTTTCCACTCAAAACGTGAGTTTTGTCTATGACTACACCTTATTTCTGAGCCCAGCAATACTGTTTTTCTTTCACCCACTGCCATGTTGTTTGAATATTCTGCACTGACATTTGTAAACATCACACATTTTTCACCCATTTTGTGTACATCTCTCATTTTATAGGCACATCCACAGGTTAAAAAAAAAAAAACACAAACACACACACTTAAGTGTCCTCACACACAGTTCGACTTCATTCTCAACACTACACGTATTTCTCATTATTCTGAAAATGAAACGTTTATTTAGATCTACTTAATGTAAATATTTAGTTATGTTTTATGTGCATTTAATTTCACAAAATAGATTTCTCTTTTTTAAAAATCATTTCTTTTCCTGAAGGAAATCTATTTATCTAATATTTTTTCACTATCTTCAAAAACTTTACACTATTTTGTGTCCTTAGAAAATAGCACGTTACACATGAAGCAATAGGATGATATACATTGTTACCAGTGCCCAGATGTTTCAAATATTTAGATACCATAATCCTACTAAAGATAACGGAAATTCTCTATCCATAAAACATTTGAAGATCCGGCTACCAGATCTAGTCCATACGCAGAGCACCATTAACAACGATGGTGCTCAGTCATTTCTGCCAACAGCTCTATTGGTGCATTTGTAAGGGTACTTCACATGGCAAGCAATGGAGACATTTTCAGATTTTGTCATTTTGCTAGATTCTCTTCTAATTCCCCACAGGTGGTAATTCAGAAACTGTAGGATTAATACAGAAGGAAGTGGTCAGAGGCTAAAATCCACTTGATTTTTTTTTTTTTTTTAATGAATTTAAGGAAGGCAAACCAGGCAAGCCAGAGGGGTCTGCAACTCGTTGTTGACTTATCAAGCTTTCATGTTGCAGTAGTTCCTGCTATTCTAGCTAGGCAGTATATCCACACTTAGGAAAGAGCTACTTGGGGATTTACAGCAAGCAGACCAGATGCTGGTCTTTTTGTCTTCATATTTTGATTTGCATCGAAGTTGGAAAAAATATCTTCCCTTTCCAAGGTGGTTAGAAAAACAGGTGATCAGAAGACTACAGACTGATGTGATATTCTTTTAACTAGAAAGAAAATTATAGCACATTGCACACTTGGCTTTCAAGTGAGATGACATTAAGCCTAAGTCTTAACTTTGTGGTCCTAAGAAGGGTCAGCACTGATAAAAAGGAAAGTGACAAAATATCAACAGCTATTTTTCTCAGCATCCCAATAAAACAACAAATGTCTCCGTATTTGCCTGCATGTCACCTGGTATGTCTTGAGCACAGGACAGCTGCACCAGCAGCTCACCAGGGATGCAGGAAGCTGCCGAGCCTGCAGTCAGCTGGAGGACATAACTGGGAGTCTTTACTGGGGCCATATCCTGTCGGGGCAGGCAGAAATCCCCTTCTATGCATTTGGATCCACAAAGAAAGGATTTTTTAATGCATAGAAAGGGACAAACTCACATCACCCTGAAAGGGTTTCATTCCTTTCCTGCAATGCACTGGAGAAACAGCCAGGCCAGGCCTACCTGAAAATAGTGGTGTTGTGCTCATGCCGTGCTTGCCGGCATGCCTCCCTGCACCTGCCCAGCTTGCTACCTCTGCTGCTCACCACCTGCTGCATGACCCAGAGGACACCTTTGGCTACAGAGAATTGCACTCAAAACAGAACAATGAGAAATACTAAATTCCAATGGATAAAGTTCAATCAAAATTAACCCAAGTCTATATAGACCTGAAAACAAGGGTCTCTGAATAAAGTTCTCGCACAGCAATGAGACAGAGCAGCCTTAAAGAACAGTGCACTCCTAGACTTTGCTTTACTGATGAGCATACTTCTGCTTTGTAGCCCACCTGCGACACGGTAAGGAGGAGTTCCTGGGTTACAGCTAGGGCACTTGGGTTGCAGGTTCCATCCCAACATACCCTTCTTGATAAAGAAAGGAAGAGCAGCTGGTAATTCAAGCTCAGCACTGAGCCCTATCCAGCACGATTTAAGGCAGACTGCCTGTCTAATTAATGAGGGCAGAGCGTAACCCAGCAGACCTGCTGGGGAAAATGAGTTCCTGAAAACAGTTCTCTACTCTTGAAGCTGAGGTAAGGACCTCTCGCCACAGCAGTTATTTTCCCATTTTAATTGCACACACTTCACCATAACATGGGCTCCAAATTACAATAAACTGTTAAGACAAATAAGATCTCAGCTATTTAATAGCCAGGGCCAGCCAGTCCGTGCTTTAAATATGGAACAGGTTTCACGTAATGCATATTCTTCTTAATATTAGAACACAAAGGTGCATAATAACAAACTCTTATGCACTCATTATTGCTTATTTCCTTATGTAATCACCTAAGTGCAGTCTACAAACATTGAACATCTAATCTGGTAGCATTTTACACTCCCTTTGCATTTATTTTGTCTAGAAAAAGTGATGTTAACCAAAATATCCTCTCTTCATATAATCAAAATGAAGTACATTGGTTTAAGAAATATTCTCCAAACATATATACCATTCTCCTCATATAAAACTATACAGTATTTAATTTCACTTTCAGATGTCTCACAATACTTAAGCATTAATAAACCAATGGGACAAACTGTTATATCAAGCACAGAAAATATTAAAATTGTTGTTGTATGTTCACAGCCAGCCAAATGAAGAAGCATGCCCAATGTTAGCAAAGTTACTACAACATCTTTAACCACCCCAAAGAGAAATTCTGTTCAAGTTAAAAGGAAGGACCGGCATCTCAAAATAAAAATGCTAGGCATCTCTACACAGTAACCTGTCAGCAAAGAGCAGTGCTCTACTCCAGAGCAGATGGCAGCATGCCATAGACAGCTAGCAGAATTCTTCATCAAACAGGCCAGAGCATATGCTGATCGCAGCCCCACATTAGCACCTGTCCATGAATATCATGCCTGTCATTCCCAGAAACCACCACACAAAGGTAAAAACAATGATTAAGACACCGCATTTCACCAGCAGCATTATAACCTAGCGACATACTGGTTACTTAACATAGATGTTTTGATGAGGCTAATGGGCTCAAAGTATAAGCTACAACACAGCTTTCATATAAGTTTCAGCTTGAACATCCTTTACATACACATTTATTTCTTCAGACTATATGTTCCCTTAAGAATTACCTTAAGCTATTTAACAAAAGATGTTTAAGAAAATATTATAGTAATACTGTTCATTTTAACTGAAGCTTAAATGTAGATGTTAAATTCCTTACTTCTAATATTAACTACAGATTACTTTCCCTCGAATTCTAGCAAGCCGTGATCTTGTGCTCTGAATATCCACTTATGGCAGCAAATGCACCATAGGTACCATAGGCTAGCCTGTCAATTAAAATGCATGGAAAAAAATGAAAAAATTATAATGTCAAATGCCTTTTGTAAAAGCAGAATGTTCTTGAATCTGTTTTAAAGGATGATCTTTTCAATGATCTCTATGCCTACTAGGACAAAGAGCTTCAAATTTAATAAATTCTTAATGTCCCAAGGAAAAGCTGAGCTACAAGAAAGTTTTCCTCTTTAGAGGGTAATGTGAAACACTTGCCATGATCAGAATTTTCACAAGAAATTGCTAACTGCATCATTATGAAAACTAAATCATAACTGCTTTATAATAAGATAACCTATAAAGTTTCTACTTCCTGAGCAAATTAGAACAGAAGTGCAGTATCCTCATGAACGAAAACCAGCCAGACCTCAAGCCTCAAAAACGTGGCAGTATCCTTTTAAAACTAGGATTAAGTTTTGCTAACAGAGAAAGGATGAAATAAGGTGTCATTATGTTTTTAGGTTATCCCAAACACAATAAATATTTGAGTAATTAATGGAAATGTGTTTCTTTGTGCAACAGTTCCTGATATCTAAATTTTTCAGAACAATGTAATCTAACCATCTGGGAAACTACTTGCACTGCCATGCATGGTCTTACAGAGAAGACTGACAGTACTGTTTTGTAAGACAAAAACGAAAAACTGTAGTAGGATTTCTCCCTTCCCCCTGACAAACAGACTCAAGTTCAAGGTGCATAACCAAAATAAATATACAAGGCTCAGCTGTGCTCACCATGGCTTTAGTTTTACATCAGGATAATTCCACAGTCACTTAAATGGAACTCTTCCCAGTTTACACTACCTAAAGTCACCATTAATTTTATAATCATAAAATGATTATATCAATTTCAGTGAAAGGAAAACTATCTGAACCCTAAACCATTTTGCCTTTCTGCACAATAAAAACATTTTTGCCTTTCACTTTGGCTCCAAATTTTTAATCAGTGTAATAACTTCTAAGTCCTCTTTTATCATACGTTCCTGCACTTTTTTCTTTCTAAATAGCAAATCCAGTTCTTACAACTGAATAGCAAATAGCCCAAAATAAGGAAGGGATTCCAATGGAAACACAATCATTCAGTCATAGAAATAAAAGCGGAAGGTCCCTATCTGTCACCTAGTTCATTTCTTTGCCCTTCAGCAGGATACAGTAGCGAACTTTTTCCAACATATCATTTATAAATATCCAATAGGTATTTTCTTCATTAGCAGCTCCATGCTTTAAATGCATTCTATTATAGCTTAAAATATTTGTAAAGTCTTCCAAATTGATTAATATTTACTGTCTGATCTGAAGCAGCTGGATCCTACCCTCCTAGCTCAGAGGAGCTGTAAGACTCCAGAAAAGCTCAGCACCTTTAGCAGCACATATGGATCAGGGACAATGTGGGGGCGAATTTTGCATAAGCAGCAGTAGGGAAGACAGTACAGTCACTCCTCTTGCATAAAAGCCTACAGTTAGAACAAAGACAACAGGAGGAAAAACAAAACAAAACACACACACACCAGAAAACTTCCACCAAAACTTTACAGAACAAAAATAATACGTCCTCTTGCAAGGACTTTATGTCAGACCCTAACAGCCTGTGACACACAAACAACAAAATTTGAGTAAGGCTGATGTCAGCCACTGATGCAAAACAGACCCCCTATTTCTGTGCACAGGCTAGTCATGGACACAGACTTCACACGTGTGGTGCAAATTTGACATTGGCTTTGCTGGCCTTCCCACAAAGAGCACTGGAAATCTATGGATATAAAGCATATAGGGACAAAATTTAATTTCATTAGTATCATAATCATAGCAGCAATAGTCATCGCTGATTCACATCAATGTGTCTGGAAAAATCAGTCCTTTTAAGTTCCACGGTAAAACAAAAGTGGAAGGCATCTTATATGGAACAGAAAGAATATAAGGTGGGAGTGGTTAAATCGTATTTTTGAGTCACAGTCACCAGTGGGGAAACTAAGTGACCAGATTCTTCAAAAATGAGTGGAAAAAAAAAATCTACATAAGATATGAAATAACCACACTTCTAAACTGTACTTCTTTCTCCTACTACTTGAATTTGGCAACTCCTCCTGCTCTCTCGTTAAATCCCTCTACCAACAAAGCCACTGATGGATTCATGAAGGATATATAAACAAATTAATTTGAGAATTTACAGGAACTTCCAAAGAAGGTTCTGCAAAACAGCACTACTCCTACTCATGAGCACTCTGTCCACCTCCCATAATAAAACTGTTTGTTGGAAGAAATAAGAATGATTTAAGTGACTAAACGTTTATCAATGCCTGTGTCCTTGAACCAGGCTGCACCCAATGCTGCCTGAATTTCTTCCTGAAAACTTGACCATTTATCTCAGTCTCATGGGATACTTAAATATTAAAAAGAAAAAAAAAGAAAAAGCCAACAGGAAAATAAGTTTTAGTGATCTGGATCTGAGAAGCGTGCTGACAATACTTAACGTCAAGGTGTTATACACACGGGCAAGTATGACTGACAACAAGGATGGAGAAAATAAGAAATTGCACAGTCACTAACTTAAAGGCCAGCTCTCAGCTCTCACACTCTCAGGACTTTTTACATCTTTCTGCATTTTCAAACGTTTGTTTATCATTTGATTTGAATTATTAACTCCCCTGGCAGCCTTCATTCATAATTCACCCCCTACTGACAAGACTGAAGAGAGACGGGAGAAAAAAAAAAGGTCAGAGACTTACTAGTATTTAGGATATTCAGCTGAAACACAGAAGAGCCAGGCTTGAGAAGCAGGTCCTACAGTTCTTTGATTATTTGCAGAGGAAGATAGCTCTAACAGGAGAGATTTCCTGGTCAACCAAGATATTTCTCATAATCTAGATAAGACAACTCTTTATACATCTTGGTTATTCCTGTAAATCCAACTACCACCATGAGTAATTTTCTTTGCTGCTTACAATACCCAAAGTCTAACTCGAGGCTCAAAAAAGAAGACTTCTGAATGTTAGCTGCAGCAATGCTGCTTATTTACTCTTGCATTGGCTTAAATGGGACCAGATTTCATCCCAAGACTGCAATTCTCACTTGCTTTGTTTACATTTAATAATTGTTACCAGTGCAACTGTATTATTAAACAATGCCATAGCAAGTTCTTAAAATAGACAGAGCCTTAGACTTATCCTGAAATCATATTTCCCAACAAGCCTTCTCAAGAAAAGGTGCTCAGCTCCATCTGCTGCTGGATTTAGATTATTTCTTTTAACAGGCTGAGGACTGCACAAAGGGATTTATTTTCCATTCTTTAAACATCTTATACACATGCAAAAGGCAAGAGTCCAAACTATGCAGATGGCTATGCAGATAACTATCAAAGCACAAAGCATACATCTTCCCCACACGTGCATTAAAATTTGATTACCTCATCTCATTATTGCCCTTAGCAGCAGCACTACCCATCCCTGGAAGACCCATCTTCAACTCTGAAGTAATTTATTGTACTTTTTCCTTGTTTGTTACGATAATTATAAACACAGAAGCCAAAGTGCACCGAGGCTAAGCTGTCTTACAAGATTCAATTAACCATTTCAAATAGCTATGAAAAGTCATGGGGAGTGAGGGGGAAGCTAGTCTACTAAATATTAATGTTAACTCTGACCCTGTAATACTATGAAAATCCACCCACAAATTACTCTGTTGTAAGTTATGGATCATTTTAGAAATGGGTATTTTGCACCAGATGAGAATCAAATTCTGTTAATACAGGAATATCTTCATTTTAAGAAAATATTTTAAAATGAATTTAGGGGTTCCAAAACACATATTCTTTATAGCTTCTTCCTTTAGTATGCATTGTTTGGACTCATGAAATATTTCTAGTGAACAGCCAGAACAGTAAAGAGATACATAAACTGCTATTAAAATATAATTAAATATAAGCATTTACAATTATAACATTCAATATTAGACTTTGTGGAAAAAAAATGCAACACAAAATGTACACTTACATAAAAAGATTTTAATCACCTGTCTAGGTTAAGTTGTGCAACTAATATGTGACTTTTTGCTTCACTGAAGGAATAGCAATCAACATCAATAAATTGACGAGGCCTTAAAAAAAAAGAAACAAACTTTACACCCTATTCCTTTTTACTGGCCTGATTCTGATATTTTTACAAGTGTATTTTCTGTTGTCTTTATGAAGCAGAGCTAGATTTACACTGGAGTATTTCAAAACAGAGCAGAGACTGTGTGCCTGTAGAACTCTCTGTGTACTTCTGTGGGGTTTTGTTCATCTAATCCCAAGTAGAAAGTGCTTTATGGTACAGCAGTTTAGTGGAAAAACGAAGAATTCTGAAACACTTTGGCTGTCAGTCACCTACGTCTTGCTGTTTGTTACTCTTCTGTTCTCCCCGAGCTTGTCATCAGAGGAGACACTGGCTTTTCTGACTCTTTCTCCTTTTCCTCATAAACAAGATAAATTGACACATCTACTTAGCACACTGAGAGGCAAATTCAGGAAAAACATACTTTTCCCTGTTGATACGCAATATAGATTTTTTTTTTTAATTTTTAATTTTTTTTTTAAAATGTGAATCAATCTGGGATACATTCATTTTCCCCAAATAGGAGTTTTTGTTGTTAGTTTCTCGTTTTGTTTTTGTTTTTCAAATAACCTCATGGTTTACAAACACCTTTCCAAAGGTCCTTTGCTGCCCTCCTGTGTTTCTCAGGAAAAACAACTCTTGACGTTCCTGCGTAGAAAAGGGAAGCTTTTCTGAGCATGATAATTGCTTCTCCTGTTATGAACAATACACAGTCGATGGAAATAATAACTGAAAAATAACTAAAAGTATGTTGAATTCTAAACAAGCCAACTGATTTACAAGAAAGAAATGATTATATGTTAAAAATAAGAAAATATATTCAGTTTGAGATAATCATTCTTTCAAAGCAAGAGATTTCAAAGATAGCAGGCCAACTTCATGGAAGTCAATACTGTTAGCCTGGTAGCAAATCTGACAGATTTTAATCAAAGGTTACTTTTCATTAAAAGTAATTTCAACATCTTTCAGCTGCTTACAATGGCTGTCAAAGTAACTTCTGTCCCGCCCCATTATACTATCCGGTGCAAAATAAAATCATGCAACTGTTACAGTAGTAAGCCTTCCTTTACTCTCCACCAAAGCTATGGTTCCCAAATCAAGCTCTCTTTTAACACTCCTTGTGAGCCACTGCCCCGCGCTCCTCCTGATGGTCTCGCCCAAGTTGAAGACCCAGACAAAATGGTCATTCTGGTACCGCAACCCAAACTGTTAGTAGATGCCCAAACTCAGTTTTGCACTCAGAATTTGGCAACTGAGGTTCATACTCTCATTAAAAGGGTTTCACCATGTTACTTCCCATGTTACAATCTTTGTCTTATCAAGTGTCTATGCTCATTATGTCAGCACAAATTTGTAGTAAGTTACAACAATATCTCTTATGCCAGTCCTGGGTTTGCAGTGATAAAACATATCAGAGTACTCAACAATGTCTGTTTTGTTAAGATACTCTTTCACACTCTGGATCTAAGGCATAAATAGCCCTCATACATCAAAGCTTGCAACAGTTCAGCTCAACGGCATCTCCATGGGAGAGGGAAGGCAGAGCTGAATCATGATTAGCCGCAGGTTTATTCAACTCTAGACATGAGCTATGTGGTGGGATCAGACCATAGCTTCACTTACACTGCCAGGAGGTTCCTGAACTGCCATGATTGTTTTATCATTGATCGATCTGCCAACATATGAGTTCCTTAAACTGTTTCAACTTCTCAGTAATGACAGTATGTTGACTTCTCCCTTTACTACAGAACTGCATAGAACTCCAGGCTATGGAGGAAAATAACAAATTTTTCTTTCCAACATTACTTGCAGGGTAAGTGTTGTGCAAATAAATACAAGTGCTCCTAGTGCTACAAGTGCACTAGATTGGAGGGAACTGTTGTCGTCTCATGAATTAAGTATTGGTTTTTGTTCTCACTTCCCCTGACAGATAATAATTCTGATAATGTAGTCTTACTCCAGAAAATTCCCATTGCTATTTAGTTGCTCATTTTAAGCTAGCAAATACAGCATCCAAGGGAGAATCTATTTAAGCCCTGCACTGGTTTTGGTACATGCATAAAAATCTTAGTCAGGTTGGCAGAATAAGATGGAATAAAACAAGTCAAAATAAACCAAAAATCAAACAGAAAATATAATCTGAAACCTTTCCTTTGTTATTCCAATTTTGCCATTCTTAGTCCTGCTTTGGAAAACTACATGGAAGTTCACAGAAGCTTTTCAAACACCTTTCAGTAGTTTGTGATCCAAGGAAGTATAGCCAACATCAAAATACTTTTACCATTCTAGTCACTGAAAACAGCAAAAGTCCATTTTATGTAAGGAGGGAAAAAAAAATAAAATGATTATGTAACACAGAGGACTCCATAGTGCTTCTGATAAAAGCTGTTTAAATCCTTCTCCAGTCACACCTGGGGAGATGCCAGATATCAGTCAAGCACTCAGATTGCTGAAACCACCTGGCACCTCCTCAAACAGGAGTTACAATTTCAATGAGGAACACGTAAAAATAAAAAATAATAATAAAAAAATCTCAGGTCAGCAAATCCAGGTATTTGAGCCACGACTGACAGGACGGGGAGTGGTGCAGCTCGTTGCCTGAGAGCCCACCAGCTGGGCCACCCCAGCCAACCCTCCACCCAACAGGCACGCTCCACACGCTGGAGCTGTGAGCCTGAATCTCTTAATTTTTTGTGTTTTACTTGCAACATCTGTATATACCTACCCCATTTAGAAATTAAATACCTGGGTCTCTTATGCTTCATACACTATCATGTCTCTTTCAAACTTATATTATCAAATAAAATGCCACTTGATACCAATAAATAAATAAATAAATACATATTGGCACAATTCTGTACCTCATACTTTACAGAGCACACAGTGGCACAAAGTATGCTGTTATACAGCACAGCTATGACAGCAAAACTTCCCGCTCTGTAACTTAAACTTTCAGCATTCAGCAAACCTTCCTGCCTCCCAAACACAGAACTGCAAGCTTTGCTTCTGGTGTGGCGGGACTGGGCATATGTGTTTTCATGTTGTTGTAACAAGCTGGTGGGGGAAAAAGTAACAGAAGTAACTGAAAAGTAATACATTAGATTTAAACATAGAGACATTCTACTTACAAACACTGAATATGTAAAAACACTTGACGATGGAAATAAACAAAATAGAATTGTTAATTTACACCTGCATAATAAAAAGCTTTAGATGCCAAACACTAACCTGCTTGCTCAAGTATCAGCCCGTGAATAGTCTCTAAGGAAACGCATCAGCTACCACGAGCACACGTAGCTAGTTTCTTTCATGGATTTTCTTCTACTGTAACAAGCGTGCTGGACACCAAAGTCTGTGGAGATTGACTTTGTAGCACATTGTAGCTCTTTGCTCCCCACTGAGGCTTTCACATGCTAAAGGTCACAAACCAAGCTGCCTCAAGGAACTAACTACTCCTTCTCTTTCCTAATAAGAGTCCACTTTGCAGGTACCAACTCATTTTCCTGTCAGGGAAGGTCTTGAATTAATTTTCAGTCTCATACTTAATTGAACACTCTGCTCCTCTTTTCCCCTAGCTTTTGGCCCCGACGCCTGCAGCTGTTGTTTCACACACTGGCACAGCCTGCCAGCAGCACGGCACAGCTCTCGTATGGCCTCACGGTGCATCTCCCACATCGAAAAACACTGCCTGAAATACAGGCTTTTTCCAGGAGCCCCCGAGCACCCGAAAATCCGCGGCAGGACAGCCGAGAGCAGCGCCAGTCCGGGACCCGCCGCGGGGAGCACGCCCGGCCCCTCAGGG
>VXAA01005830.1:133452-238448 GCA_013399115.1 Anseranas semipalmata
TTTTTTTTTTTTTTTTTTTTTAAGGAACTCTTGTAATTCTCCCCATAAAGATTCATATAATCCCTACTAATAGCAGTCTAGATAACTTGTTTATGTTTGCATTTCAAGAAAGATAGAGGATATTCATCTGGATTCCTTCGAAGCAAAATTCCCTCTTGCCTGGTAGCAGAGGGTCTACAAGTGAATTAGACCGGAGAAGACACTCACAAAAATACTGTACCACAGAAGACAAGAAAAGTACAAAAGGTTGACGCAATAGCTTTGCAGACGGCCTTTGAACCATGGCAGCCATAATATGGTTATATAGTGGCATAAATATTTGATGTTAATAGCAGAATTTGACTTAATTTCAGATTTTTTATATAACTGTACTTGGTATATTTGTGGTTCTTGAACTGTCCCAAAGAAAGGATAATTGAGTGTGGATGTCATTTGGAGAGAATGAATGAATAGTCATTCAATTGAATGAATGCATAGTCTATGATTTGAAATCGGTGAGACCATTTGTGAGACTAAACTAGTGATACCTCTTCGATTTTGTTCATTATTTAAACACTTCTGAATCCCTTCTGAAACTGTCTCTGCAAACAGGGAAACTAGAGATAGTAAATATCTCCCAACATCGTATTCTTATTTCTAATCTCACTAAGAACATACTGTATTTTGAGTGAGTTCTGTGGTCAGTTACAATGCCTAGTGTGATCCGCATAGAGCTAAAGTCAAACACATTAAATTCTCATTCATCTTCTTGCAGACAAAAGTAAAACTTGTGAGAGATTCAGAATATGCTTTTAAAGCTCAGACAGGACTGTGCCATTATTTTGGTCACTCAGATTTTGGAGTTTCAATAGCAGGATTTGCTGCATATGACTTCAGGTAACTACTATTGATTCTTTTTACTTGCTAGTTCTTTTGTTGGGGTATTTAACATAATATGGTTTTGATAATGTGGTGCTGTGCAAGTTTTTGTTACTAGCACTTTATTTTTCAGATGAGATTAAATTGGAGGTAGTTACCCCTTTGAAATAAACAATCAACAGTCATAACTGTTCTTCTCTAAGGAACTGTAACCCTAGAAGCCAGGCCATTGTTAGTTTTAAGATATCTATATTCTTTCTAACTAATGTTTTGAAATTTCAGCTGATGGTTGTGGAAAACATGGAAAACTACTCAAATTTGGTTGCATAAAAGCATCTAAATCATAGAATCATTTAGGCTGGAAAAGAGCTTCAAGATCATCAAGTCCAACCGTCCACCTAACACTACAAGTCCACAGCTAAACCATGTCACTAAGTACCACTTAAATACCTCCAGGGATGGCATAAGTAGTTTATTTTCCACTCCCCCCATGTTTTCTCCACTAGTATTTCCGATTTTGTTAGTTGGGTCACTTAAAAAAAAAATTACAGTAGTCAATTTATTAAGTAATTTTAATGGCACGGTTTGAAAACCTCTTGCCATTTTGCAGTTCTACTGCTAGATACATCCACCAAGAGTGGTAAGGGTTGGAAGTGGGAGTCCTGTAACAGCAGTTGTGCTGTCTGACCAAGGCTCTATTCAGCCTAGCATCTTATGTCCAGGAGTAGCCAGAAGCGGACACTTAGGGACCAGAGAGAAATGAACAGAGTACAAGTATCTACCGTACTTTCTCAAAGCACCTGTGGCTCTAAGGCTGTCTGAGACAGCCTTCTGTTTCTTCCATAACCTTCAATGTATTTTCTGGACTTTTCCATATACCTCTTGGTTCTGTAAAAACTCATAGCATACACAGCATCTGATGGCAAAGATTTTTCCAATCTAACTATGCACAGGAGGAAAAGCTATCGATTTCTGTCAGTTTTGAACCTGTCTCCTAGTTTCATTTCATGCCCCTTGTAATTATCATTCCTTCTCTACCCTTTATCAGTGCACAAGCTTCCCAAGGAAATCCCTGCTATTCACAAATACCTATAATTTATAGCTAGTAACCATCCTCAGCATCTATGGCAATGTGTTGAAAACTGATCCCTGCCAATGATTGGTATCCCATTCCTTATGTCTGCTGGTTTCATGTAGGTGATTAAAATCAGAGAAGATGCAAATGAGACAGTAACAATTTGGCTGGTTGATTTCTTTTTTTAATATATTTTAAGGCAAATTCCCCTTGTTTAGTCAGATTTGGGGGCTTATTGCAGAGTTTACTGCAGATTGATTCTTCCCCACATTTTGGAGCATCCTAATCTCTTTCTACAGAAAAGACAGGAGTGAGTCAGTGTGTGTGTGTGTGTGTGTGTGTGTGTGTGTGTGTGTGTGTGTTTAAGGATGTGTTTGAAACTGACATATTTGAAGCAGTTTCTTTTTTCTTTTTTCTTTTTTCTTTTTTTTTTTTTTTTAATTGTTCATTCAGGTTCAGTAATTGTGTATTGTCTCTATCTAGATTATGATGATTTTGCCCAGGAGTGGAAGATGCCCTTGTGCACTTTTACATCTACATAAAAGGGTCTTCTCTTCAGTCTTAAAACAGTGATAATAGTGGTTTTGTTTTAATCATTACCCTTGTACTTTCATGTGTATAAGCACACCTTCAAAATTATCATTTCTTTTAAAGGTAGAGGAATATATAAGGTCCAACTTGCATCATGATAAAGTGAATAAAGCTTAATAAAAAACTCCTGTATTCTTAAGGAAAAATACATCCCAAGGAAATCTTTAAATGGACAATTTTGAGAACTAATTGCACGCCAAAATAACAAAATTGAAAGCTTTGGCTTTCAACGTAGTCAGTGGGAGGAGATTAGGCCTGCTTTTCTGTGAAGGCACTCAAATTTGTTGTTGGAGCTTAGATAGTACAAGTACTTATTCAGAGACTCTTTAAACAGTTCATGTTTAAACCTTTTCCCTTAATACAGACATAGGCCCTAGGTTTGTTTCAGGATTTATGTAAGGGTTTAGAAATAAGTAAGAGTTACTTTCTTAAATGTATCTTTCTTCTCTGAGTGTGGCATGTACTACAGCAACTAATAATTTGTAGCCACTAATCATTTTCAAATTAGAAAGCTTAAGTCAGTGTCTTTAAATTAGGTGTTTTAAACTGGCTATCTTTAAACTGGAACCATGAGTCAGTTACAATTTTAAATATATGCTAAGTGAACATTGCTTAAGTGTCAGTAACAGTAAATCCTATGACTTTAATTGGAATTTGTTGGAAAAATTCAGTTAGTTCGGTATTTATCTGCTTACATACCCACATCCTCCTCCAGTCCACGACTTAGCAAGCAATATTGTCAACTGAATTTTGTAAACACAACTGGTAGCTCTTTAGGCTTTTGTACTGGGAAATTTTGTTTCTAGTTTTTATCAGTACAATACAGCTGCATACTGAACTTCAAGACAAGAAATACAGTTTTAACCAGGAAGTGAATTACTGACAGATATAAGTAACTAAAACCAATTATCGCTTTGCCAGTCTGTGTAAGCCAAATTTAGGTATTATAGATATCATGCAATGATAAATACTTCCTCCTCTAGTACATTACAGAAGTAAAGTTGTATGCAGATGCTAATGGTAAATATCTGTTAGTGGTAATGTCCTGTGTTTTGATGTGTTTGAGATACCATATTTTAGTGCATTAGTATGTATGATATGAGGTACTTCTGTATGCTTGAAAATTAATGGGCAATAACAATATAGACTAATGGTTTGTCCAAAGCTGATTTTTAATTGAGAGGAGTGGTGCATAAAAGGTACATGGTGCTTAGTGTTGCCCACCAATTTGACCCAGACTTTTTAATTGCATCATATCTTTGGACTAACACCTTCTCCACAGTCTGTGTGCCCTACTTTTATATTACTGCGTTGTAGTAAACAAAATGCATATTTACTGATGTATGTTATGTGGTGTGTAGCACTCATAGGAAGAAGTTTAATTATTTGATTATTAGATCATACTTAACAAGTAGATTACCACCTCTCGAATTGCTTTATTATGCTAACTTTAACTCTGCATTATCACTCACTTTTTTCACAGTGGTCAGGAAGAGGAAATGATGAGGATGCTTGTTAACTGGGGTCCTTTGGCAGTAACAGTAGATGCAGTTAGCTGGCAGGATTATCTTGGTGGGATCATACAGTATCACTGCTCCAGTGGAAGAGCAAATCATGCTGTACTTGTCACTGGTTTTGACAGAACAGGTATGTTTCCATCAACTGAGCTTCTAGGTTTTGTGGTCTCTTACTTGCAACTTGCCCCATGTGGGCTGGTCATTACAGCCCATAATGCTTCAACTGGTTGCGCTTTTGAGAACTGTTTGATTTGGTGTCACCTCAGTGATGTGATGAGTGTCACCTCACCACTCCAAGTGCGGTCTGATCCCAGGAAAAAAACTCTTCTTTTCTGTGTTCCTTTGTTTTTGTGGTTCTTCATGTCCTTGTAAAGACAAGAACACAGGTATCTATATCTTCACCCTAGCAGAGAATATATCCATTCTGTTCAACACTAGTGTATTAGCTCTGTCCTCTCTGTGAACAATAAGGTTTGTCTGTACTATGTCATCCAATCAGCATCCTATGAGACACTAAAATGCTAATTAAAGAGTGTTAGATTTTTTTTTTTCTGCTTCCCAAATCTCATGTTGTCTCTTCATTATGAAAATGTCTTTTCCAGGTAGCATCCCTTACTGGATTGTACAGAACTCCTGGGGGCGTACATGGGGAATAGACGGTTATGTTCGTGTTAAGATAGGCAGCAATGTCTGTGGTAAGTCTGATGAAAAATAATGCAAGTGGTAAAGGCCATATGCTGGGATCTATTTCTCCATGCAAGTAAAGTGATATAATAGGATCCTCACAGAGGAAATACAAATCATTGCTATGTTGTAAAAGGGTTTAGATGAGTTCAGGTAGAAAAATAGTGGTTGCTAGTTCAACCAAACCTTGTAATGGAATGACTGAAAAACAACATGCAACGCTAAAGCTATGTAAGCCACAATAAATGAAGTGTTACTGTACCTTACCATGGAGAGGTAACGTCATTGTCAAGCATACAGTCCTGTGTCATGGTTCTAGGTTAGCAACATCACTATACTCAGCATAGGTAAAACAGCTGTGGTCCTTGTCTGGTGCAGGTAGTTATCCTGGGGCTCAGTTCAGCAAACAGATATGAAAAATGGATCTGCCTGTGCTTTGGAATTGTGTACCATGTCTGTGGCTTTTCTTGTAGGATAGAGGTATCCTTTTATTGCTAGTTCCATCTCCTGCCCTACTACCATCTGCATTTTCTTAGCATTTGAGGGGTTTTGTATTGTTAAACACCCAGTTTCTGCTGAGTTGCTGAATATAGAGGTAAGACAAGCGAAGCTGCTGTTTACCAGCAAAGATCGCTGAGCCTAATTGATGGGATTGTGACTACTAGATAGCAAGTATTGTGAATCCATTGAATTTTGTCTGTTAGATTAACACTGTAGGTCATTTGTTGGCTTTCCCTTTCCTGGGGAATATCTGTACCTTGTGTACATTTCACAGTAGCTCTCACAGTCATTGTAAAAGGTGTTAGATGATGTAAATCATCTGCATGTAAGAATAGATGATAATCAGTTTGCAGCCAGGCTGCACTCAGTAAAGATCAGGACAACGTTTCCAATCATAGTTTTTCCATGTTGCTGTAACTTTTGTTCATGTTGTTGTATAAACAAAGTATTTGGAAGAAAAAGTTAGAAGTAATGATAATTAAAGCAAGTGAATTCTAGAGGTGGTTAGGAAGAGCAATGTCATTATTTTCAACTCCATTCTCGCAAAAAGTAGAATCTTTCACCTTTTCTGTAATGGGCCACATATGAACAATCCAGCAAATACTGGTAGTTACTCCCTTTCCCCTCAGATGTTGTCTTCTGATTTAGTAGTGCTCGGGTACCACTTTTGAGGGTCTGAGAGCCATAGCATGATAGTTCAATTTCTTAACAAGCTGTAGTCAGACTTTGCTCTTAGTGCTGAGAGGAGTACAGCAGTGAGAAGAGACTTGAACTGAGCATGAATAAAAGCCTAGTTTGCCCTGTATGTGTATGAGTGTTTGGAAATGTGTCTTGTAAGGGAATTTGTTATCTCTAGTCTCTTAGTGAGCTTTCAAAGCTGCATAGCTTCATATTAGCTGTCCATTGCTAGTGCATATGATTGAAAGGGAAGAGGATATCAAGGTTTAGATTGCCTTTCAGCACCCAGATATCACTAATGCTGAATCCTCAAAAAAGATCAAAAGCTTTGAACGTGAAGGCAGAGAAGGGAGGAGGGTAGAGCTCAACTATAAACAGTGTCAGGCAATGAAGAAATAAAAGGGTTGCAGCTGTTTGTTTTTGTTTTTTGGTTTTTTTTTTTCCCTGCCTCCACCCCGACAGTTTACATGTTGTCAACACATGGGGGAGAGAGGGTATACAAATTCTGGCAAGTCTCTGTTTCTAGAACTTATTCAAATTCTTTTTTTTTTTTTTTTTTCACTTGCAGGTATAGCAGATACAGTTTCATCAGTATTTGTTTGACACTGGCCAAAGACCATGATTATAATTTGCATAATCATTTGACATACATTGTATGTGAAGATTTTACTTCAAAGCAACATTTTCTAAAGAAACAATTGTATGAGGAGATCCTGCTTTTAGGCATTAGAGGAACGGGTTGGCTGGAGTTTTTAAAAATGTTTTTATTTGGAATGTGGTTTGTGTATCAAATCTTTTACGGAATGAGAAGATTTAGAATCAACCACAGAGTGTGCACAAGGAAGTTACAAAGATGGACTGAAACTGTGAATGCGAGCCCTATCGAGGTGCTGAATACTCAAGAATGCACTCCATAAAAAATCTTGCTAGAAAAGAAGTGATGAGAAATAAGGGATTTGAATCCAACAGTCAACAGTATGATGGAGTGTAATCAAAATGCTTTGAATATGAGAAGAATCATGATTATGTCTGCTTTTATTGGGCAGGGAGAAGGGAGGTTGGAAGAAAACATTCTCTGTTATGCTTTGATACCTGTCTTGGCTTTTCTAGCACCTCAGACAGATGCACACATTTTGTCTTCCTCCTTTTTGTGAAATCCTACATTTTCTCTAAAACTGGAAGAATATGACTATCCATTTCCCTCCTCTAAAGTTGTCTCCTGAGCACCCAGGGTCATTGTAGTGCTGTAGTCCTTCCCTTTCAGTCTGAGACCTTTCTTGGGTAGATAGAACTTCACAGCTCTTTGGAGCTGGGAGTGTTTTGGAAAGTGCCTAGAATATCACAGTCTTCTGAATTCATTTGTTGGATGGATAGAAAAGCAAGAAGAAACTACATTTAGACAAACCAAGGCAGTTCTAGTAGTGTAACATCCAGGCCCCTGGCAGGACATAGGTGTTTGCAAATCCACTGTTCTGTCCTTTGATAGCTGTGTCAGTTCCACACCTCTCTTCCCTACTTCATGACTAACAGTGGAACCAGTGGCAAAGCAGAAATGCAAAAAATCATCTATTATAGAAAAAATTCTGGTAGTAGAGGGCTGTTAATATATTTGCCACCTTTAGAAAGTCTGCAATTACAGAGTACTCCAAATAGAGTGGATGTTGGATTTCCCTACAAAACTATTGAACTCTATTGAACTCATAGGAGAGACTTGCTGGGAATCAGAGTGCTTCCAGATTTGGTGACCTGTATAACTGTAGTTGGAGACAAATGTTACTAGAACTGACAACTAAACATGCACTTCTAAAGTGCTTTGTGATCTGCAATTCTTTACTCGTATCCTTTATGAAGTGCTACTATGAAAAGTATTGAAGCAATTCTGTAATTTTTGCACTCACTGTACCATGTTAATAGATCTCTGTAGTATAATCTTTTTATAACAGATGCCATGAGCGTTCATACTTGTCTGTGTAAGTATTGTCATTTTAGTCCTTCTAAGTGTTAATATTTCAAATGAAAAAAAAAAGTGCAATGTTTTACTACTTCAGGTTCTTCTACTTACTGAGTTTTACTGGCTGAAAACTTCAGATCAACAAAAGGGGAAGTCTTCTGTAGTATGGCCTTCCCTTAGCAGATTACAAACAACAAATAGCATGCTTCCCTGACTGCAAAAGAACAGCTGAAGTTCTAAATTGACATTGATAGGAGTAATATTATTATAGTAGCATCAAACATAAAAAAGTTCCGTCTGTGTTTTTGAAGTGGTACAACCAGGCCTAAGTACCTAACACGTTAGGATACAGAACAACTCACCAGGAATTAAGGCCTGCAGTGTATCCATATTTCCAGGGCATTTATAAAGATGAGAGTCCATCTAATGAGATGACCCAGCTTTATCAATATTCTATGGCCACAGTCACCTCACTTTTATGACATATCAATTTTATCCTTATTTCAATGATATTTTGAATTAAAAATGCTTTAAATTTCTGCTATACTGTTGTTTGAACACTATGCTTGCTTTAGAAGAAGACTTAACAAAGGAAGAGTTTTAATACTGCTTTATTTAAAGTGCAAAACAGGTACTTATATCTACTATTCTTAACGGTAAGTATTTCTACTGAAGGGATTTACATTCATGTGTAACAAAATTCAAGAGGTCTGGGTTTCCACGGATTCAGGACTTAATATTTTTTCAAAATCTAGCTTTTGAAAATCTTAACCCCAAATTCCTTTTGAAATTCCGCTACAGCTCAGAAACTGATTTTCTTCTGAAGCTGATGAGAATTATTATATCTTCAACTAGAAAGAAGTAAATTACTAAAAGCCACTAGGCAAACTAACAAATACATAAATATGTACAAATAAGACACGATCATGATAATTTGGTATAATTTGCTTCCTCTCCCTCCGTGTAGGTTTCAAGAAAAAACTACACTTTTCAACACTTACGCAGAGTTAAACTGGCCACTGATTTGAATTGGGTTATGATTTTAGCTTTAATATAGCCTAATTCAATACAGATTATTTTTCTACAAACGCTTAAATTTCTTCCATAAGTTGATTGTACTATTCACATAATTGTCATACATAAATAAATATTTACACACCCATGCTGCATGAGAACAGTTGCTATATTTGAGGGAAGATGAAAGTTCTGAAGTTCTTTACAGCAACCAGTCTAGAAAGGTAGTTCAGTCAGAGTCATCACTGCTAAAATAGGAGCTGTCACAGTATTCTGCTGTATAAAGGAATTTATGAATAGTTGGATTCATCTTTGGTATCCAGGGTCTTGGTACTAGAAATGTTGAAAGATTGAACAAATCCACAAACACCTTGTATCTGTCACTGAAAAAGGTAATTGGAACAATTAATATTGCTGTGTTGGCATAGAAGGGCCATAATTTCAAAACCCTCATGAATCGTTCCCTCTTATTTAATAATGTTTCTGCACTAACCATCCTTTTCCTTACTATTCCAGAGCAAAAGTCCAGTCCTAACTGTTTCTAGGGCATAGCAAATTAAATTAGATTTAAAAGGAAATAGGTGCATCTTTCTCCTAAAATTGCAGGCTACATGGGCTCTAACCTCCAGACCACCACTCTTGTAGTAGGTCTGAAGGGAAGAATGTATCTGGGAAGAATGTTAACCTGAAGTTAAGAAAAAGTGAGAAGGCTTGATGAAAAGACAATGAACCTTGAATTTTAGGCCATCTTCACTGAATTCCATCTCACCTGCCTGCTTTCTATTACCCCCACTGTTACGGTGTTTGAGATAGGAATCATTGCCCACAGTCATACGTGTCAGTCACTGGCTACATACTATTTCTCTTTGAAAACAATCCTAAAAGAAGGTCCTCTTAAAAGATATTTCAAATGTTCTTTTGCTTTTTGACATAATGTGGTTCAGGACATAGCCAGGACACAATTGAACTAAAAAGCTCAAATCAAACTAGCTGAATTCTCAAATTTTGTGTCAATAAGTTCTACCCATTCAGAGAATTCTGTGCTCAGGCCCAAACCATCCTTTAAAGGAGGAAGGATAGTTCCTTCTGCCTCCCCTCTTTTACATTCTTTCTCTGCTTCTTCCAATAGAAGAAAACATGTTTCTGATTTTTGCCTGCACAGCTGGAGAATATTAATTAATATCAGCTTTCAGAATATACTCAATCCTAAATTTAAGCACCTTAGGTTATACAATTAGAGGTCATGCTAAGGAATAAAGAAACTGTCATTAGCTGCACAGCAGACGGGACTTATTTCCAGCCTGGATTACCTAATTAACTTGGGCTGGATAGCACACAAGCTAAACGATGCAGAATTAATATTATTTCTATTACAGT
Source organism: Anseranas semipalmata (assembly GCA_013399115.1). Taxonomy (NCBI): domain Eukaryota; kingdom Metazoa; phylum Chordata; class Aves; order Anseriformes; family Anseranatidae; genus Anseranas; species Anseranas semipalmata. Next base: position 143,699 of record VXAA01005830.1, read on the forward strand.
AATGCCTAGATCCTTTGACTGAGAATTATAAATGGCACTTTGCATGAGTGATCAAAGCCCTTTGCCCCAAAAGGCTTAGAATTTATATATGTCAACCTGATAAGTAAATGTGCAACAGGCAGGAAGAGGAGGAAATGATAGAGTCCCAAAAGAGAAACAGCAGTCCGCTAACCTCCAGTGAGCTGTCTGAAATCTGTCTCCTGGCAGTACGATGTCTACAAACTGGGTTATTGTAGGTAATGGGGGAAATGCGTTATTCTTACCTCACTGTTGAGCGCAAATACTGGTAGCCTGAGGAGCCTCCTGTGCCAGCCTTGCTGCCAATCATTCTGTGCACCATGCAGACATGGTTATCTAAGTAACCCAAACCAAGGGCATGGCATATAGCCAGTGTTAAGATAGAAACAAAAGGTCACATCAAGATGAATCATTGAAATATTAAAGATCACAGAGAGATGAGCTACTAAGTCTTCAGCAATGCAGGAGTTAATTATGCCACTCAGTCAACTAACATAAAAAGATTGTTAACACAGAATTAATACACTATTATACACTATTATGCTCTGTTAATACAAAATTAATGCATTCATTTACAGTTGTCTAAATAGGGAAAGAGCAGAAGGAATGTTTGCATGTGTAGAGTTGTCAAGATAAGAGTTTGGGATGCACTGGAAAATAAATTGCTGTCCCTTAAATAAAATTGTTTGCCTAATTTAAAGCATGTCATGGAAGTGATAGCTGTACCTATATATCTAATGACCACAGAGGTAGCTGTTCATCTTTCTTGGCCAAAAAAAAAAAAAATACATATATGTGTGTATATATATATATATATATATATTGTTCTTAAAGGAAAAACTCAGAAGCTCAGTTCTAAAACTCCAGGTATAACTAATCTAAGAGAGTATGAAATGGAACAGTTTACTTGCATCTAAAAGTGTATCACAGTAAAAAAATGTGCAACTTACATCTCCATTTGGTCATGAGCACATCAATATCCATAAGAGAGGTAAGGAGCTGAAAGGGAACCTGAAAACGAGGCTCCTCTCTTGAAAAATGAAAGAGAAGACAGTAAGACCTCTTATGATGTGCTGTATATGTCAAAATATCTCTTCAGCAATGCAAAACATTCACTTAACTCATATATTTTTCCTAAATTGATACTGGAATACCAGTAGATATTCTAACAAATACTTCTGCCATGTAAGTCTCAATCTGTCCTTTTTCCCTCATTGTTGGAAAAATCCTCTAAAACTTTCTAGGACACTGTAGAACAGTCTGAACAGCGCATTCGCTAGTTTTGGTCTGAGGAGCAACATCTGGTCAGCCAGGGGAACCTCCATCCTTGAAGCTGTTCAAAACTCAACAGGATGCAGCCCTATGCAGCCTGAACTGACTTTCAGCTTGGATCTAGCTAATCTCTGGCCCTGGGTTTTAGTGGAGGGTTGGACCAGGTGACTTTCCAGGGTCCATTCCAACCTAAACGAGCCTTTGCTGCTGTCCTTAACCTTCACCTCTCCCGCTGCCAGTAAGCATTGAAGATACATCTTCTAACATTACCTGTAGAAGTAGATCATTAGGGCACCCTTCAGTGCTTTATAAGATAGTCTTCTTTCTCCTGCAAAACACAAGTGTCTAATTTGTTGCTTATTCTCCTGCTATCATGTGATTATTCTATATGAATCATACACAAAAAATCAAAAGTGTATATTAACATATTAATATACTCTACCTTTACTAAGCAGGTGTTCATGCCGTTTTTCATCAAATAATGAAAGTAAGATATCTTTCTGTTTTTGGAATTCAGATAAGAAGTCCTCTTTTTCTTCTGATTCTGGTTTGGCCTTTGACATTTAAAGCAAAAGGAGTTTTTAGAATTCAGTAGGGAAAATTAGGCTCTTGAATGATCAAAGATGTAACTTCTATTTTCATCATAAACACCCTGTAAGTTTACACTTTAAATGTAAGAACTGTATTTTCAAACAAGGTAGAAAAGTCACTGAGTCACTGTCCTTTAAAAAACACAATTACCACAAAATGTGCAATTAAAAAGCTGTCAACACAATTCAGATGAATGAATGTTCAAACAAATTGGCAGCTTATCAACTTTTCTTTGGGTCTAGAGGCCTTATAACACCTAATCTTAATTTGTTTGAGGCCTAAGTATTTCATTTCTTCATTTTCAAGGCAAAAAGAAGACACCTTTGCACAGCTATGGCTTAGAAAATTGTAAATAGAAAGGTTGGATAAATTAGAAGGTTGTAAACATATTCTCAGGAACTTGATGAATTCTTATGTTAAGAAGTGTTTTTCCATTAAAAAATGTACTTATACCTACAGGCTTTAAAATATTTTGGGATTTTCTCATGTTTATTTGCTAGTGTAATTCAAATGATCACATAGCAGCAAAGTGCCATATACTGTTAAATAGAAATGGTCAGTTTATAGTGATACTCCATACTTGCAGATCATGGGCCCAAATTTAGTGGAGTTTTACTCTGAACTGCAGATACAAGCACTCAGGGTGACATAGTTTAAGTAAAATGAATTTCAGACCTTCCATTGATACTTCCCCTTTTCTTTTGCAATCAAAATAATCCATGTATCACATACTTTAAGAGTTCTTAGATGACAAATTATAAACTTATTCAGATTTCCTGTAAAGGTTTGTGATTTTTCTGCTTCTTGCAAACACAGGCTGCTGAGGATTAAGTGAAGTGAGTGAGAAACCATGATTAGGCCAAAATGCCAGTCAAAATTATGTGATTTTCCAGCTGTCTTTGCTTATAGTTGGATCAATAGAACAGTACATACCTGCACTATGGCAAATTCCTCTTCTAAACCTTTTAAAACATTCACTTCAAATTGTCCCCAGAAATCAAATCCTTCTGCTTCGAGTCCTGGAGTTCTTTCCAGCCAAAGTGTTAATAATGCAAATACATTATCCTAGAATTACAAGTTATAGCAACATCCTGCTACAGTTGCTCTGGTTTAAAACCCTGTATAGGTGCTGATCACTGGAATAAGCATGTCCACATGGAAGATTTATACCTGTATAATGATGCTGTGCAAACACACCCACAGGTTCCAAGTTAAATGACTACTGTTGGAAGACAAAAGCTGTCTTGTTAAAACCAATTCCCTTGCAGACACAGGAAAACAATCTTATTCCACATATATAAGATAAAGATAAATCTCAGAAGGAAGATATACAAACATCTGCTAGTACATCCAGTTTTTATCATGTCAGGCTGAATACTGATCACACCATGTGCCATTAGCTTACACCAAAATATGTGATAATACAAGACACAAGTTTATGTAGCAGTTAGCAAAGCCTCCTCTTTGATTTCCTTTTAATAATGGGAAATAAATTAGGAGAAAAAAGATGAGGAATCTTTATAGTCAAACTCCCTTTAGAGATAATTTAATTTAGGTACTTCTCATTTGAAGAACAGCATGAAGTTTTAATTAATCAAGAAAAGTTACATAGACTTCTTATATATTCAGGTGTCATTAGATGAATGGATAGAGAATAATTTTGTCACATAGAGGCAGATGTTTTTATTGAGTTTTATATTGCATTATTCTTTAGAAAGTTAAATTTTTGTGTGAAAAAGAAAAGGGACTTAAAGAGATCATTACCACATTTGAGCAATTCATAATTTTGAGACGCCATTAAATCAAGGTAAGAGAGAAAGAAACACTTGTTAAACATCTTTTCTCCTTTCTATTTTGGCTTGACTTTTTTTTTTTTTTTTTTTAGCCTCTTTAATATCCATCGCTAACAGTGTAAATATTTTAAAAGTTTTATTTTAAAAAGGGTTTGTGGTCATGAAAAACAATGCAAATGAACAAGTACATTTATATTCTTAGACAACTCCTATTTCCGCAATGCAATTTACTAGTTTAACAGTAATATTTTTCAGTCAAGAAGAAAAGCTGTGAAAAAATCAGTTGGCTTACTAATGACCAACTTTCTTTCATACTAGTTTTTATAAGAATCCAAAATACGATTCACTGGGAAGCTGCCAGCATGCTTGCATCTCTCAAGGGAGAAGAATTTGTCACTGATACCAATGAAGGATGTTCTTGGGGGATAGGGGAAAACATTTAAGCAATGTCTCAGATGAACATTGTTACCTCCACAAGTTGCAGAAGTGTTGGTTCTTGCTCTGATTTAAGCAGTAGTTCGTAATCCTGTCCCTTGAAGTTATCACGATAATGCCTTCTGTTATAGGGTACTCTCAGGCTTTGAGGAACACCAATCTTGTTCTCTAGCAAGCGAAACTGCAGGCTCTGAAAACCTGATGCTGGGCTTAGGTAGTCTCTTTGGGAATAGAAGAGAAAAACATACAAAAGTGCAGGATATTATTTCACAATGATGGGGTTCTCTGGTTCTCAGCCAAAGAAAGTACAACATACCTCACATTTGAAGAATATCAAATAGGTATCTGAACATTTGTGGTATGCTTGCAATTAAGAAAAAAGGTATTTTAGTGCAACTGTAATGTATGTATAATATATTCTAATTTTCGAGGTATATATTGCTTGTGCACAGACATATACACACACTTATGTTTATATTGTGTTTGAAAATGGCAGCTTTGTGTGCGTGTCTGTGTTGTACATGAGAAAACATTAGTGAATATAACTTTCTTTCCAGACATCATAAGCAGCTTCATCCCAGATAGGTGTCAGGAATATTTCCACATCACTGAAGTGCCAATAAATGCCTTTTAAATAGGCTTGTTATACTTCAGAATAATTGCTATGTATGAAATAAATAAAACCTACTAAATCTTTTTCTGAACATTAGTCTGAAGGATTCATTAGTGGGATTCTTTCTGGGATAAACTGTGTGATCACTTCAGAAAAACGGGTTTATATAAGTAATCTGAAATCCTGCATTCATAGATAATTGTACTGTGCTTTGAAATGCAAATATAAGATTTGGAAAAAAACAGGTAATTGATTTGTTTTTATATTTGCTTATCATATTACAGTATGTTGTTAAGAATCAGAAGCAAGGTCTCCTCAAAAGAGATGATTACCCCATGTATTTCTCTTGCTGTAGAAGATACAGATGTTTCTAACTTCCAAAGGAAGCCAAATTGTAGTTTCATGTGCTTTTTAGTTAGGGAACATTAAAATGCAGAGGGGAAATGGTACTAAAGCAATGCAGAAATGGGTGGGATGCTGGACAGTACTAAGTTCATGAGGTCAGGGACACAAGCAGAATGGCAACAGGAAGGCAGATGGTGGATCGTGGATGAAGCTGCCATGCATGGTAGTGGAAGGAGCTAGTTGTGGTGAGGGAAGAGGTAGGAAACGCCAAGTGAGAAGTGAGGTGAGCCAACTGATCCCAGAGAAAGCCTGGGCAGAACACAGATGAGCTACCAACCAGCTGGCGCAACAATACTCTGGGGAGCTGCTGAAGAGCAGAAACTCTTGGGTAGAAAAAAGAGGAGAGCACTGTTTTCTTCAGCCACTTGAAGCCTCCAGCACTGCAAGCCCACTGAAAACATTGGGAAGCAACGAAACACTGTCCCAAGCAAGACAGTTTAAATATCTCTTTGATAATACACAGGCAGTGCATTTCTCTCACCCAAACACTTTTATGATTTGTCATAGAATATGGCTGCAACTGTGCAGTGGTAAGTTTCAAGTAAATTGTTAACAGAACCAGGAGCTATTTCTACTGTATCTGCTATTATTTTAATATATATTTTTTTCTGAAGACATCTAGCAGCAGCACACATAACCATCAAAAGTTAACTTGTACTTCATTGCAGGGCATGCTGGACTTGTATTCAAGCTCAGGTTCTTAGCTGACTCTTGTCAGCTAAGACCTTTCGGGCATATTCTCACCTTGCTGAACAATCCAGGTACTACAAGCTGCCAGGCACGTACAAGCCCTTGCTTAAATTCACAGCCAACTCTAAGGATGAGAGTGATGAGAATTACTAGCTCATGGATTACTGTGGAGGAATAGTAACTATTTACCTGAAATCAAAGAAGTCCAATGCAGTCATAGTTTCCAAAACTGAGAACTGTTCCACAAGTAATTTCAGAATCATTGAAATTCTGTTCATTCGAGTAATAACCTTCAGCATGTTCCTCTCATCTCTTACCTTAATAAAAAATAAAAACCATAAACAGACAGAGAATGGTGTGCTCTTTACCTTCTACCTATTTATTTCAGGTCTTTCCACTGTTGTGCATCATTATAGTTCCCAAGTCTTTTCCACATGAAATCCATAGCAGCAACAGCAGCAGAATCTTATACTGAATATAGAGCCCTGTTTTTAACTGAAAACTGAAAGTGTGATTTTCAAAGATCAAAATCTCGTTTTTTCTCACTGATGACACATTACAACTGGGACAATTATTTTTTTTCTTTTATGTATTTTGACCAAAATAGAAGTCACCACAAGAAACTAAATTCTAGACCAAAATCATTTCTAGTATAATCATTTCTAATTATTACAATGTGATTTTAATGATATAAGTTACAACATGATAATTATATTATGATTTCTATTATAATCATTTCTATACTCTATATTGTGAGGAAACAAGTCATAGGCAAGTGCAGAACGTACTTAAAGTTGAGAAGCAGAATAATCTTAGAGATAAATCAGGACAGCACATCTCAAAAGATGCTCATCAGAGACTTGCCTTAGCAAGCAGAAGAAAACAGAAAAGACTGCATCTAGTGGCAAATAGAAAATCTGAAATGGAAAACAGGGAAGCTCTCTTAAGGATCAGTTGAATGCTTTGCCTTCAGAGAAATCTGCTAAAATTCCCATTAACTTCAATGGGATCAAGTTTACCTCCAAGATTGGGACACACAAACAGAAGATATCAAACTACAAAAATGAAAAATGAAAACCATTTCCTTAATCATCTTGCTGTGTTCTTAACCTTAACATTGACATTTCAAATTCTGATTATAAGGTAGCTTTCATTTATCACAAAAATAAATAATGATAAATTATTCTATTAAGAACTGGTTATGGTCAGATATATTTTGATACAATTTTCGACTAAAAAGCCAACAAAATTATGACTACAGAGGACAACAAAGAACATTTTCATTGAACATTATAATGAAAAGGTTCCTTCTCTCTGAAAGAAAGTCTGATCTATTTCCAGATTTTCTTCACATACATACTCAGGTTATTATTCAAGGTATTCAACGCATTTCTCACATTACATGCAGTCAGTCTTTTTCTGTGAATATAATATTAGGTCTTCCCTTGTTATCTATAGTTATGAGGTGCGTTTAATGTTGGATAAATGTTTAGAGCTGTTAAAAATATTCCCAAAATATATGTCATTTTAAGAAATTCTCATGCAATTGTACATTGTGATTTTGATTATTGCTCTTCTGTTGGATTTAATAATACACAACTACTGAAAAGTGTTTTGCTTTCATATAGTAGATATTGGATAGAAAGAAATGGTATGCAGACTTCAAAAACTTGAACAAATGCAGAAGTGACATTTCAACATAAAGATACCTGTTAGCCCTGTTTTCAGTTTTGCCTCTAAGCATGACTTTTCTACAGTTAAATATACCCAAGTTAGCTTCTGCATTTATCCAGTACTAGTAGGAAAGTATGAGAGAATTTTAGCCAATGAAACTGGTCTTGGAGATTGATCTATGTAAAAGGCAGACTTCAGGAGGAAATAGGATTTTGCAGATCGAATATCTGTACATAATATCAGGATATAAGAGCCAAACAGCCAAATTTCTTTCTTTCTTCTTTGGGGGGGGGGCGGGGAGGGAGGGCAGTGCTGTTTTGAAAACAAACAGCACATGTTGCTTTAGTAAAACCCATATATATCAGGCTGGGAGGAAGAGACAAGGGAAACAGGGGGCTGGATTTTCCCCAAATGAATATTTGCTCTTTACTTACATGGCCATTTTGAAAGATCACCCGAACAGAGTCCAATTCCCACAGAATCTGCTTAAACCAAAGTTCATAAGCTACAACAAGAAAGGTATTGTTACCATTACCTTCAACATTACTTTGTTTTTTAATTCATAGCATTGATGAAGTAAAATTCTTACATTTTGATTTGAAGTGAATAGCCTATGTTTACAATGCCACTGCATAAAAAAGTGCTCATACACAAATGTATCACCTGTTCAAGTATGCTGTCTGTTACATGAAATAATCTAGCATCCAGAACATGAACAGATTTTTTTAAAGGATGTTTTTCATGTCAGACATTAGATGTACAGAATGCAGATTAATAAAGGGGGAAAGAGAAAATCCAGGTCTTACTTCAGTAAAAGCACTATGGCATTCCCCTCTAACCCCAGAGCTGCTTACAACCTTAATGTCATCTACGTTTCCCATCAACAACAGGAAAATATCATCAGACCAGTGGCTGCAAACCATGTGGTTATTAGCAGTTAGGGAGCATCTAACCATTGCGCTGGCTTCTAGAGAGCCTCTTGATGATTAAAGTTGGATTGAAGTTTCAGAGAAGGCACAAGCCAACACACAAAACTTGCCTACACAAAACTGCATAGCAGCCTATTACTCAACCCAAGAATGAGTTTCCCCACCTTAATTTCTCTAGAAACAGAACCACTGAACTCTTTGTTTTCCAAATCCAAATTTTATAGTTACGGTTTCATAAGCATAGAGTATATTACAGCCTTACAAAAGATACAGGGATGCATGCAAATACGAATGCAGATAAAAAGACAGTGATTGTAGTCACTGTGTCTAAAGTGAAAACGAATTATGCATAGCATGTTTCAAGAATGCCTGTGGCGAGAATGACAGACAACCATCGCTTTTGTCCTCCCAACCACTTACCTTGATGTGTCACAATGAAAAGATGCTCGTCATGGATTTTGTTTCCTTTCTTTTCACTCTGAAGCTCTTGAGCATTCAGTATTTTGTTCAGCTTAAAAATAAAAATAAGGCTATTTGTAAAATTCTCACTTCTGCTCTTAGCCATGGTGTTCCTACTGTGCAGAGCTAATATTTGAAGAAAAAATATTTTAAAAACATTTAAAATTATTTTTAAAAATATTCCAGGTTGTATGAGAAGTTAGACTAAACGATCTCAGGTGTGACTTTTTCTTTTTAAGTTAAAAACAAATCTTGCCTGAAATGAACATTTAGGTACATCAAGAAGTAAAGTTTGGAAAATCATCTCAAGAGTTTCTAATTATAAAAAAGAGAAAACAAAATATACAGTGTGTTCTCCAGATCTTATCTCAATACTGTCATGTTCAGTGCAACAGAGTTCCTACAGTAAAATTCTGTCTAATCATGTACCATAACTGTGCAAGAGCTCTGATTTGACGCTGTACTAAGCTGTAGTGCCAGACTGAAATAACAATTTTTTACTGAGTCAAATTCACAATCTCAGAGTTGCTTGAAAAAGAAATCTTTGCAAGATTCTGTATCATATCAACAAATTAATCTTTTGCTCACAAGCACAGAGTAATTCCACTCACTTCAGTTCTTGCTGTCACCAGAAAAAAAAAGGAAATGTCTGAATTATTTTATTACTTATGCCATCTTATTTTTGTATATTTCTTAATTACTTCTAGTTGTGTTTTTTTGTTCGTTTGTTTGCTTGCTTGTTTTCTGTGTCACACACCAGATTACTGCAATGTATTTTTCCAGCCAAATATTCTGGGCTTTCACGCAATAATCTGGGGAAGTTGCACTTGACCTGCTGACATGTAGAGAAATTGCCAACTGGTAAGTGTCAGACAAAGAAAGCCTTTTGTGGTGCACCGCTTCACAGTTTAGGTTTGCCAGTACAAATAATTCCCTACCAAACTCCCCTAAATACCCAGCTTCCCGGCAATTTGAGAAGCCATCCCCCATGCTGTCAGTGCATGATGGGGACAAGTGTCAATCATGAGTTCTGGCTCAAGTCTTCAGAGCGACCAGAGCAGTAAAAATCAAACCCTTACACTTACTTGTAGGTAGTCTCCATAGATAAGTCCACCTTTGCTGGCTTTATTCATCCCTTCTTGTGATTTGTCATCTTTTTCATCTTCCAAAGATAACTTGCTAAAATTAAATCTAAGAAGAAAAGTAGGCAAATAAACTATTTAAAGGACTATGACTATGCCTGCCTTTTTATTAACAGATGCATCTAAAATTCAAACAATGCTTTGTTTTGAGAAAACGAACCTTTAAAGCACTCTTGTGAGAAAAACAGTGCACACATCAGTGTCACACATCTGAGACACATCTTGTCACAGATGCTGGCAGCATTAAATGTAGTTCATCAAATAACCCATGCTCTGAAGAGTCCTCATGCAATGTCTTCTCCCTTAGCAAGCGCTACAGCAGTCTATTTGCTGATAACCATTAATTCCTCTCTGAACTTTATATTAATGTTATATATTTTAAAGCAAAACAGAGAGAAGAGGGACTCACAGGTATTTGTTCCCCGCGAAGGGGCACCCACTCATGGTTCCAGGGTCCAAACGTGCTGAGCTGTGCTCTGGGGAATACACTCCGTTAGTTTGCCCGAATCCGCTGCAGCCACCTTATATGTAACCTTATCTCACCATGTAGGCCAACCCCCAAATTCTCCTCCTTTGCCCTCAGCCCATCCCTGCTATTCAATAATTACAGAAACTATCGCAGCACAAAGGTCAATAAGTTCATGTGATTTTGGCTTTCCATTTTTTTTTTTCAATCAGTCAAGAGAAGAATGTCTTGGATACTTGCTTTGTCCCATGTCACACAAATTTTGTGCTTTTTACTGCAAGGTTTCCACAAGTTGTCTGTTTGGGGACCCAGGCTAGGTCAATGAGAGGCCTGTGTGTGAACAAAGGCAATATTTAATATTTAAATCAGGAATTGTTTAAGTAGGTTTGTAACCTGCAAGCCCTTGTATCAAAACATCAAGATACTTTGAACTTAAAAAAAGTGAAACATAGGGAAAAGGAAAGGGGAGGGGAAGGGAAAGAGAACATATTTCTAAGGCAGACTGACCAATGTTTGTTAAAGACTCTCAGGTAATACACTAATTTTCAAAATGTTCGCACAGATTACGTAAAACAAGTAAAAATACCCATATACATCTCATGTTATTTTTCCAGTGGTTTAATTCATGACAATTTCTTGATTTCACTGCCTCCTGCAGATGTTTCACTCTCATTTGTTGACAAATGTTACTCAATTCTGTTTAATCATCAGCCTACCACACTATGAAGTAACGTGTAACTAGTGCGCACTTCTTCTGTGCCTACCAGTCTCTTCTGAAAAAAGTTAACGCTCAGTTTTACTGCAAACAAAGTTACCAGGCCCCCGTGACCCCAGACCATTTACTCTCCGCAAGACTTACACCACGCAGGGGTGTCTGTGTACAGCTTCAGCTGTTCCAGTCACCTAACAGTAGTTGGATCACCCAAAAACAAAGAAGTTATAGGTGGGATGTATACCCTGCTAAGTCAGATGCTGTATGTCAGGCTATACAAATATTAGCTTAAAACTGTATTCTCATACAGCTGGGCTACAAGGAAAGTGGGACTCCACTGAGGCAACCCATCAGCAAGGTCAAGGTGTTCTTCCTGCATGATGTAAAAGCTGATAGAGTAAAATAATCCTCACCACACACATCTGTACATCTGCTCTGGATGCAGGCAAGTAGAGATGAAGGTCAAGATTGCACTGGTATATACATCAGAAATTCAGTGTTGAAAAATGTGCTGTTTCCACTGAAACAGCTTTCTTATGAACATAGTAATACAACCTGCACCATTTGCAGATCTTACAGGCATGGGCAAGGAAGGCTTAGCTTGTCATTTCTATATACAGCTGAAAAATACTGAACTCTTAACCTCAAAGAAGTTACTGTCTGTTTTCTTGTGCAGTTTTAGTTTCTTCTGTGGGGCCAAGAGAATAATAAACTTCCAGAGCAATGGTCTCTGACTTGCAACCTTTACTTTGCCTGCCCTGTAGGGGAAGGACTTTGAAGTCTCAGAGCCCTTTTAAACCCTATGCTTAACAAAACATTAACTCCCTATTTGGGAAGTAATACTACCCTTAATTGGTACAGGGTTACTAAACTCTCTCAAAATCTAGCTGAGGATACTTTCCGAATCAAGAGCTATACAAACTCCCATTTTGATTCAGACAAGCTTCACTCAATCAAATAAATCAGCCAGACTGCAACAATTTAGAAGTACTTCCAGTATTTCCAGCATGTCCAAACTCTCTGTCTAAGGACCTCATAACTGATTGGTCCCATCACTCATTCATCTTATTGGCTACCTTAACGTGGTCTCAGTAAGGCCTCACAAGTGTGTAATGAACTTGGTACAGATAAACAGAGCAAAAAAAGAAAAAAAAACAAAACTGACTTGTACTACCTGATTATGGAATTGTCTGTTGGCAATATGGACAATAGCACAGATTGAAAGAGCCCTAAGGTTTGGCTCAACTCAAAGCCTTCAACTCTGGCTTGGCTACAGACACCCTTACAAATGATGGGGAAATAAATGTCTCTTTGTGCTTCTGCCATGCTGCTTGAATTTGGGGCTCAGTGTAGGGACCTAATTCTTCTTTGAGTGGTTTGAGTGGCCGTTATGCTCTGATAGAGATTTTACTGCTACTTTGTCATCTCTTCATACTAGCATAATCAATCATAAAGGAATCTTGATGAAAAAGCTCCTCCACGTGAATACACCTGAAAGCAAAACATAACCCTGATTTGAACTGATGGTATTACCTTTTCCTCAAAATGCACCATCATTTCCCTTTTTCATGCTGAACACTCAGAACCATGTAAAAGCAGATGTAAGCACACATACAACTTGCTGTTCATGCCGTGGATGACTGAGTGAGGCTATGAAAGCCAAAAGTGTGCACATGCCCTTGAGCTTTTCTTTCTTTCTCTCTCTCTCTTTTTCTCTCTCTCTCTTTCTTTCTCTGTTTCCTTGCTTATTTATTTTTGTAGCATGAAAGTCAGACAGAAAGACTTCTGTTCATCCCAGAAACGTATCACAGGACTCTAACCTTCAGCATAGAGAATGTTCTGTTTTGTGAGTGGGCTGAATACAAGACAAACACAGCAGAAAAAAACATTTAAACACAGCAGAAAAAAAAAANNNNAAAAAAAAAAAAAAAAAAAAAATTTAAAAAAAAAAAAAAAAAAAAAAAAAAAAAAAAAAAAACCAGATTCTGGGAACTGCACTTTGTGGCCTTCAAACTGCCACGGTCTTCATGACCAAGCATGGGAACCGTTAAACTCCTTTCTTAACCCACCCTCGTCCCCTTTCTGTCTCCCTCCCCTTCCCCAGCTGTGGGCATGGGGTAGCTGGACCAGCTTCGCTTGTCCCAGCTGCAACAGGGATGCAGAAAGGAGACAAACTGAACTCAATTGGACTGAAAGAAGTGAATTGTAAGGGCAAAAAAGAAGCCTCCCACTCACTTGGCCAATGGGAGGTTTGGTGTAAGTCAGAGGTGTCCTGTGGTTTATTTTGTAGAGCTGGAGCCAAGAGTCTGCTTGTTCTTATTGTGTGGGGCTCTATGACTGAAACATTAGCCTGATGAGGAGAGATAAGTAAGAATGACTGCCTGCATGAAGTCATGGCTTATGAGCTTGTGAGAAGTAACCGTACTTTATAGTCCCAATCCCCCTTTTCTGCAATTGCTCAAATTCTGTTTCTAAGCTGAAGCACTTAAAAAGGCAAAATATCTTATTGATGTGAGCATTGCTAGTTCATAAAATTAGAGCAGTGAAAGAATTGGTCTCTTGGACAACAAAACTGCAAATTTAATAGCTAAATGCAGAAGCAAGCAGTATGGCAACTACTGGAGCAGTATGGCAACTACTGGTAGGTTTTGTTTGAGAAGGTGCAATTGTTAAATTGTTTCTGGAACACTGCTATCCTGTTCACTGGGAAGAATTCTAAGAGAGTCTTAACACCAGTTTAACTTCAAGCCTATACACTATTTAATGTCTGGAACAGAAATGATTTCCCAAAAGGGTTCTAAAAATGTTGTTTTTTTTTTCTTTTTTTTTTTTTCATGTTAAGTAAGTTGGCAATTACATTGGTTGAACTGCATTTGACAGTTAATTTTTATTTACCATAAACTCAATCCAGCACACTACTTCTGTGTATCCTTGTTTGACTTCCTTCTCAAGGCCTACTGCACAGCTGAAGCACCTAGAGCCTAAGCCAGAACCTCACTGTGCTAGTTGCCATCCAAGCACTGAACAAAAACCACATCCCCAGGCAATTAAATAATAAAAATATAACAAGGGAGAGACATGTGAATAAAGACACAGAAAGGTAAGGTGAAGAGGAGATGATAGGTTGGCACCAAAACATGTCCTCCTCTCAAATGAGCATTTTGTGATTTCCAAAACTTGCATAGATATTTAACTCACGCTTGAAATTCACAGTCTGTTTTAAGAAAAATAAAATTTAGTGACTCAAGGCTAAAACAAACTAGCTTAAAGTTGATGCAATATTAATAATCCAATCAGACATTTGTATCTGGGGGAGGAACAGAGCTCAAGGTCTTGCAAACTACAAACAAAGTGAAGAGATAGTGCTGCAAGGATTTATTTATTTTTTAATATTGTATTTGTTCTACTTCTTAAACACAAAAAACCATGTCGTCACTTCTCAACAAACCTTTAACTTCCGTTTACGTTTCACATGTCCCAGCACAATCCCCCCACCCACCAGTGCCTGTCATTTATGGCCCTGCAGAATGCTGCAGAATTTCCTTCATGTCACACAGTATCTGACCCTCTTGCAGTCAGAAGTGCCGACACCAAATCTCCTACCCCAAGATGTGATTAAAAGGGCTTAGATTAGTGCTTAGATTACCACCAGTTCCTCCCGCACCTCTATTTTCTTAATATATAACACTCATAATGATTCTGCTTTCACTTGTTGTCTGCCAGTTGCACTCAGACGCTGCCTGAAGTTCCTGCTCTCAGAATCGCTCCAGAGGAACAATTTATCTTCCTCATATTCCAACTGATAATTAATTTCCAAATTATGGAGAAAGTACAGTATTAATACCAAAACTTCCTCCTTTCATCCATGAAATGCATCAATATCAACCAAAACTAAAAGTTTATGAAAAACAACAAAGCTTGAATACATGTAAGAACATGTAGGCTGCCACTGAGTTTTCCCAAGGCTCTTTTAATCCTCTTTTAATGCCTCGCAGCCCCACATTGCAAGTTTCAATTCTTTCCTACAGGAAAACTGTTATTTTTCCCTCCTAAACACATGAATCTTGGCTACTAGTTAGGCACAGTGAAGTCAAAATCTGGAGCCATAAGCTGCTGCCGTGCCGTGCCTCCACATGGCTCAGTCTGTGCTGCTGTTTACTCCATGGTAGAGCTGCCTAGCAAGAGCAAAGGGCTGCTTCAGGACAAACTGCAACAACAATTTGCTAATCTGATGCTATTCAGTACTATCATTAATGGCCTGGATGATGGAATAGGTTGTACACTTCTAAAATTGACAAATGAGAACAGCCTGGAAGGTATAATAGCATGTTGGCAGATGGGCGCTAGATTTCAAAGTGATCTTAATGCACTGAAATAAATAACGTGCAGTTTCAGTGAAGCAAAGAGCAGTACTTTTGAACTTCAGCAGTGATAACCAAACCAGCAAATAAGATTTTTTTTTTAAGAAATGAGCTGGATATTCCAGTTACTCAAAAATAATATATTAAGCAACAAAAGGCAAAGCTGTTGGAAAGAGTGATTTTTATACTGGAAATTTTACGCGGAAGCTTTCCACGTGGCATGGAAAGCTTCCTTTCCATCCAGGATCAGAAAGGATGCCTGTTGTACTGGGTCCTCAGCACACTCTCCATGAAAGATGAGGACTACTTGGAAAGAGCTCAGAGGAAAATGGCAAGAAAAGCGAGTGCTTGGCATAGAAAATATGGCCCATTAAGAGAGATGACGTGAATTTTACTTGACCTGTATAACCAAGGGAAGATTGTGGGGAAGAGTGATAAATACTTCTCCTTCAAAGGGAAGAGTAATGAACAGTTTTTCATATACAGAGTGTCAGGAAAAGGAGTAGCCAGTTTACATTATGGCAAGATAAGAGAGACATCAGAAAAAAAAAAATAGAGAAATTTCTAATGATTGTAGAGCACTAGAAAACACAGATGAGAGCTTATAATTTCTTCAGGCATAGCTGATTCTGCACTGATGGACAAGACAGGCCCAATGAGTCCTTGAACTCTCCTTGAGCCCCGTTCTTTGTAGCCCACACCCCAATGCTGAATTCACTGGCACACCTGCTTTGAAGGAAGGAGCAAGACAGATGCTTGCATTTACAGTTAGTTACTATTTTGCACATATCCCAGCATTTGCCATCAAATGGCAGTGACAATGCATTATAACAGTCCAGATGGTGGTCAATTCCTTTTCTTCTTCTCCGTTTTTCTTTTTAGTAATATTTTTTACTAGTATTTTAGGCATGAATTAAGTATTAGTATTTGCAGCCCTCTATATTAGTAAATGCCTTACTTGTTCTGCCTTAAAAGGAAATAATTGAGCAGCTTCTATTGAAAAGAAAAAAAAAAAAGAAAAAAGAAAAAAGAAAAAAGAAAAAAAGAAAAAAGAAAAAAAAGAAAAAAGAAAAAAAAGAAAAAAGAAAAAAAAGAAAAAAGAAAAAAGAAAAGAAAGCCTGGAAAAACATTTTAAGAAGCATTATTGTCTGTAAAGCAGTCCAAGAGCTTCATACAATAAAACAGAAGTTGGAAGAAAACATTTTGACATTTTATGTGTCAAAATTTTATGCTAAATGTGCTGAACATGTATGTTTGTGTGTATGTATGTATGCATGTACGTTCAGCGTCCCATAACTATTCCTACAAGACATTTTTTTGTAACTAGACCATAAAAACATAACTTTATCTGAAACACCTCATCTATTTGTCTCAGTAAATAGCTATGTAGTTATGCTGGCTGCAGCATCTTTTTAAAGTTGACACCACAAGAAAAGCACTGACTTCAAAACACACTTGGAATACAAAATTCTCGATATGTGTGAATACAGAAAATTGTGATCACCTCTGTCATCAGTTGGTTTTCCTAACCTTTACTGCATTAAGAATTATGGACTGTGTGGTTTAGATAACCAGATACACACCACAAGGAGTGAATGGACAAACCATGCTCCCTGTGACCGAGTTATGATCTCAGAGCTACTTCTACAAGCCATTTGGGAAAGTTGAACAAACACAAGATGGCTGGTCTTCGCCCCCTAGTGTTTGCTTAAGAATTAATGTAAAACAACCATAAAAAAAAAGAGAAAATTTTAAAATTTAAAAACATACCCAGAGAACATAAGCCATGTTCATCCAATATATTACATAAGCGCAGACTCTTTGTAAGATACATTTGTTTTTAAGATAGTAAGATGAATCATATTTGCTGTGTAGAGAGCAACTTACAGTTTGTACTTCTTTAATCCTGTGCACATAGCAGCATAAAAGACCAATATAATTTTGTTTTAAGAACTCAAGCAAGTTTTAAGTGACATAGAAGCGTTGTCTGGGTACTGTGAATTAGAGTGTATTGCGCTAACAGGAATCAGCGGATCTGCAAATAACTGCTCAGCGGTGCATTAGGTATGGTTGAGTTACGTATAGATGTTGAAAAACAGTTTAGTGTTAACTACTTTACTGCTTGAGTGAATGCAAGTGCTGCTCGAAGCTTGCCCTGGCAGAGAGCCTCATTTGTGAGGCAAGAGTAGCAAAAGGAAGAGGGATTTCCAAGAAGCCGAGCACAGAAATCTGCTCTTCACACTGGAATGACTAAATGGAGCTCAGTGCTTTAGCTTGCAGCTCGCCGCTCGAGCAGCACGGCCAGAAAACAGCCGGCGAACAGCTAGCCAGCGAGGCAGCAAGGGGCCAAGGTAGCGCACCTGGAAACCCAGCGCTGTGGGCATTAAACTGGAGCTTCACTAACAGAACAAATGAGAGGTGAAGCAGTCCCTAAATCTCCACCCCCTGCAGATCACAGAGGGAATGTGACAGTTTTTTAGATCTTCCTAGAAGATTAATCCAGCACATCCCAGGTCTGGGCTTTCTAGTACTTTCTATTGCCTTTAATTAGATGCTCAGTTCTTAACTTGAACGAATTTCAAACAAGCTGATACGACGCATCCACCACAAAAGCAGTTTCTGTCTTTTTTCCTAAGGAGTTAATAGAATGATTGGCTCTGCATGTATTTTCTTCTTCACCCTCAGGGTTAGTTCTCAGGAACAACAGCCCATTTCTTGCTAAAGCCCACAAGAACATGAAATCTGGAGCTGGTTATGAGGACAGCTATTCAAAGTGAGGGTGAGCTCCATCCTGGTGGGAACCTAGTGGCAGACATTCATTGCCCTCCAGGGAAAGGGTTCCTTATCTACTTAAAGAGAATTTATTCAGTTCTGAACAGCACAGTATTTTAGTGAAGACGACTGGTCTTTCTAAAATGAAAGGAAAAATTATGAAAGAAAGCACTATGCAAGGTGATGCAAGAAGACAGAAGCCTGCACTTCTATTATTATTGGTATAATAGGTACTTGAACATCTGATCCTGTCATAAAACTAATCTTCTCTTTTACTTTGCAGACCAAGTTATTTAAAGGCAAAACATAGCAACCCCGGCAGGTAAATTGCCCAGTGTTATGTGCCATCAAGTATCGCCTCCCATTTAGTTTTCTATAAAAGCCATTAGCCAGCAATGATCACAGGGATAAGGCAGCTTACTGTACCCTTTCCCTCCTTACTGAAATAAGCACAGCCTCATGGACCAACTGGGGAGATTCACTCAGCTGGATGCTAGAGGTATGTAACTTAGACATATTAGAGTGTCTTACGAAAAGTGTTGGTTATATTTTGGTAGTTTTTTCAGAATTGACA
The DNA here is from genome assembly GCA_013399115.1 of Anseranas semipalmata. Lineage (NCBI taxonomy): Eukaryota > Metazoa > Chordata > Aves > Anseriformes > Anseranatidae > Anseranas > Anseranas semipalmata. The sequence continues at coordinate 162,605 of VXAA01005830.1, forward strand.
AACAGAACGAGAAAAGTTGTCTGACTTCTCCTGTAACCTTGTCCAAAAATAGCAGTAATGTACATTTTCAGGATATAAAGAAGAAGGGAGAGATGAAAAAAGCTTGCAGAAAAAATGTTACACTTAGGACATAAGGGAGGTGGTACAGGACGTTGGTCCTGCATTTAGAATAAAACTAACACAGCTCTAACTAGGCAATGACTTTTCTGAATGATGCCATACTTTAATGATTTTTAGATTAAGGCAAAAAGGAAATCCTGAATCTATCTGGACTAACTAACCTTTGCATAGACAGAAGTCACGTGTAACCTCCCTGAAATCACTCCTTCCAGGTAAGAGCTCTGGCTGAAGTTGAGCTATCTCTCAAAAAGCCGTTCCTTTTAACAAGCTCATTAATGAAAATCCAATCACAATTTAACATTGGGAATGCAAAAATAAAAATGTTGTACTTTATTTCTGTTGTGCAAGAGCTTAGCTTCCAGTTCTTCCTGCTGGGGCCTTTTATATCTTTTCTCCCCACTACATCAAAAGAGCCTATTTTTATTACCTACCAGTTCCCTATACAAGTAGTTACAGATTGTGATCAATTACCTACTTACTGAGGTTAAAAGACCTTTAAATTCAACTTTCAGTGTTAACATTAAAGATACTGTGAACTTCTGAAGCTTTTAGGCAAACTCAAAATAGTATGTCCCTGGACATGTATCCCTGGCTATATAGAGTGGGAACTCATTTCTTCTTTAAAAACATTGGACTGGGAAATCAGGTTCATCTGACTAACCACCGTGGTTCTCAGGGCTTCTTCAATAATCTGTTTCCTGAGGCAAAGCATCTGCAGCCCATCCTGAATGTACGGTCTACCTTACTTGTTCTTAGATGTATGTTTCATACTTGCCTACACCGAAACATGTGGTTTGCTCCTGAACCGGGATTCCCCTCACTTGTTTCCTTTCTTATCCATCCTTTAACCTTTGGATCCTCTATTAAAATTGTTTTTATCCACATCTTTGACATTTTTTTTTTATCGTAGTGTCTGCATTAAATGTACTTTGTATTGCTACCAAAAGAAGATGGTTCTCTCAAGACCTTATTGTCTGATGTGTCTAAGGTCTAATGTCTGCCTAAGGTCCTACTGTCTCTCTAGCATCAGCTTGGGTACTCTAACTCACTTAGTCACAGCTAGTTCAACTGTCTTGCATACACAGCCTTAGCCCAGGCACGCGCAACCTGATTTTATACAGCACAGGATGAAGGGCTAATCATTTATAATATTGCATTCATTGACATTATATTGGTGTATTACTTTACTGTTCCTTAATTGAAACCTGGAATAACCATTCTATTATGACAGTAAGAAAAGATGCCAGAAACAAAAGCCTAGCCTGCAACAGAAAGAGTCTGAGAAGCCACTGCTGAAGTCATTGTTCAGTGACATTGTGAAATCATTTTAATTCTTTGAAAACATTGCTCATTTTAAGAGAACCAGACTGAGACCAAAGACGAATGATTAAAGAAAAGTTGCATCTTCAGATCCTGAAAACAGTTGCCAGCATCTATATCTGGCAACAATGGAATATATAATTTGTTCTACCTATACTTCTTGGGCCAGCATTATAGTCTGCACAGAAGACATAGTTCCTAATAATTTTCCCTTTATTACAATGTGAAGTACAAAAGTACCCATGGCTGAACAGCTTTGCAAAGGGATCCAATAATCACTAGAGACAGAAGAGAAACTTCTAAGCAGTTTTCCAGCAGAAATAGCTGTTTGATGGTTAAAAGGAATCAGAGTAAATCATACTAGTATTGATCAACGTTCTCATATGAAGCATTAAAAAAACAACATAAAAAAGTCTTTCCTTTCAGAAACATTTTGAAATCCAGAATAATTAAATCCCATCTGGGATTTAATTATCACAGTCTGCACATAAGCCAAAAAGCCATCCCAGAGTGTTGATGTGGTCATGACAGCAATGGCAGATGATTCTCACATCCCTTTGTTCCTCTGCCCAACTGTAACAACTTCTAGCAAATTAGTCTGATAAAGTGTATATTCTCATCCTGCAAAACATGCCACACCCTTAAATCTACTCATATGAAACTAAGGAAAAGAGTAGATTTCCCTTTGAACTTGTAACCTTTCAAGTTTTATCCAGAAAGTTTCAATAATGAAAGAGTAAAAGCCTGAAAAACATATAATTCTCTTTTTACCTTATTTCTTAGAGCAAGTGGGAAGGACCAGGACTTCAATAGGATGGTACTGTAATAGTCAGATGCTTAGCTTTTTACAGTAGGTTCACAGCATCCTGCGTTTTAGATTACTGAAGTATGTCAAAAAAGCAATCTTTTCCACAGAGGTGGAACTAACCATTTATATTAATATGATTAAGAATTTGTATGCATAAAATATTGCAAGGTATAGTCTGTTCTCAGGAGGAGAATAGAGAGCTGAGTTAATCTAGCACACAAGACTTCCAGGGCTCTAGACCATCCTTAGAAGGAAGCTCACTAATCAAAAAGAGAATTTACAGCTCTTACAAGATGCTTTCGAGTACCAGAATTATATAGTTTCCTTTCTAAAGTGTCATTTAAATGCTAATTTAAAAAAATATGTGTTTTCATTTTGTTCAATATTAAGGAAAATTGGAAAAGATACGATTGTACTTAATAAAGAAACTGCTGCCATGTTTGGAAGACAGAAGGAGGTATCATCAGGAGTTTGCCTCATCCACTTCATTTCACGGAGTGCATAACATTGTCCGAACGCAGAGCAGGACACGCAGAGCGCTATGGCTGCTAGTAGTCACAGGCTGTCTTGGCATTGTCACTTGGCAAATTTGCAGTCGCTTTACCTATTACTTCAGCTGGCCAACTACGACTACGGTGGTAGTTCAGTACGTGGAAAACGTCAAATTCCCTGCTGTGACTTTTTGCAACTTGAACAGGTAAAAGTTGTGTTTGTTGTTCACTCTTGAGAGGCAACACCTCTTTATCTGGCTAATACAAAGCAGTCAGGCTCCACAACTTGGTTGAACAAATGACACAAAACAAGAAAAATATGGCTCCAAGGGGCCTGTCTTCCACACCACCCTGTGAGATTCAACTGAAGAGGAAAATATGAGAATCAGGGAAGGGAGGTTGTTTTTAATCTTCCCCCTTCTTCAAATGAAGAATCGCACCACAGATTTTTAAGATTCAAAAAGTAAGTGGGAGTATAAAAACCCCTCTGGCATTATTCTATGTATAACCATAAACCGTGAGTGTTCCTTCTATAGTGTAACTAAGGGACAGTCAGTCACATCCTAGTTAAAAATAAAAGACAACATTTGCAAATAGAGAGGTTTAAATAAAACCTCATGCAAATGTAGAAGCCTTAGGCAAAGCAGTTCTTTTTCCTCAGAGGTGCTCAGCGCCTTTATGGTTCCAGCTGATGTCAGTGGGAGTTGTAGGAGGAAAGCATCTGGCATGTTTGAAAGTCATATATCTAAGCAGAAACTTCACTACAGGTTTCTACAGTTGAAGATACCGGCCAGGATTCAGATGCAACCACTTTAAAAGTAACGTAGTAAATCTACTGCCTGATTTTTAGAGCAAATATTAATTTAACAACATTTTTAGAAATAAATTTTACTCGCATTGTTTTCTCAAGAATGATAAGTTTGGAGATCGTCTACCTTTTGTTGGCAGAATCAACCAGAAGTCCAGGTCTCACATATCTGACGTCTTTCTGCCTCACTATTTTTCCTTCCCGTTGCCCTACATAAAGCCACTCTAGGTTAAACTGTAGAATATACACTGCAGATAAAAGTCCCTCTTGAGTATGGTGTGCGTTATAAGAATCTCTCGCTTCTTGCAACTATAGCAGCAGCACATTGCAAGCAAGCAGTCAGCTACTGAGCACACCAGTTGTCTGCCTAAGTTTGCTGCCACATCCATCTGTCATTCGTGTTGTGCTTATTCTTTCCTCCTGTTTTTAGTAACTGTTTTCTTTGCTGGTGGAACAAAGAGGCACAGATCTACCTCTGTCTTTATTGACTCAAATTCAGTTGAAGAGCTGTTCCTACTGATCTTCCTTAAGCTTGTGCATTAAGATCTATTATACAAATACATTGATATATCTTTAAAAAACCGGGGTTATGTAAAACAGCAATTCTAAGGAAGATGGTATTGCAGTTTTCTTAGGTTTTATTCTCTCTTCAGTATTTTGAGATCAAACTCACCATAACTGTTCTGTAAACCCTTAATTTACTTCAGTAAAGGTCTTCAGTGCTGTACATCAGGAAAGCACCTCCAACACCTCCTCATATTTTTGAGATTTTCAACTGCATTCTAGGAGTAAGGATAACGCTTGGTTCATGCTACTGTGCCACCAACCACAGAGCTCACGAGAGGGTAGACTTAGTACCTTAGTAACACAGGTACATGAGATGCACTTAGAAATCAGTTTTCTAAATGATGGAACACAACTTTTTTTATTATTATTATTATTTTATTTTTTCCCCTGAAAGGAACAGCTCCTCCCAGCTACTTTTTCTCAGGTAAATTGTCCGGCTTTTCATCAGCTCTACAAATCTGGCGATTGGCTTATGCAGGTGGCCAATCTTTTTCTTTCTTCACTCTTTTTTTTTTTAAATAGATAGCCACAAACAACAGGATAGAATAGAATAGAATAAGTTAATAGAATAAGTTTATAGTGCAAAGGCACCCCTGGGAAGGGGTCCCTTTCCTACTTTCTTGTTTGGAAAATAACCTTTTCCTAGAAATGGAGACTATATTGTTTATCCACGTCGTAGAGATCAAAGTGCAAGCATAGTGGACAAGAATCACATATAGTTAGTGAGCAGGCAACAAACCATGTCACAGATTTGGCAAAAAGAGCACTGAGATCAGTCCTATAACTCTACAGAAATGCAAGCAATTCTTTTTCCTTCCCGCCGACAGGTTTCAATCTCATGCAGTGAACAACCTCCAAATCATTTTTTTTCTTTGGAACATTGTGTCTGGAGTTGTCCAAAAATTTTCTGTGGAAGATAAATATTCTCAAGAGCTAAATGATTTCCTTCTTGGAAACCAGAACTTCAGCATTAAAGAGTTTACAAGGAAAAATGGGTTTTATCTAAACCACAGCACATTGCTAGAATGTGAATTCTTTGGAAAGACATGTCACCCAGAGGTAAATATTTTTGCTTTTATTAAAACAGAAGTATAGAGGGGAAGGGGATATATTCTTACCACTCAACTTCAGACATCTGGTTTTGCCAGCTACTCCCCCTGCTTTCCCTCTACAGTTGGTCAGTGGAGAGAAATCATCCTGCTCTAAATCACCCTGAGAAGGACCCCAATTCTCCCAGTGACCAGCTGCTGTAGCAGGCAGCCTGAGCTGTAACATGGAATTTCAGTTTAAATTGCTCCCTGACTAGTCCCCCGTCTGCATAGATAGCAGCCTTTGAAACTGTCATGCCTCCAGGCTTCATCCAGCAACATTTCCCATACATGGCCTGTAACAAACATCAGTTTGATAAGAGTTTTTTTTTCATGACATGGTTGCATAGTCGCACGCAACCCATGTAATTAGTGCTGTTCTTGAGATCAAGAATATGGACAGCCAGGGTAACTATATGCAGAGCTCAAAAGAATTTTAAATAATTGTATCAATATAACCCAGCCTTGGGCATTTTGGACAGCCACAGAAGAATATGATCCTCCTATTTTTATGTCAATTCTTCCATACAGCAATTCCCAACTTCAGTAGAATATGTGAACAGAAAAATCAGGCCTATGTTCTTGCTGGTTAATCTAGCCTTTAGATATGTTGTAGCTTCTAAAATTAGTCATTGGTGAGTTCTCTTAACTGAAAAGACACGACTATCTAACAGCTGAAACCAAAGCAATGAGATACAGTCATATTAGCAAAGGATTTCAGTTGAATGATGAGGCAGTTTGGGGAAAAATGCAAATACTGTACTCCCACATGTAATATGACATGTACTTTTGAAATAGTCTTCACTAAACAACTATTGGAAAAATTAAAGTTGTTTTGGCATGTATCATTTCAGTGGAATATAACAGGTATAGAAAAACATCAGGACCTCACTAAATGATTCTGACTAGCTCATAGATATTAATAAACTATATGAATTTCTCCTTAAAACCTCTATAGGTCATTTTCTGTAAAAAGGGATGAAATCCTTACGAACATTTCTATCTTTTCTGATTGTAATATTTAGCACTGCATTTGGGGGGGGAGGGAGAACAAAACCAAAAAAAAACACTAGGCCATCTCTTGCATTGTGATTTACTAATGAAATTTTAAGTAATTTTTCTTTCATTTTACACTTCCTTATTTTCCTTTATTGAAGGATTTTGAACATGTTTTCACTGAATATGGAAACTGCTTTACTTTTAATTACAATGGTCTTCCAGCAAGAAGTGTGAGTTTGTCTGGAAGAGGCTTACGTTTACTTTTCGATGTCCAACAGGTACAGCTACACTAATGACTATACACAACTAACCATGTAATAATCCATAGATGAGTAGATGTTTTTTGTTTGTTTGTTTTACATAGACCTTCAGAATTCCATGCACAAAATTCTTTGTCAAGACTATTCCTGTGTGAAAGTGTATTTTAAAGGAAAGATCCAAAACTGGTTTAAAAATTCTGAATGACTATTGACTCTGCCCCAAAACCAAATGGTTTTGAAAGTTGCAAGTAAGCGTATATACGATTCACCCACAGATGAAAAATATCATCCGAGAAGTAATTTAATTTTATACAAGCACTTCAGGATAACATCTCTTTATTTCAGTGAAAGACGCAGTAGGGAGGGTCGCGTGGTGCCAATTCCTAAGTTTTTTGTTTCAGCAGCATCTGTAAGTGCTCACTGTCAGCTAAGATCTGGCCTTTGCACTGTAATGGCCTTATTAGGATTGTCTTTGACCAACACAAAACACAGAAAGCTCATGGAATATCATCTTATAATATCAGTAAGAAAACTAAAACCTAGAATGTTAAAAGAGTGAGACATTTGCTTTTGTTCTCTAGCGACTGTAAGGGAGAGGAGTGACAGGTTCTCAAGAGAGTAATGGAAAGCTTGCTGAAATGTGGGGTAGTTGCAGCTAGAAGGAGCGAACCTCCAAGTTATGAAAAAGCTTGATCCATACCTTCTTGCTTTTGAAAGTGGGAGAGGACAGAAGGAAGAAAAAAAAAAAATTCAGAGTAACAGGAAGAAAACCCACAAAGGTAATCAACAAAGGAAATTCAGGTCAGCTTGCTTCTATATTTTACTGTAAATTGCCAAAGGTGTAACCAGAAAAAATAAGACCAAATTAAAAAAAAAAAAAAAAAAAAAACACAGCACCATTTTAAATATAGCTAAAACTTCAGCGCATAAGCAAAGCCAAAACTATTTTAAATAATTCTTTTTGTATCAGGAGCAATTCACTGATGACCCTTCCCTTGGTTATACTGATGCTGGTATCACTTTTGTTATCCATTCACCCAAAGAGCTTCCACGCTTTGATGGTTTAGGTTTATTAACACCGGTTGGCATGCATGCACAGGTCTCAATGCGCCAGCTAAAGGTAAGCACCTTGCCCATCAAGTGGAAATATTAATCTTTACCATTGCTAATTCTCTTCTGAGGAATGACAATGAATTAGACACTTTCGAAGTTAAATATTTATCCTGCCACAGTGAGTCCTAAGAATAACATTTCCTCCAGATATAAAAAATAAAAATAAAAAAATCAACGAAGCTGTTATTTTTCCAGGATATCATTGGTCTGCCTAATCTGTTTTTACTCAAGTTAACCTCCTGCAGTCTCACTGACATAATGAAACAAAGATACTGCAGTAGCTGCCCATCAATACATTCTATTACTGCTTATGTTGTATCAGATTCCTGATAGTCCTCTCCTGATACAATTGGAGAAGACTACCACGTTGCACTGGGCTGTCTGATCAGGTCCTGTTTTTGCTGTGTGAGACTGGAGATGATTTTATAATTCCAACAGCACAAATTGTAATTGCCTCCAATTAAAACACAATATTACTGCTTATGTCTTAAACAGGCTTCTCTCAGCACTTTAAAAGGTGAGAAAGCAATATCTAAATTAAAAGAGACAAATTTATATCTTCTGTTATCCTTACCTTACAGTCAATTATCCAAGAATACCCATGGGGAGAGTGCAAGCCTGATATAAAGCTTCAGTACCAGAATATTTATAGTACTAATGGCTGTTTGCAGGAATGCAAGGCCCAGTACATACAGGACCGGTGCGGCTGTCTGCCTTTCATTCTCCCAGGTATTTCTCAGGACTATCAGAATACTATATACTCTGTTTAATGACTATCTTGCTAGGAAACCTCACACGTTATTGAATGGCAAAGGAGATGGGGTACATCTTTGCAGGATACCTACAGCTGGGATTATTTAAGCTACTCAAATTTGTCTTTTTTTTTTTTTTTTAATTCAGAGGAAAAAAAGCAAGATATTTGGTCAGCTCTAGACTTAACATCTGGCCATTAGCTATTTTTTGGATACACGCAAAAAAATCTTGAAAAAGATTATTCCTCAGGGCTGTGAGACAAGTTGGTATCCAAGTAATCTTCCATGAAGCTTGAAACCTTTGCTGAAACACCTGATGTGCAATCATATATTTCATCTACCCACTTTGTTTCATATTTCCACCACTAAAAGCAGAAATTCCTAGCCTTAGGAAGCTAATACAAAGACTGACTGCAACCTTAAAGGCAGTTGTAACTGGCACACATAATAATGATGTTTGCTCCACCAGTGAGCCTCATGGCTTGGTCTATTGTCTTCTATTGCCATGTATGCCTTTTGGTGTTGGTAACTGCACTGTGCCCAACTGCATTGTATTCTCAGTTGTATAATGAGAAGCACAAAGCGGTGTCTAGGCTTTGATGACATTATTTTTCAGTTTAGCGCAAACAGAGCTAAGGGCTAGATTGTTAATTTAAGTTCCTAAAGTTACTTGCTTATTTTTAAGGAAATGGAACAGAATGTGACATGCTGAAGTTTTACAATTGTGTTTATCCTGCAGTCTGTAAGTAATAATTTTATATTAATATTTTCTAAGCCAATTTCAAATAGTAGAAAATATCTGTCAATTAAATACTGAAAGTAGTACTGAAACGGAACACATCCTAGTTCATTTAATATTTTGAAAGTAGAGATCACAGTAATAAGAAGTTTGGTAACTGATGAAAAATTTTTACTCAATATCACTGAACTTTTATGTTTTATAATTTTAAAAATAAAATGAATCATACACTTTCAAACTGCTCCAAATGTAATTCATTTTCATGAGCAAATAATAAAGCAGACAGTAGATATTAAACTTGTAAGTCACTACAACAAACTTTCTGGAAAATACTGTGAGTGATAATCTGAGAAGTAGCTTCTCATGAATTTTGGAAAGCCTCCTTTTTAGTTCTTTTGGATGCAGCTATGTAATGTGACTCTCCCTTCCCAAAGCAGTAGATGATTAAGAAACCAAGTAGATTAACAAGTTTTTCATTGGGGAGTGAGGGAGAGAGAGAGTGACTGCCTGAAATCATCACCTAACAGGCTGAGATGCTTCCTCTCCTCCAGTACGCAAAAGTGAGAAGCCCATATGCAGAGGGAAGGCACAAAGGCTGCCACCACACCAGGGCAAACAGCTCCACAGGCAGGAGGTTATAGTACTCACCTCAGAGAGGATGGCTTTGGGTTACCATTTATGCTTCAGGAAGTATTTATGCCTTACCATTTTTTCTACATTGATTTTCTCCAGCTTTTCCAGATTCCTATAATGATTTCTTTCTGTTAGAGCCTTGTCAGAGGAATGGCTTCCCAGTTTCATGAGCAGCCACACCTGCAGAATTTTGTGACTTCTGTTTGGTATTTGAAGAAACAGAAGGATCTCTCTCAGCTGACTTAAGCCCAATAATCAAAGGACAGGGGCAGGGGTGTTAAGGAAAGTGAGCTTAGTTTAGCAAGACTTTTATGAAGTTATCAGATGACAGTAAATTACCACTGACTTTGCTCTGGAACCTACTCCTGTGTGTTGAAAGGAGCTAGGCAAACATCAAGGCCAAGGATTGCAAACCTAAGTAGGTAATCAGAAGACTAGCACAGAACATGGACAGTCTTCTGTTGTCCTACTGTGTAATCATGGATGAGAAATAATAAGCACATAAAGTCCTAATGAAGGTGAAAAGACTTGCAGNACCCTTATTACTGTGCGCCAGTTACCTAAGTGCATTTTATAAATACATATTTGTTCGTTCAAACAAGTAAGCATCCTCCTTTCTAAGGATAATTAACCAAAGTCTTTATTAAAGTCAGTTAAAAGTCACTTTGTAAGGTTAAGAAAAGTCTTAACACTGTGTGCTCTTGTAGAAACATTATGGAAGTTCTTTCTCCTGAAATTTCAGATGATATAGAGATAAAAGGATTGTGTACAGTAGGAACTCACAATTCCACTTGCCCTGCCCCATGTGAAGAAATGGAATATCCTACCACTGTCACCTATTCAAGTTTTGGAGGAGAAAATGCCATAAAATACATTTCTGCAAAGCTGAAGAAAAGCCCAGAATACATCAGGTAATCTTGCTTAACACTTCATCTAATAAGGAAATGATCCATTACTTCTAAGTGTGCGAACAGAGCGTATGATGTAAATGTGACCTTTAAAAAATATACTCTTAAGTGTGGTATTAAAAATGTTGCCTGTGAGGTAACCAATTTTGTCTAAGAGATTAGTTTAGGATTTATACATGTTCATATATGTCTAAAATATACCTAGATACATCTAAGATCTGTGGATATCATAAAATAGATACCTCAGTTAAAAAGTAATGTTCTCCACTACCTTTTGTATCATTGATCTCTTACAATGGTAAAGTTTTTTTGATTACTTTTTGCAATTAGGAATAAAGAAAGGTCAGGGTTATCAAACCAATTCACAATCCACATGAGCAATCCAGAGCAACAGAGAAGACAGATTTTTCACAACTGAAGTCAGTGAACAACCCAAATAGATGCTAGATAAAGTTCTCCTTTCTCTCAACCAAAAGAGCTTCATAAGCTCTGAAGAGCTAGGTTTTCTTGCGGCAAAAATGTTACAAGTTTAATATTCTTTTCTATTGTTAGTAAAATTCATTAGTACCTCTTACATTATACAAAATATTTAGAAAATATTTGATGCAATATTCTCAAGAGGTAGCAAAATAGCAGGGTTCTATCTGTGTGGATGTAAATGCTACCTACAGAAAAGAAAAAAAAAAAAAAAAAGTGGGACTATACCCGAGGAAGAGACCTTCTAGTGTGAAAATATATCTCTATAGTATTGACTGCACAATTTATCCTGGAAATTATGTCAGAAATTAAGTTACATATAGAGCTGTGTTGCTCAGTAGTAGCACTGAAACACCTTTAAATTCACAGAAGAAATATCATATATACTTATGATTTAATAAAGCATACATTTATTATATATATGCAGTTACAATATAATAAATTGGTGCTGAATTTCCCTGAAAATGTAAGCATTATATATCTGATAGAATGATTTCCATATTTTTTTGCTAGAAAGATACAATCCAGTTGTCAAAGAGCATTTAATACAGTTTTATAGTCCAAATTACCTCTTACTCACAGAGGTAGATGTCACCGGTACAAATAAGTATTAATACAGATGCTACATGAGCTCATAATATCCACAGATTCAAAATATATTTATAAAGAAACTGTAGAAGATCTGGCTAATGAAATATCTATGAGTATTTCGTTGTTTCAGTGACTTCAGTTTTCTCACTCTTGAAGCCATCAGTCTGCAAATGCATCCATATATTTATACATGAACAGGAACTATACGAATATTATGAAAATTAAACGTATTATATGCAAAAGATAATAATCCTTTGAGAACATTTTATCTTTGTTGATTATTTTATTGTCTGTAAACATCATGCACAGCCTAGCAATTATTTAATTAGGCAAGTGAAAATACAGAACATTCTCCTGTTACCAAGCCTTAGCCAATAGGAATCCTGCCCACGTATTAAAAAGTACATATTCTGAACTATAAAACATAGACAGTGATTAATTTCTTAAAATTTAAGAAGGGAAAAGTTAACTATTTACCACCTTACTGGATAGAACTGCTAAGAAGTCCATGACAATTGTAGGACGTCTTAATAGTCAAAGCCATGAAAGTAGGATTATTTTTATTACCCAATGTTACCTACATTTTAGAATTATCACCTAAAGAAATGGAAGTCATTTTGTATAACAAATACTGTATTTTCAGTGAATATCAAATTAATAAGCTCATTATAATTTTCAACCTCAAAATCTGTAGCTTCACTTCTGAACAATAATCACTACTTTTATTCTTAAAGGTCATGACATTATGTGTGCAATCGGTTTTTGTGTCTGTTTTATTCCACTACCATTATGTTTATCTTCTATTTAGCAGCTACGCTGACTCTTTCTGTAGTCATGGTATCATAAAGATGAGCTCTTTATTCACACTGAATCATTCCACAGATCCTGCTCCACCAAAGATTTACCTACTCTTCCACTTTTGCAGCAGGCAAGAATATAATTAGGTAAGAGAGGCTATTAGCAGAGGGTAGAACTAAACATCTGACTACAGGACAAGGGCTTTTCTGCACAAATATTGTCATTGAAATCACCAGGATTAAATATGCATCTGCACATAAACAACAGCAGTAGACTACTTTTCCAAGCAGTGTATCTGCTGTAGTTCAGGATGCTTGACACCTCCACTCAACCGTATCTCTGTGACCCTCAAGAAGCAGGAGATTGTCTCATAGTGCAGATTTAGGCTGAGTTGCTCTTTTAACATAGCCTGAAGATCAACTCCTCCAATGAGATCCTTTTATAACTTGCTATTAGGACACGCTGTTTTTCAGTCATCTAACTCATTTTTGTAACTCTTACCTGAATGTTCTTTAAAAGACACATCATTTTCCATGAACACAGTCCATGCTGATGGATGTTGGTAAAAATGAACAGCACTCCTGACTGTCTCAAGTAATACTGTATGTGTTTGTCATTAGGCAGAACCTTGTGCTTATTGACATTAAATATCATGATCTGAGCTACAAAATAACTCAGCAACAGAAGGCCTTGACTGTATCTGAGTTGCTTGGTAAGTGAATGCTTAATATTTATTTATTGCTCATCAATAATTAATCTATAATAATAATAACAATAAATATATATATTAGTCTCTCCTCTCCCAAGTCATAGGCTATCTGGGTTTATAGAGAAAAAGTAACGTCTTTTATATTATAATAGTAATAATCATGTTTGCTTCCTGCTCATTTTTGATTAAATGGCCTGCAGTAGGGACAACAGTTGAGAGTAATAATAAAATTTTGCACTAGTTTATGGTTACACAACATGCTGAACTGTAGGAGTAGGGAAGTTTCTGGGATTTAGAGGGGAGAGGGAGAACATTGGGAGGAGAGACAAGAGAATGGCTGAAAAGGCACAGAAGCAGGAAATATTTTAAGCACATGTTCCATCGTAGGATGAGTTGTGTTGTACTTGCTTTATTTAGAATTTTAAGAAACACATTTATCTTTTTCCCATAAACATTCTTAAGAATATTAATTCTGTTTTCTTAAAGTGATGGATTATGTATTTTGAGTTTATTTAGCACTTGAGTCCTGGCAGGGTTTTGTTTGCTTGCTAGACTAAACCAAATGCTTAGGATGACATATGTTTATTTCCTTCTATTACAGCTGATGTAGGTGGCCAGCTTGGATTGTTTTGTGGTGCCAGTATGATTACAATCATAGAACTGTTTGAGTATATTTTTACTAATTTCTGTTGGATGTGCATCTTTCTTCTACTGAAAGCTCCTGAAATGCCTCAATGGAATAATCCATCCCAGAACCAACCAACACACAAGGAAAAAAATAAGGGAATACAAGAATGTTAGTGGCTTGTAAAGGCAAAAAACTCTTTGTTTCCGTAACTTCCCTGCCTTTTCAAGATACAAAGAAGACAGTAATATCTTCCAAGTCTCCCTTCCCTTGCACCTCTTATTCTTCCTGCTTCATTTAGTGCCTAGAACTATTTAACTGTGTTCGATAATTTTAAAGAATGAACTTCGGAAAGACTTACTTTCTTTGTCATGTAAAGAAAAATGTAATCTTTACCTAAAATTTTATTTTAAATTACCATTTTTTTTAATAGCATAGCAAGTGCTCTTGACATTCAATGCAATTTTGCATTTCAGACCTAGTTTATCTTCCGTATTCTGAGGAGAAATAATACACATGCCAAATTAACGTGCAAGAAGTTTCTTAACTGCCATAAAGGTGTAGCATTGCTATGCTGAAAAAGCAGATTCCATATTAACGACAAAGTCTTTGCTACTGTGTTTACATGTTCCAGTGAAGGATATTGTAGCTTTGCCTATCAGAATTAGGAGGGTGCCTAATAACAATAACGGCTACAGGACATTGTTTGTTTGTTGGAAATGCATCAAAAAAAAATCTCATGAGTCTGCCAACTACTATAAATACAAACCAGAAACTTAGAGCATCTGGGTAGATGGCAAGAGGGCAAACAGGCCAAGTTCATGTTGTTGGACTCCAGAGACTGCAAACGGACCAGCATTCTTTCTATTGTTTCTGATAGACATCAAAAATTGTATAATATATGGCAGATCTATAATTTAATTGCCAGAAAGATTATTTCATTATGGCAATGAAGCTACTGACCTCACATTTTATAGATTCTATTGATTGAGTTTATCACTGCTGGAAGCAATAAAACTTCAGGAAGGCTCAGTAGGACTGAGCAACATAATTTCAATGTTTTATGTCATAAAAGACTGTAATTAAGACTAAAGGCTTAATCTAAGTCTTAGTAAAATCAGCAAGAGTAAGAATTTTGTGGCTTTAGTGCTGAATCAGGCTTCCTTAAAGTTTATTTCTTTAAAAGTGTTCAGAAGAGTTGCTGTACTTTCCTATATCTGTGTGGGCCCTTGGAGTCATGGTTTAGAGTCTCATGTTTTTAAAGAAGACTTTGGTGAGTAAATAAACTTCCAAAGATGTACAATAATGTAGAGTAAAGAGATACCATTCCCACATAAACACACCAAAGCCCATAGAACAGGAAGTGTGCACGGGGTTGTCTGTGGTTTTGGGGGGAATTTTTTTTCTTTTTAAGTACAACATCTTAGTAAACTTTAGAGCCATTCAAAACTGTGAAATTTAATAGGATAAAGAAATGTATCAAAGATACTGTATAAAGTGAATTTATCTAGATAGTGTCTCTGCATACAGTTCTGAACAGCAGCCATAAGAGAAGATCTATCTAACCCCACTGTCCGAGGTATATATTGGTCAATGTGGAAAAATAATGGAAGGAACAGAGTGAACATACCGTGATGTTTCTCTAAAGACTTCTCCCAGCCCCAAATAGTCTGTAGCTGTGGAACTCCTGAGCCAGAAGAAATTCTCTTGTTCGGAGTAGGAATCAGATGCTATCTGGCTTCTGGATAAAAAGAAAAGCAGTGGAAAGATTAAACAGTGATCTAGCACACTTTGCGTTACAGAGATCAAAGTGTTTTGTAGCTTTCAACCAGAATGCTTTTTTTGTGTTTCTTTGCTTCTGCAAATAAGGACTAAATAAAAGAAAATGAGTATTGTGAAGAGTAAACAAAAGAACACTGGAATTGTTTCTACTGTGTCAAAAGTTCAAATGAAATGAACCACAGAACATGCTAAAGAAGCAGCAAAAAAAAGCCAGTTCTCAGAAAGGGAAGGTTTAACTAAGCAAAGATACAAGTACAGGACTAAGATGACTTTTGCTTACTCCACTGACTTTGAACAAGGATGGCTGAAATCACTGCTTGGTTGCAGATTCTTCTAACATACGTGGCAGAAGAAGCCCTGAAGAAAGCACAGACTGGTGTTTTCCCCAAGGTCAAGTGACAGACTTGGATGCTTTTTCAGCAATGGCTTGTGACGAGATTATGTAAAGCAATTGATTCCTCAGCACAGCTAAATATAGCAAATGTGTGCTGTGCAGCAGAGCAGAAGTAAGGGTGCTTTTGTATTTCAATGTATGACTGTGGGTCTATTAAGGCAACTGAATTTAAAGAAGGTTTAGGAAAATATTTGACTTTACTGGTGAGGTAAAGGTGACATCTCTATAAAGGCAGCATAAGCAAGGCAGTTTAACAGTATGATCACATTCTCTCTTAATTTAGCATTACTTTGCTGCTTATTTGTTCACACTTCCATTTTGCAAATGCACCTCCGTGCTCCAAGTACAGGGATCAGCAAGCTTTTCACATGCTGATTGCTTGAATCTAAAACGTTAAATCCTAACAACGAAATCAATGACATGATTGGGCAAGCCCACTTGGGTTCCCTCCAAATCCGTGTCTCATGTGCACAATGGGATGCAACATAAAATTTTGTAGCAAGAAACATATCAGCCTGAAGATGACACCCCCCTCCTGGCCCAAAATGTTGCACATTCAATACAAATAGAACATTTTAAAATGCATTCTGCAGAAGTCATTAAAGGGTATTTAACACTGTAGAGAATATCATGCTGTTGCATATAACACTATCTGAACAATGGAGGAAGGCAAATTGGGTTTTGTGGATAACAACCTGTGTTTGGTTGCTCTGGATTTTATCTCCCTAGGGTATTGCTGTGTTTTCTTATGCACCGTATGCGTTTCCACACCCTTGGGCAGCAGACCGGAGTATCAAAGTTTCTCCTGGTACAAGGAAGAAAGCTTTATAATCTAACAGACAGAGAATCTGTGATGACAGAATGGGATGGGGGAAGGTTGGAGATGCTTGGAGACTTGCATCACATCTTGTGCAAAGTTTCATTTGCTCATTTATTTTCTTCTTCTAACATGTATTCATGTATGAATGTTGTTCAATGTATGTGGCAGGCATCTCTATAGGAATGCCAGTAAAGTAATGATTTATGCAAGGAGAAACTGCGTGATTTTGGCAAAAAAGCTCAGCAGGGAGGCCTGGCACTTGCTTATTTGGCAAAGCAAAATGAGCACAGAATGGCCTGTACAGGAGAAGGCTTTGGATCAGACTTTCACACAGTAGGTTAGTTCATTGCAGTGTCTCACCAGTAGATGCCCCACTTACCTTAGGCTTCTCCTGTTCAGAAGGCTTCTTGTGCATGGAGTTAGTTTCTCAGGATCCGTTATGGAATTACTCAGTATAACTTGAGTCAGTTTATTTCCCTCACTTTAATGACGTATGAGCTTGAGAAATATTTCAAAGGATTTGCTGACAAACCTGATGTTACTCAGCCTGAACTGAGTGACAGTGTCTTTGCAGCACAATGTTTAGGTTAATTTCTGAGGTAAACAAACATACAAAAATATAACCAACTCCACTCTACATCAGAATAAGCTGATCAATGGATCTCTTCAGGAGCTTATACAAGGCAGCTGATCTACTGCTGGTTAAGTGTAAAGAAGAATCTCTGCAATCCTCACCAATTCTGAGCTGATTTTCCCTATAAAATCACTCAAATTTGAAGGTAGCTAGCTGTGTCTACCCTCTAGCCCTCACACAACTTTTTGCCTTGTGTGTCGACTGGGTGCTGGTAGAACTTCAGGAGGGCAGTCCTCCCCACCTAAGTAATGCCCCGTGGCAACATAATACAGCCTCTTGGGTTCTTACGGCTCCTTTCCAGTTTAGAAATGCTCTGGGGTTGCTCTGTATTTTAGAAATCCAAGGATCATCACGCAATTCTAAAAATCCCAGACCAAGATAAACTGCAATAGTTCACTCATACTGCCTGCCAAATTACACAGTATTTTAGGAGTAAATCCCTAATTATACTATAAACATTAGTACATCGAGTTGCTGTAACTCTATCCTGAGTTAAACGCATTCTCAGGCTAACAGCTGATGTGTTTATTAAACCTCAGGATACGGGAAGTATCTTCAAGCTCATATGGTAGCAATTACTTACTGCAGTGTTGAAACATTAATAGGTTATAAACGATAAACTCTGCATGAACAGGATACTGCTGTAGATCTAGGACTAGCATCACATCTTGTTGATGCCACTTATGATCATCCTGGTCCTGTTATCTCTCTTGCTCTGTAAGTGCCTTCATCCACCAGGAGAAGCTCACCTCTGCTGACTCCTCACTAGAAGCAAAGTCCTCACAAGACGAAGGACAGCTTCTTCTGAGGAGAAAAAACTCCTGAATGGCCCTTCCAAATACACACAGAACCAACATATTAGTAGGGGCTCCCTACCCATCTCCTGTCTCAGGACAGGAACAGTCACGGTGATTTTTAAAACCTTTTTTGGGATAAGAAGTGCTTTTACAAACTGTAGAGGGTAAAGAGATCCACATGTGGATCTTTTCAGACTCTCATACTGAAGCCTTTCTACCTCTAGAAAAATGTGTCATTTTACCATATTAAGCCTGATCAAATGCATGTCTAATTGTGGTGTTTCCCTTCAAAGAAATGGCCCCAAGCCTTAGAAGATTCAGTATACTTCCAGTACACTTCAGGGTCCTTGACGAAAAAGATGACTGGTAGCCCACATTGTCAAAGTAAGCAGAAAAAGTAACAATTACCATTACATTTTCAAAGCCACTTTCAACCTGGCCAGTTGGTTGAAGTCGTGAACACCTAGATTAACATACACTGGACGTGTCCCTTGCAGGTCTCAATGTAAGCACAGCAATAGGTTCCCTTACTGAAGGCTTAGAAAATATACTTGATGATTATATGTTTGACCATTACTGATGTATCCACCACATCCTTAAAGGCTTCATTTTAAATGGTGAATCAAATAGA
This sequence comes from Anseranas semipalmata, assembly GCA_013399115.1. Lineage (NCBI taxonomy): Eukaryota > Metazoa > Chordata > Aves > Anseriformes > Anseranatidae > Anseranas > Anseranas semipalmata. Next base: position 181,469 of record VXAA01005830.1, read on the forward strand.
GATAAAAAATAGGAACAGTTACACGAAGAAAGACTTCGTAAGCAAGCTGTGAAATACATGGGCTTCTCAGAGTTGCATGTGTACCATAAAGCATAAAAAAGCATTCATTAAAAAAAAAATGCTTCTGGTGTTATTCAACTCAACGCATATGCCTCCCACAACAATGACTCAATTCTTGGTGCAGTTTCTATAACTGACACTCCCAATATCTTCAGTTAAGAATTTTAATATAACCTCTTTTTTGGGCATAACCAACAGGACTTTGTGTGCAGTAGCTGACAAAGAAAACACATTTAGAAAGCCTAGTACTATCTGGGGCTAGCTGGACATGCCCTGGAAGATTTGCCTGTTGGTCACCTTGTCTGCTATGTCTGTAACCTTTAATGAACCCTTAACTTTTCTAGCCATAGAAATTGTTTGTTATAGACTTGATCCAGACTTCAGCGAGCTCAGTGGAAATTTTCCACCCTAAAAGCACCAAACTTCAGGTCATGCCCATGTGAACGTACAGTTCACTTACAGATTGTGCATGCTTTAGTCTGGACGGGCTACATCGCATCTTGATCCTTTCCTGCAGTCTAAATAAATGGAATTTTTTCAGGTTATTTTAGTTCAAACTTCTGAGAAATGTATGAAGAAAGTGGCAAACAGTGCCCCACCTGAAACAAACCAGACATGAGAAAACAAAACTATTCACTAGAGAAACATCACAAAATGTCTGCTTTAAGACTAATTGTAAGAAGCTGTTCACTGTTGAAACAAGGAAATCTAGCAAACAGTAAAGTGACCTCCGTAATTCTAAAAAAACCAAAAACAACAACAACAAACAAACACACAAAAACAAACAGACAAACACACATAAAAAACAGAGAGAAACAAAGTGATATCATGCAATACAGCACCGTATTTATAATAAATGGGGTTACATCAGGCTGGTGCCAGTCACCAGTCACTACAGGGGTTCCCCAGGGCTCCATTTTGAAGCCAGTTCTCTTTAATGTTTTTATGAATGATCTGGATGCAGGACTCAAATGTGTAAGTTTGCAAATGATACAAAATTAGGAGGAGCCGTTGACTCCACTGAGGGTAGAGAGGCCTTGCAGAGAGATCTTGACAAATTAGAGGGCTGGGCAATCACCAACTACATGAAATTTAACCAGAGCAAGTGCCTGATTCTGCACCTGGGATGGGGCAACCCTAGCTATACATACAGACTGGGGGATGAGAGGCTGGAGAGCAGCCCCATAGAAAGGGATCTGGGGGTTCTGGTTGACAGCAAGTTGAATGTGAGCCACCAGTGGCCCAGGAGGGCCAACCGTACCCTGGGGTGCATCAAGCACAGCATGGCTACCTGGTCGAGGGACGTGACTGTCCCGCTCTGCTCTGTGCTGGTGCGGCCTCACCTTGAGTGCTGCATGCAGTTTTGGGCACCACAGTATAAGAAGGACATAAAACTATCAGAGAGTGTCCAAAGGAGGGCTACAAAGATGGTGAAGGGTCTGGAGAGCAAGATGTATGAGGAGTGGCTGAGGCCACTTGGTTTGTTCAGCCCAGAGGAGAGGAGACTGAGGGGAGGCCTCATGGCGGCCTGCAGCTTCCTCACGAGGGGAGCGGAGGGGCAGGCGCTGATCTCTGCTCTCTGGTGACAGCGACAGGACCTGAGGGAACGGCATGGAGCTGTGACAGGGGAGGTTCAGGCTGGGTGTTAGGAAAAGGTTCTTCACTGAGAGGGTGGTCGGGCACTGAACAGGCTCCCCAGGGCAGTGGTCACAGCACCAAGCCTGCCGGAGTTCAAGAAGTGTTTGGACAATGCTCTCAGACATATGGTCTGATTTTTGGGTGGTCCTGTGTGGAGCCAGGAGCTGGACTCGATGATCCTTGTGGGTCCCTTCTAACTTGGCATATTCTGTGATTCTATGATTCATTTTCTGAAGTACTTCAAAAGATGTGGACCCTGCTCAAAAGGTCCTACACTCTTAGAAAACTGTAAGGCATCTGCCTTGTCTCTCAACTCAAAGCACTGGATTCAAAGTGCCAAAGTATTTTGGAATGTCACCTTAGATGGTCAGACAGCCATTGCCTACCTAGCTCCACTTTCATATTACCTATTCCCTCCTGCTTGCAAAGAAAGTTCAGGTGTCTTAATATAAAATAAATGGCCCAAACAATGAGCTGACAACAGCAACAGCACTACCGTAGTGATGGGCATGACTCTCCCTGAGCCTCCCTTGCAAAGTGAGGCATGTTATACATCTGGTACATGAAGCGGGGGAACAGCGATGTGAGTGATCATGTTGATCAGCACAGCTTCCTGCCACCCAACTGTTTAGCCGACATCTTTGAATTCACTCCAGCAAATATGCATCTACAAGAGCTCTGCTGAAGCCTTGGGACAGTAGCAAATACTGGGTTATGAGATTTATATCTAAATCCAGAGCCAATCTATTCATTCTTTACTGCTTATACATGACCAAATTCTCTCTAGTTGTCATTGCCAGTTTGTGCGCATCACATAAAAGGTTTTCAATACAATAAGCGGATAAGAAAATTACAGCAAAAAGTTCTATCTCGAAGTCAGGAATACTGTAAGCAAATTAATGACTTCTTTCAATCCAAAATATATGCCAAAGATAGGGGAAATTATCTCTTTGGGGAAAAGAAAGGGGTAGCTTTCAACAGAGGAACAGAGGAACAGAGTACTTCTCGTGATATTTCTGACAAGAGGGCTTAGGATCCATGCCGATCTTTGCTACGGACATCCCTAAACATCTGGCTTCTTTCTTAACTTCCGCGCCTTTCACAACACCAACCTGGAAAGATACCTTCTAAACACAGAACCTGCTAGTGCGTGTACGCTCAGCAGTGGAGTTAGGCTCAGAGAATTAACCCTTATTCATCATACTCACACAGTTTCAAGTGGACAAATATATGTCAGCATTTGACTGCATAAATCTGACATTGGCCCCTTGCTAGAACAAAGAACATAAAATCCTCCACAGACTGATCAGTCATTTACATGATTTCAATACCAGCTCTAAGGTGCCCTATAAAGAAAGTATGTAGAAGTCATCTATCAACATAGATTTCTTTAACAAAAAAATAGTGGCTAAAGCTGGCCAAAATCTACGTGTTACATCAAGACTACTTTTTTCAGTCTTCCTGGCTGGATTTATAAACACTAGGTAATGCAATCGGTCTCTTCTTTCAAATAATCAGCTGAAAAAGGACAAGGGTTAGTTTTCAAGATTTTTCAGCAATCAGCCATCAGGACAGAACTGTTGTCCTGCTGAGAAAGCTACGAGTGGAAGGGGTTTATATCATATATTCTAATTGTATGCATTACTAAGAGCAGATGAATGAAATAAAGCACATACAGCACTTGGTAATTAAAATGAACAGCTATCAACAGATGAATATTTGGCCTAAGGAACATGAAGGACAGCAGAACAAACAACAGATGCAAGGTGGCTTGCAGACTCACAACACAAAATGGCCGCACTTACAGAATCAGCTAGTGCGTAATTTCTGTCCCTCCTTTTCTTGTTAAAATGGAAAATCAGCAGTGTTGCTTTGTGCTGTTTCTTTGGGTGCCAAGGGGAGAAAGTCCTCAGCAAGGACCAGACCCTCCAGCACCTTCCACCCCCCCTTACACCTCCCTTGCCCAGGTCCTCTGCATGCACAAAGCTACGCTCACTCTGTCGCAGGGCAAGGCAGATAAATCCCACAGGCTGCTGTTCACACAAGTGTCCAGACAATGAAAGAGATCTGAAAGATACATAATGGTCAGAAAGCATCAAGTCTGTTCCCCCTCCCCAGGCAATTTCCAGCTCAGGTCCTTATTCCGTGATTGCTTCTAAATTTTTTTTGCACCAATTCATGTGGTGATAGAATTAACCTTTTGCATGGCAGCCAGAAGAAAGCTGCTTTTTGGTATTTTTCACAGGCAAGGAGCTTTCCAGCATGTGTTTGCTCTTTAGGAGCAGGAGATGTTCCAAGCTGTCCCTGCTACTGATGACTTATGGATGTTTTCAAGTACAGGGAGCAAGTAAAACAATTTTGATGAATGTAACCAGAAGTTCAAATCTGTGTTATTAAGATGAACAGAAGGGAAAGGGATTTTTTTTTACAGAAACAGAGGAGGGAAAGAAGTAAAGACTCTATAGCATCAGTTCAGCCATTAAAGTTTATGAAGTAGTTTTAAGATGTAAGAACTGTAGAATACAACAGAAACATCAGACTTAGGGGCTTTTAGCACGTTTTCAGGTACAAGAAACAACTGGATATAATATTTTTTTTTTCCAAGTATTTTCGATCCTGTCTCCAATTCAGAGACATCTTCAGTACCACTTTTCTTAACAGAACTTTTTTGGCGTTTTCACTAGAGGTCAAAACTTCACTTTGACTACAGCATTCAAAATGAACACAAGGCACAAAAACAGATCTGTAAATGGACTACCCTGCACCGTGAGTGATGCTGTGGATGAATGTTGTCAGCAGAAACTGGGAAGTCCTACCAGAAAAGTGAGCACTCCACAACAGAAGCCACTCTTTAAGCGTTGACGAGATATTTCAGCCAACTAATTCCATTAACAGAACAGATAAAATGCATCATGGTAATGCCCTAATATCACATTGTCTTGCAGCAATGCGGTTGCTACAAGAAGTCTCCAGGTTCATAAGGGCAATAAAACTGGCCAATATGCAAGTGGAAATGACATGAAAATTCTGTAAGAAATTACACATGAAATGAAATGCTTAGAAAGTTGTGGTAGTATATTAACTTTGGCTGATAAGTCTTCTCTTTAAGCAATTAAAACAAGCAATTCTCTCCTAAAATACGATCTGCTTTGCAACAAGTTTTAGTTGCATCTACGACTCTTTTTTTAAGGAGCTGTAAGGTAAGCTTCCTGTAAAGGAATACTTTGTGCTGCTGCTCAGGAAAAGTTTAATTCATTTATCTTGAATTGGCGTTGTTACATAACTGTACTGTTACAGAATCCTTACCAAAAAAAGTTAACAAAGATCAATGGCCTTTTAATCATTTCTCGTGTAGACACTGGAATATGTTATGTTTAAAATTTAAAATGCTAGGTTATGCTACATCCTTTTACACAAGACAGCTGCTACAATGCAAAGTATCAACACATTTATCAGAGATAAAACATCTGTTTTGCGTATTCCTAAACTAAAATATAATGAACCACAAGGTGTGTGTTTTCCAAATAACATGAATACTGACAGTATTCAATGACCTGAACACCAACCACAAACATTTAACTGACATCCAAAGTCCAAAGGAAGGTTAGAAGAAGTCAGGAAGGGAAACATTAGTGATTTTCTTGCGGGTCGCAGGGGCAGGCAGGGGTAAGAACGGAATTCGCAACTTAGTAGAAACAAAGCCAAAGAAGCGATTCAATTGACCCCAAAGTATTTGTTGATTTCAGCTGAAAAGCATGTTTAAGGCCTGGATTCAGAGAGTGGTTGCTGGGAGGGTCTCTCTTGGTCTCAGGAGTTGGATGAAAGGCCCAGGAGTGAATACTCATGGGAACTGAGCTGCCCCTGAGGTGGTTAGTGTCCAAAGCAGAGGATTACCCAGCCAGTCTCATCTTCTGTCCTCTGTTTCAATCAGTACCTCATGGGAAGTAGAACAGCTTTAACTAAAAGGATGGAGAGTGTCCTTAAACCGGTACGCCGCATGTCTTAGGGACCATTCCCCTAGGAAATATGGTTCAGGTGAAAGTTGAGGTAGAACCTCTTACAGAAGTAGAGATCTGATCATTAAACCAGCACTTTTGTCCAGATGGCCTCTCTTTCAGACTTGTAAAATGAGAAATGGAAATCAATGTATGTAATTCTTTATTTTGACAGATTATTTTGTATCAAAGGAAGAAAATGCTTTTGAATATAAATATTTTGCTGTATAACAAAACTGATCTTTCTCTTCTTCCAGTGATCAAGCAAAGAAGCAATTATTTTCATGATCTTGCTTAGGTTCTCAGGAATGCAAATTTTTCCAACAGCTATTCACTTCAGAATTTACAGTCTGTATGCCACAGGACAATCATTTTGTAACTGTTCGGTATTGTCAAGAACATAATTAATCCCGATTGTTAGCTTTCTCCTCACTACAACTCCCAGTGGAACAGATTTGAGCTTTCTGTCACAAAGAACATCTCAGAAGCATTTCTAGAAAACGCCAATTCAGTAAGTTCATTTTGTACGACAAATTCCCATGTTCCCTGCCCTAAATTTTTATGGAGAAGAGAATGCTAATAGGGAGTGAGGGCATTATGGTAGCTTCTGATAGTGAAAAGGTGAATAAACAAAAAGGATGAACCGGCAGACATGGAAGGTGTTTAGCCAAGCTGCCAGCAGTAGACAGAGCAGCTCACTGAGCAATGTAGGGAGCAAAATGAAGCAGAGCCAACAGCACCAGGACCATGGCACAGCTAAAGAAATCAAGCCATACCATACTACCTCTTCTGTTCACAAGTCTCAACTCAGTCAGCCAGTCAGAAATCCTAAATTGTGAGTAAAGATTACCAGAAGATGAGGAAAAAGCTGGACTCACTGTTGCTCCTCCGGAGGGTAAGATGAACCTGCATTTTCATTGTAGGTTAGAAGTTATTTCTGTTATCCTATTTATTTACCCCGTTGGAGTTCTCTTTTCTTCTTCTAATAAAGATAATACTAGCCACTTGATGCATATGTGCAAGTGAGGAAAAACAGGCCTTTAAACACCAGCACATTTCTAGGCAAAAGCCCAAGGCAATGTCTACAGTGATCTCCTTAAATCAGAAGTCAGCCCTTACTGCTGATAATCACAGCCTTGGTTACATCAAGCCCAGAGGAACCTTACAGATCCTGTTTAAGAACATACCACAGGGAGAAGCTATCCTTCTTGAGAAGGAACACAACAATGTCCTGGACGCCGTTACATTCTTCTTTTTTTAAACACCTCTGAGGCTTTCTTTTTTTAATGTGCTCTACTGCCAAAAGCAGCACTACAGCTCACCCTTATACACTGGCATATCATAACCATTGCACCACAAGCTACTGAAAAACAATCGGGAGTTCACTTCTAAGCAGGACTTTTACTACCTCTGATATTTGGAGCACTTCCATGTTTCTCATGTCAGATGCTTAGACCACATGCAAGATTGTACAGTATACAAATGGGTGCACAAAGGTGCCTGTTTAGTCACTGTTTAACTCCTCATCTTTTAAGCAGGAGTACCGTATGCGCAGTACAGCACTGACTGTCTGCTAGTTATGCCTCTAGATTTACTAACTTCACCAGTATTAAATCAGGCCCTAGTATGCAGGACTTTCTTAGTCTTCACAAAGGGCTTCACTATCCCTTGGGCAACAATGCATAACCTATTTTCAGAGGAAAATTTCCTTTTGAGAGTTATTTGACTAAAAATTTTTCTTATCTGAGCCTTCTCCTGAGCTCTTCTCAAGTGACACCCCCCTGCAATCAGAGGGGAAGGGGAAGCTGACCAACCCCCCTCCCCCCCCCTCCCTTTTTCTCCCTCTTGTCTCCCTGAGCATGGAGCACCTCAATCCAACTCAGATTTGCTTTCCTCAGTCTTTTCCCCAGTCAAGCACAGAAGCCAACAACAACTAGCAAGGTGACCAGCTCCCTGTTCTTCTCCCCTAACAAATATCTGCAAGATCCTGCTGCCTCCAACCAAAAGCAAGACTCTATGGAGGCTTTATGGAGGATAGGCCATCAGGAGAGTGGGGGAGGAAAGGTAATTGAGCATTCATAGCCAGAGCTACGCAGCCTCCATGGGTGCCAAAAATAGCCAAGAATAAACATTTGCAGCAGAGTGCCACCAGCGCTGCCCCTTTTGGAGGTGCAGGTTCTCTTTGATTAATTTGATCTTTTCTTTCTCCTTGTTCTTGAGAAACATCTGCAGTCTTATGAATTAGCTCCTGCCATGATTCATCAGTGGAATTGTATTATCCCTACTGTCTGTTTGTTTAATCCAGAATTTAGTGTCTGCCTTCAGTGAGAGTTTTGCCTGGGTATCAGTTGCAAACTCTTACATCCTGTAAAATGGCTGATGGGACTGCAGACCCTGTTCTTGGCTGAGGTGATGGCCTAAGACTGGCCATCAGAAGGACACAGAAAGAAACCCTCTCCCACTGTGAAACGTTAGTGTGTTCACAACACGGCCTAACAAGCACAAAGGGAGTCAGGACCAAACACACGGCCCCAGTCAATGAGCTCCTCTTTTCCAGGGAAAGCTTTATCTCCTAATTACGTATACACAGATAATAAATGTTAAAACACAATAGGATCAAACTATCCAGTTCACAGTACCTTCTCCTACGGACTTCAATTTAAAAATAACACCAGACAAACGCATTTCTTCTTCAGACAGGTCCCTTTCCACCCTAGGCCTGCTGCTGATTCAGGATGACCTGTTTGAGACTGTTAACTCCTCTTTTGCTGGGCTCAGGGCAAAGCGAGGCCCTACTGTTACTTTTTCCCAATGTTTACAGCCTGTGATACTTTCCCTTTAAGCAGTTTTGAGTTGCAGCCCAACAAAAATGACTCCTCTTGCTAAATGTTAGGGAACAAGAAAGGAGAAGCTGGTTCACAAATCTGTGAACAGAGAGGCCTCTACCTGGCTGTCCCCCAGAAACATCCTTGTAGTCACAGACCGGGCAGCTGTGCCTATGTATTCTTGTAGACCAAGATGAACAGAGTTAGAATTTCATTAGTCTTAACTGTGGTGCCGTACCTGGTGAACAGGATCTCACACCTTGCCCGCTTTTTTCATCTTTCATAAGACCAGATGATCCACACTCCCAAAGAGTGTCCTGCTGTATCCGGAGCTCCTCAGCACGGACATGTCGGCACTACTGCTACATCCATGGTACAAACTGGAGAGCTGCACATCATTCCTTCCACTCTTGTCAAGTCACTAAAACCCCTATACATGCAGTGATACATTCAAAAACCAAGTGAGTTGAGCAAATGTCTTACCAAAATGTCCCTGACACTGTTTGCAAGACAAGCATGAGTCCCTGTTCAGCAGCCCATCTCATTGTCTGCCATTTAAATTTCAATTGAGAAAAAGCAGGATTTCCTCTTGTTAAGTGTGTTTGTCCATCCTGTTTCATTACCATCTTACAAAGTGAATTGAGGTTCATTTTCAGATGGAGAGTATTTTACTGAGGCGGTACTACAGTGGGACATACAGGTGCATCTCTTCTGTTGCTGTTTTTTTCCAAGGCACCATCTCGTTATGTCTAAAATGTGTTAGGCAAGGTAGAGAAGTAAGTCTTTGCTCTCACGGCAGAGGACACAAATGCCCTGACAGCGTGTCTCTGCCAGCCTCACGGCCATTACCGCAGCACGGCACCCCAGCTCCAGGGCTTGGGGCCTGAGGCCTACGAGCAGCATCGCACACAGAGAGGCAGCTGCAGCTTTGTCCTCTCGGCTGCGCAGAGCCCTCAAAACCAGGCCCAACAGTCTCGCACGGCATGCTTTTTGTTTTCTTCAAGAGGGTCACAGTGTTTTGTATAGATTGCCTAGCATTATTGTAGCAACGGGGGGAGAAAATATTAGTGCCCTGCAGCATTTAATTAGAAACCATGATGTCATCTGACAGAGAACAGGCTCTGCCGCTAGGCAGGAAGGAACAGAAACCTGAGGACTGGCAGCTGTGCCAGCGAGGAGCTACCGGTCAGGCAGACTGGCTGACTGCGGCCTGGTCTCCCGATGTGGCAGCAGCTCTTCATTTTGCAGCTTCTTTCTGAACAATTTATTAAAGAGTTTTTAGCCTTGTGAGGCCAGAAAGGAAGAAAGTGCAATGAGAAAAGGAATCCGCGGCTTTTTAAAATGTTGGGTTCGGTCCTGCTCTTTTTCACAGGCTATGGTACTCTGTCAGAGAGCAATGTTTCTTACTGCTGCATCACTGTAGTGCCAGCAAAAATGTGGTCCAAAGATAAGGAAGTGTCGTAGTTAAAATGTGACATGCCTGGGAATGCAAGAGACAGAGGAGATTGCCTCCAGCTGTGGTGCTGTGTTTTCCAACTGAAAATACAAGTCAACATTTACCCACAGATACTACAGCGGGAAAATGAATCATGCCCAGTAATTAGAGTAAGCAAGAAACCTATCCTAGGACAAGTATTTCATAAATAAAGGTTGTCATTTTCTTAGCATCTCCATGGTAAAACAGCAATTAATTATAGCTTAAGAAAATACTACCACTTCACAATGTATGTACACCAGACCTTAAATTAGGTTGAGCTGTAGATGAGCTGTATGAGCTTATCTACGATATAAGCCATAGGTGACAAAAAAAATGTTGGTTTCTGTTGCCATGATTGCAGTCCCCCTCTAATCCCTCTCTACCCCTGAAAATCGCCTTTTTATTTTATTTTATTTTTTTTAAGCTCAGTAGTAGATGTCAGCACATCAGGATGGCGTTTTATTCACAATCAAAATTTTATTCACTGGATGCAATCCTGTGCAATGTGCTCTAGGTGACCCTGCTTGGCAGGGGGGTTGGACTAAATGATCTCCAGAGGTCCCTTCCAACCTCAACCATTCTGTGATTCTGCGAATCCATGAGCCTTCTTCTGGAATTCTAGTTGGAGTTCAGGTGTTCCCCTCCTGTCCCTAGCTGTACTCTTTCCTGTCAATAATTGTGCTTCCCAAGATTGCCCATGCATTTTATATTAACCAGAAAAGAGCGACTGCAGGGGCTTTCCCAGACCCCGCTTAAGTGCCTGCATCAGGATTACTGCAATACTGCAGTACTTGTTTTACAGGCCTCACGAGTATCGTCTTTCTCCCTGACACAGGTCCAAGCAGCAAGGAAAGATGTAAGGTAGCTTCTGCAGAAGTTAAGGCAAGATATATATATATATACACATATATATACACATATATACATACATATACATATTATATATATATATATATGTAAATGTTTATGTATAACCTGAGGGATAGGATGATGTGGGAAGGGAAGGCTCTGTAAATAGGCATGTGTCCTCCCTTTTTGGGCAAGATTTTTACCCTCTAGATCTTTACGTAAATGCCCACAATTAGTCCTATATGTGACAGAAGGCAAGGCTTTGGTTTCTTGTACAGGCAGTTAAATCTTGGAATGATTCACTATACCCTCTGAAGAAAAAAGGGTACTTACCCTTCAACATCTTTATACAGGATTTTGTTGAGAATGAGATTGCTTCTGAACACTTTGCATATGAAAATTGCCATTTATTAGGTTGACTTGCACACAACATTTGAAAATAACGAGACATAACCTTTCCTTTCTTCCCAGGAACCTTACATACAGTGTTTAGGACTTGTTAGAAATGGATGTGTGTTTCTTCACACTTAGTACGTTGCATATTTCAGTGAGATTTATGAAGCTGGTTTGATTTTTCACACAGTTCATTACAACACTGTGCTCATGTTGACGTAAGGGCTGAAGCCAGTAACACTGAATTCAGTTATATTTCTCATCTGGAAACTATGGCCATGTAGGTTTTTTTTCTTCTTTTTTAAACTAAGATGCAAGTACTATTGAGTTAATTGTTCTCCAGTTTGGGATTATGATTAACAACTGCAAGGAACTATGAATACTTTCAGTCTTTTGTCTGCATTCATCTAAGTTCTGTCATTTTAATCACAAGTCACTTGTTTGAGCTCTAGACAGAATACTACATTTATCAAAGTGTAAAATCAGTTTTGGAGGGCTAGAATGACCCTGAGAATCTACAGTATAAAAAATGCACAGGTTTCATGCTAGTGGCGTCCAGCACATGAACAGATAAAAATAAATGTGTCCTAGCATCGGCTGACTGTTGTGAATTCATATATCCTCATCACACAAAATCATTTCCCTGGAGAATACAGTTTTACTGTAGCCTAAAACATGCATCAGGTGCTTTATATATATTGAAATCTCACTAATCATTTCTGAGAAAAACTAAATAACAAAAACCAAAAAACCAAGCCATTAACAAAGGTAATGTCAATTTGACTGCTAGATATGGTAACCACTGCAGAGCTGGAACAAAAGCTCTGTAACAGCGAGCTTGTTCTCTCTTCATCCCAGAATAAAAATCAAAAAATTGTTCTTACGTTCCTGGTCATCTTTATCTCCAAAACAGTCACATTGACAGAAGGACCCCTTGATCATTATGATGAAAATGAACATTAGCCTTTTCCTGCTAATTATAAGCAATGAGTGATTTGATGGAGACAGAATGTATTGTTGCCATTTTTTCACAACTGTCATCCAAAGCTGGCCAGAGGTCTGAAGAACAATAGAGAAGAAATAGTGCCTGGTATGTGCAGCTATAGACTGGGGAATGGAACCACTTCTGTTTGTTTGTTTGCTTGTTTTTTTACAGTTAGTCAGCACTGCTCTGTTTACTGGCTTATTACTTGTTCCCCTCTCATTGTCAGGTAGGTGCATGAAATGACAACAGTTTCAGTCTCTGCCCCAGGAAAGAGAAGATCATGTCAGCAAGCAATGAAGAGGAAAATTCATTGAAAAATAATAAAACGGACTCTCTGTGTGTCCATGGCACTCCTGTACAAAAAGGACTAAAAGGCCAGTAACATCCCTTTGCTTGGAGATGGTAAGCCAGCACAGTGACAAAATTCATTTACTATAGCCCATAATATTTCCCTCTCCTCTCCTCTCCTCTCCTCTCCTCTCGTTTCCCTTCTTTTTTCTTCATGATGGCTCTGGAAATGCACTGAATAATACAGTTTGTGACAATAGATGTATACTGTTGACCTGTCACCATGGTGAACTACAACCCCGTCAGGACATGGATACCTCAGACCATGCTCCACGGAGATGGGTGTTATTGACAAGGCTATCAAAGTTTCAGAGTACAAGGGTGTCTATTGCAGTGCACAGCTTGGCTGCAGCACACTCAAATGGTTACTAGCTTTAGATTTTACAGGAGTTTTGTTAATAGAAAATGCTCTGGGGTCTTCAGTTCCACCCAGCCCTTACTCACATCAAATGCTACCATATCATTTCCTATTTCCTTCTTATGTAGATGATTGTCTTTTGAATGTGAGCTTGTAACTAGTCAGATATGCTTTGTACTCGAACCTACATTAAACACTGTAACCAAGTCATGAAAAATAAATCTCACATAACCTAATTGTTTTTTGCACCTTTGTCTTCATGTCTCCTTCATGAGGGATTTCCTTTATGTGTGTGTGTGTATACATATAGATAAAAATAAGAGCTAAATTGACATTTTGGGTGCCAGTAAACCATTGCTGCCAATGATACCTTTGTGAGGTAAGAATAAAAATGTGAAGTTCCTCTAAAAAAAAAACAAACCAACAAAAACACACACAAAAAAATAGCAGCCCAATAGCAGCAGATAGGGAAGGGCAAATTAAAACTCCTCTGGGCAATAGTTTTTATTACTGTACCCAAGTTTAAGACACATATTGCTGTCTAGTGACTTATAGTGAAGACGAACAGCAAATCCGTAGATCCTGCAAGATTTAAATGTGCACTCAGCTGGAGGTAATGAATAGTCCCAACAGAAATCACAGTAATAACGATAAAGGCCACCACCTTCATGAATAATGCATTCCTTTTATATATGATCAAATTCTGGGGCAAGGCAGAGACTTTGTATCTCTGCGATCATTACAGCTAAGCTGGTGCTGCATACGTGAGGGAAAAGAACTATCTATGAGCTGTGCAATAGGTTTTGATACCAATCAGTGAGAAAAATGAGAGCTGGAGTCCTGAGATTTAGACTTCTGCTCTACCTGCTGACTTGTTCACACTTTCTATCTATATCCTAATTATGGCATCTGTAGATGTCTTTGCCAAGAAGGCGAAGTTTGAAAGCCCAGGCTCTCCTACAAGAAGCTGGAATTCTGCTTATGTAGCTTATTATTGTTTGGTCTGTCCCCATGTATAACTTTTCAGAAACATATGTAGAGTTAAAAACAGCAATATTCCACCCTTCCCATCAATTAACTTTTTAAGCTAATTTTCAAACAATGCTTACTTATAAAGCCTTTTTCGTTCCCTAACCACAGTAGTATGTTTTAATTTCTTTTTGTAAGTAAAAAATACAAGAATAACTGTTGTGATAATAATAATATATGTTGTGAACATATATTCAAATGAGTGTCTCATTCATTGTTTGTTATTCTGTTTTCCCCCCAGGTTATCAAACACAAAGTTATGTTTCCAGAATTTGTTCCCAATGATAATTCACTGTACAGTTTTTACCTTATGGCATATAAACATAAATAAAAATCAACTGTATAATGCTCATGACTTGTAACATCCCAAAACAAACACAGCCTGAGAGAAATGTAATGGTGATTAAAAAGTAATATATTGTAATAATACATTCCTCGTAACATGGTAGAATATGATAAAAATATGATAATATTTTTGCTAAAAAGTACACAGACATATTTGCCTATCCATATAAATAATAAAAAAAAATCTAGTTTTGATGGAATTCTGCATGGGGAAGGTCAATGAAAAGATCAACATCTACAAATATAGGCCATATTATCAAATGGCCTCATTGCTTGCGAATCTTTATAATGTAACTTCTAAGGATTGAGAGTATGTGCTTAATAAGCTTGCTTCAAAATTTACTGAAGCCAGTGAGAGTCCTTCTGCTGTTTTTCAAGCCCTGTAATAGATTAAAAGTGTGTACATTATTCAAGAAACACTAGCAACAGTCAGACTTCTCAGGTCAACCATAGCGCCAACTTTAAGACAGAGTGGCAGTCCCCTGCATGGCCAGCCTTAGTTAATAATACCACAGAAAACCAAATTCTTTTGCATATATGAATTCAAAGAAAAGCATTTTATCCAGAAGATTACAAACAGCTAAGCATTCTGTAATTTGCAGTTTCATTGCTGCTTTCATGTTTCTTCTCCTTGTTTCAACTTTTTTTTTTTTACAAAACAATGTTAAGATAAAACAAATGTATTTGTAAATGCCTTTGAAACAGTCTTTGGTAATTATTTTACCTCGTGTTTCAACTAGAGAGCCTCTATTGAAAAAGTAAATCACTATATTTAAATCAAAGAGGCAAGAGAGCACACATTAAAGAACTAAATACCCACAGTTATCTGAGAGAAATATTTAACCAATTTTATTTTTAGCTGTTGAATGCAGCATTTATCTGATGACTAACTTTAGTAAAAAAAGTGGTCAAGTGCCTAAATCATACTGGTTTCCCTGAGATAAAAAGTAGTTATATGAGCATAATGTATGAGTTTCTAGTGCTTTAAGAAATGGGTTATGTTACAGAATAGCTTAACAGGAGCTTTAATACTTTGAAATGATTAAGAAATGATATACTCAGACCACTATTTGAATTCTTTCTTGCATGCCATTTTCAATCAGCTTGAAGTGTAATACAGAAACTTCAGTTACTTCATGGTCTTTTGCATTAATTATTTCAATGTACAACCACAGCCATCACAAATCCCACATCTAGGTATCACCATTAAAGTTTTGGTAAACTTGATCAACATTAAGTACAAATTGCTGTTGTGTAGATCGTAGAGCCAGGGCAATCTCTCACAGAGTGCTGGGATGTGTTTCTGACCCACAGTGAGATGATGGAAAGGAATGTGTGCAGGAATGTGTGCTTCATTTCCCATTCCTAAAGCTTTGCTCGGCAATGTACATCCTGCTCAAAGTGGATGGCTAATAATTTTTGATTGTTAAATATTGTCCAAGAGTTTCAAAGGAAATACCATGTATGTATTTCTGTGATCTCTTCCACTGTTTTTGGAGCATTAGTCTACCCATTTTGAACACTACTTCAACCTGAGGATGTTATCACAAACCTGAACATGGGAGACTCTTGAACATATGCACACATTGGAACAATGACTTGCGAAATTATTTAAACATGAACTTGGAAATATAGAATGGAGAACATGCTTGTTTGTTTTTTTTTTTATCAAATACATCACTAAAATGCAACTTTCATTGAAAAGAAAACCCCAAAATTTCTAAAAGTCAGTGGAAAAAATAATTTATTGCAATTTATTTTGCACATTAACATGAAACATTTATACATATATATTCTGTGCTGATAAAGTATACTAGATAGACAATTTTTATACACAAAGTAATTGCACTATCCTATTTTATAATGCAAATATTCAGAAATGTCACACAGATAAGAATGGATATTTTCACACAAAAATGCACCGTACATTGAAGTTATGGAAGGTCTATGCATCTGAAACCTTGTCCAATTTTGCCAAATGTATCAGCTGGTAAAATAAAAGATATTATGTCTCCTTACAAGCTATATGTCTCTTAATTATGCCATGATGCCACGAATACTATTAGGTTCTTCCAAGGAATAAAATAAGATCATTTCTGAAAATTAGAGACCAAAACAAAAGGCAACCATGACAACCATGTCCTGGCAGTATGCCTGTCAATTCTGGGGGCTCTATCAGAAAAGAATTAGAGCACTGCTGGTGGCGTAAAATTGTCCAGCAATGTATTATTAACATGACAACTTCATTTAGTTAATATAAATCAATGAAAAGTACATTGCAAGTGAACAGCATTTCAGTAAAAGTACATCAGCACATGCTTCAAATGGCAGTGTCAGACAAACAACTGCCCCCTTTAATATAGAAAATGTTTACATAGTGTTTACAAAGCCAAAATGCAGGATGATGTCAAAAGAGGTACCTTTTTCTAACCTGGAATTAACAGTGCATCACGTGTTATTCACAAAATGAACAGGAAGCACGGTAATAGCTGAAGTAAATCTGATAAACAAGTTTTATACAGTAGTTTTCATAATGATGCTTTATGTATTATTTTTACAAGTATTTCTTTCTTCGTTCCTTCATTCTGCCAAACAATTGAAATGCCTCCTGTCTTTCCAGAAATGTCACTGATTTATGCAATTGATAATATGCAACTATACTGCAGAGATGGAGATGAAGATGAAGATGTGAGGCATCATCTTGAAGTGGTTAGTTGTGGCGTGCATATTACAAAATTTTATTCAGTATTATCTGGTGATAGGAAGGGCCACATGACCGACATGCAAAAATGCATATCAAAAAAAAAAAAAAAGGAAAGCTTGAAACACATGCTCATAGCAGAGATATAACAATATCAAACACTAAGGAAAAAGTAGCAAGCAAGCCTAGAGGAAAATGTTGAATATGATTTCAGGACTGGGGCAAAAGACAATGATACTGCACATAGCAATGGGAGATGCAAAGTGAAGTAACATCCATAACACAGTCTTACTGCCTGGCCCCCTAATTGGAGACAGTATTGCACCCTGTTCAGCATCGTTTTCCTCTTCCCTCAGCTCAGAAAGCATCTTGCTTTGTTTCCTTGAGTGCATGCAAGTAGAATTTGAAAAGTAAGGGATTTTCTTTGAAGCAACAACATAGTGGATCAATGCAGTGACAAAATATATTTGACAACTTGCAACTGGTATTAGTAAACAATAAAAGTAATAGAACAGAGCATAGGTAACACAGGCATTTCTTTTGTATGTGTTGTATGTAAAAATGTAACAATTCCTACATTCCCTGACAAACTACTAGCTCTGCGATACTTTAACTTGTTCCCATTAGTAATGTGGGGACATGGGAGAAGAGAAACATATTTGGAAGTGGGGAATGATGGAAATTGCAGTCAGACATCGGAGGTTCTCTGCACGCTTTATGTTTTACAACAAGTCAGTTTCTCATGAGAGGAGCTGCAGTTGAACCTCTGCTCATGCAAGCAAGCAGACAAGTAACTAGTCACAGTTGCTTTGGTTCTATGTACATTTCTGATGCAATTCAAATTTTGCTGGAATGGTATTACGGAAGAGATATCTTAAGTGGGGAAAAAAGGAGCAGCACTCTGAACAGACACTGATTCTTGTAAAACAGATCTTTTTCAGAAATAAATACTGCTCATTCCCATTAGAGATGCCAACTTAGTAACCAAGGCTGAAGTATGCCGAGTTGCTCCAACCCTATCATGTTCTACAGGCTCAGTGAAGCCACAGCATATTTTAAGCCTTGGTTTCATATCTCTATGCCAGCTGTAACCATTTTGTCCTCTTCCCCCACCATATATTGATTACTGGGCTTCAGGGTAAAATATTATGCTAACAGATTTGCAAATGCTGAGCTAATCATTCCCTTAGGTATATAATGAAAAAGGGAGCATATCACTAATACGAATCAGTCCTAGATTTAAAGATATTGGAGGTAGAAAACTTCACAGTAAAAGAACCATCAGCAGAAATATCTTCAGGATGACTTAAGAAATATTTTCAGGTTTACTTCTATAAATCAATTCCTGCAATATTCTGGAGTGACCATTCAAGAAATATATATACCATATATATTCTGAATATATGTTAACATGCAATATTAATTGTTATTAATGGCCCCCATTGAAATTAATTGCACTGCACATGATAATAAACGTAAGCATGTGTATGTGTTTGAAAGGTCAGATAGAGTAAGTATCTGAAAAGAAAACCAAAAATGTACCTTTGCAAAGCAATTACACTAAAAAGTTGGTTATCTGTTTTCTGCTTTTGGATTACAACTATTATATACAGCCTATAAAGTGCCGGAAATTACAACAGTTCAGAAAATCTTAAAGTAGTAAACCTTAGTGCATCTTTTTGTGTGTGGACAGATGAACTGGTGCAGGGAGTGAAAAAGAATGAAAAGACCATTTGAGGATTATCTTCTTTTCAAAATCACCTCTGACAAAATGATTATCAGTTTCATTCACTACATGAATTTATCTTTCTAGTTTCCTATTCTCCAAAACCTACTTCATCATAAGAGATACCTGTGATGGAAAAAGTCCTTCTATGTATGATAATTATATGTATATCTGAAACTAACAAAAATTAAGAGATTTTTGAGTGTGCTTAAACAGTGACTCTTAAGTGCTCCTGAAAATCAGGATGACAGCATTTTTCTGTCAGGTTTATTTCTGCCCCTATTTCCCCCTCTACAAAGCTGGATTATTAGATAATAGTAACAGCAAGTACCTCTCAGTACCTCTGCTGTGACAATTAACAAAACCAGTTATTGCACAAGATCTCTAAAAGGAAATTGCAATATTTAAAATTACAAACTTTCTGAACCCTAAACTTGTATTAAAGACGTGAGATTGAAACAAGGAAAAAATACAAACTTGACTCAGTATTCATCTGAAGTTTTACATATAAAATTACAATACTCCCTGATACAAGTGACAGGATATAATTTATAATGCAGAAAAAAGTCTAAGGTGTTCAATTAAAATATATTTCATATACAAATATGGATTTGAAAGAATGGTAGCTATGTGAAATTATAGTTAACACTGATATAAAACAAAATCATAAAAGTACTATAAAAGTGGCACCCAGAATATTATTACAAGTAATACTTACTAAAATATGGGCTTCAGTACAGTTAAAGTACTTGAGGTTTAATACTGGGGGGTTAATATTGGGAGTTACCATTAAAAAGTCAATGTTCATATACTTGGGTATCAGTGGTATTAAAGCTGGAGCAGATTTCCTAAAGATCCTGAATGGTTTAGCAGCCTAAATTTCATTTTCAGAAGCACATCAGAATTCAAAAGTGCAATTAATTCCCTGCAACTTATCAGTTCAGTGAAGGTAACTGATGACTTACATTATTTTAGTCAGGTATTTTTAAGATTAAATACATTAGCTTAAAATGCTTTTGTTTTGTATTACTTCAGGACAAAATTCAAGCTATGTATATTATCACTTTTACCCATTTTTTCTCCCTGTTTGCAATGGGTAGAATGTATGCACCTGATCAGCTATGGCAAATCAGCTGGCCCACAGTAACCTGATCAAGTGTCTTAAGTTTGTAGCCCACTTATGTGTCTAACTCTCATTGGCTTTTAATGAGATACTGGTTACTTCATGCCCAAACTTCTGAAATTGACATATAAGCTCAAAGACCACTTAGTGCTTTAAGAGCTTTACCCTATGCCATTTTGACAGCAGGATTTAGTTTCACGTGTCATTCAAAAGACATATTTTTCACCCTGTATATTTCTAAAGACCTCTCTCATGCAACAAGTCTCAGTCTGAGCAAGCAGATCCATCTGAAGTTAACGGAACACATCAGGTGTGAATCTGCCTGCAAGTAGTTGCTGGACTGTTGCCTAAATATTTGAAGGCACATTTATTCACTCACTGTAAGAAAGCAAATGGTAAATGTTGAAGTGCCGATAACCAGACATGTCAGCTAAACAGAAATGGACATTGAATTGCAAAATCTAGGACAGTGGAGAAATTCGTAAGAGAGAGATATAAATATTTAAACACTTGGCATTCCCTCAAGGACTTTTTAAAATATGAAAGTATTCTTTCAGGAATTGCACAAACACCAAAGGCAAATAATCAAGGATTTAATCTGTTGTCAAGATAGTAAATGCATTAATGAAAGTGTTGTACAAAACTGGTCATTTCTTCCAGGGAACATTTATTTTGCAAATGCAAATGGATCTCAGTGGTTTAGATTAAATTTGTCATATTTATACCTTGTTTAAAAAAAAATTACACTTTGGTTAGTCATACCTCTGTCTCTGTACTCTTTCTGGACAAAAACCAAACCTGCATTGGTTCTTTTTTACCCTTCATAGATACTGGACCCCTGTACTCCAAGTGGAACTGAGGATCTGAATTTTCTGGTGTCATAAGACACCTGAAATTGAAAGAGAAAACATGTAAATGTATGTACTATGCATGCATGCATGCTGTGCACTATATAAAATATTAAAAACAAATATATGTGAGCAAGTTAACAAAACGGTCGTGTCTATCTCTAGATCATTATTATATTTGCATAGCAATAATGGTGCATCATAATACACTCTGCCATACAGTTTCATACAAACTCATGCACTTAAATAGTGTTTTGATGGGTTCCCATCACTATCAATTCCAAAGACACTTTGATGTTACACTGAAAAAGTGCTTTCCTTTAAAATGTCAACACCAGTAAAAATAGTTAATAACTCACCTGTATGTATACTCAGAGACATTGATCTTTCCCTTTTCTCCAGTAGTTTCTGTTCGGCTTGTTAGATTGACAGTATTTCCAAAGAGACAGTAACGTGGCATCCTTTGGCCTATGACACCTGTGACTACCTCACCAGTATGGATTCCTATTGTTATCTTTAGAGAGAAAAAATAATGCTTGAATATTTAAAATCAGTTTGGCTAATCTGCTGCTTCCAACTAGCTACAGATACAATGCCATTTCTATTTATTAGACTTTATTTTTTCAGTGCACAACTCTGGCTTCTTCAAAGCTTTGCACTTTGTGTCTTTTTTTTTTTTTTTATTGTAGTGTCATGGCTCTGCCTCCCACAAGTAATATCAAACCTCATACTTTCCTAACATGCTGCCATTACACACTGTGAAATAAAAAAAAAGTAGAGCGAGTGGCATGCTCTGCAGGTCTGTGTTTAATGAGTGCTCAGAAGATGCAAAAATGGATGGTTTAGGCCAAAAAAAGACAGTTTCTCAGAGGAAACATCATGGTATTTTGCACTTAAAAGCTCAAGGATAGGGGTTTGGAGAAGCTCATTCTTATAGCACGTTATGGTTACTGTAAAGCCCCCAAATCAAACCTTCTTACTTCCTTGCCTTCTGATAAAGTGAAGTACACAGACCTAAGCTAGGGGTTAGAGCAATAGAAAAATATGTATCACACTCATTACTTATTTTGCCCTCAGAGCCTTTTGATGAGGACAGGTCAATGCAGCCTCACCAATCCTATATTAATGCAACAACATCATTAAAAAGCCCATAATGACTGAACTTCCACTAATATACATTGTTGTTAGAGTCGCTGCTGTAACTGCCTATGGAACCATACTTTTCTATTTAATGCAATATTTTCCCATGCTGACATGAGGATCTCAAGCATGATTGAAAATGTCAACGAGGGGATACTACTGTTCTGTTCATTGAGATGAAGAAGACTCAACTAATTGTATTTGATGCACAATACAAATTTGTTGATTAGATTGAAAAGATCAGAAAACATACATGTTGTGGACGTAATTTAGTTCTTTAAGTGGTTAAGCATAATTTTAAGGACTGGGGAACTGCACGTACCGCATCTACATGTAACTCTTCATGTTATTTGTAGAGATCTGTCTCAGAATAATAAAGTTTGCATGGACTGAGACTTTAGCATTATCATATTTCAAAGCATTATCATCATATCATATGTGGGCTCTTCATTCAAGCCCACACATTTACTAACCTGTACAGGCTCACCATCTACTTGAACTTGGCCTGCTATTTCCATCATATCCAATGCCAGGTGACAGATAGATCGTGCATGATGAATGCAAGGCTCTGGTAGACCACTCACTGTCATATACTTGTCCCCAACTGTTTCCACCTATTGTGGAATAGGGAAGACATGTATTATTCAATTACTTTATTATCATGGACATTAGAGTACTAGAATGGATGTGCTTCCTTCAAGACTGCTAGTCCTTTCAAATATTTTCCCTCCACTTTCACTCAAATCATCCTAATTCCAATCACCTCTGCTTGTTATTGATAAGAATTTATTGTACCCAACAATGTGGCAACTTGAAATGACACTGATTATGCATCAGCCTCTCTTTTGGGGTCTTTTAGAATTTGTGTAGAAATTGAGTACCATGTTTATTTTGACACAGAGCTTTGATTTACTTGGTACAGGACAGGAAATTGATTTCTAGTAAAAACTAGCAATGGATTTTATACATACAACACACAAGCATATACATGTACATATATATGGGATACATACATATCTACTTATCTATCTCCTACCAGCCATATCTGCAACTACACCTCATTGCTACTGAAGGAATGAAATTCACATTGAATAACTGAATAGTAAGTTATAATTTTCAACCAGGAGACAGGCATATAACTTAAAGCACGGGGTAAGCAGAACCACAAACTGCTTACTTGAGTGTTTACATCTGCTAAATGTGGAAGCAAACTTACATATCCACCCAATAGGTGACTGTGCAGAAACACTGCTGAAGACTATGCCCTTTATGTTTCTTCACACACTTAGAGATAAACAACATACTCTTCTTTAGCTATGTAGAATCAGGCAACACAAAGACTGATAATATAACTATTTTTTTCAAAAGCCTGAAGTCCAAAGGATGGAAAAGAGACATGACAGTAAATGAATGAAAAGTCACAGTTTAAATTACTTGAAAATTTTCTGCTTACCTTGTAAACAAATGGATTCCTTCGTGAATCAGTTAGAATATCAAATCTTGTGTAAAGATCATTTAAAAGATTAACAATCTTCATGGCTCCCTCTCCAGAGGCATGTTTACTACAGAAAGCATTGAATCCAACAATGCCGCTGAAGAGAATGGTGACATTGTCATACCGCTTAGCTGGAACAGGACGCTTGTGTCTCAGCTCATTTGCCACTGATGGTGGTAGAACAGAATACAGTAATCTAAATGAGTAAGGAAAGAAAGGCACAAGCAAAACAGAAAGAATTTTGAGAAAGGTCTTTACATAATGCAGACATTATTAATTCTTCTGGCATGATCCGTTAATAGCGTCTTGGATAATTTTTAATTATTGCTTAACCATTTCTGCGTTGACTAACCTGTCAACGTGGTGGTACAGAAAGATAAAGTGGTCTACAGCCGGTTTACAGAAGTCTGTTAAATAGTAACATTTTGGGCATTCATCAGAATCATCTGGCTATAGCAATGGCAGGTAAGAAAGGTTGCAGAACTACTATTTTAGGTTAATTAAGAAAGCAAAAAGGATTGCCAGTTCATTTCTCCTCATAACTGTCCATATAAAGGAAGGAGCCATCAAAACACCTGTGCGTGCAACAGCCTACATTGCAGATGACATTTGACGATCTAAATTAAGAAAAAACCTATAAGGAATTAAAATGAAATGTTCTTTCTTGACTCCAAAATTATCGGCCATGAGTATGTTTTATGTTCCTTCCAAGATTCTTTATTTTATGAAGACGGTACCTATAAATAATATATTGCTGTGACTGTTTCAGTTCAAAATCAGGATTTGGTTCTTACGTGTCTGTCTTTTTCTTTTCATCTTCCAGTGCACGTAGTGTGTGCTGCAGTCTGTCAGTGAGGATCTCAAGCTCTTGAGTCAGTTTATATTCCTCTCTGAACTGCTCTCCCAAAAGAACCAGATCACGGGTAGCATCATGCAATGGAATATCACTCAGATATAACCCTCTTCTGGTTAAATCATCCAAGTTCATCACACTGCAATGTGGAGAAATAGATAATCATATGGGTACAATTAAATTTGCCAAAGGAGCATTTAAACCTCAGATGGACAGCAGAGATTGTGGAATAACAGCAAAAAGATTACGCTTCTAAAAATCTGATGAGCTGTATAAAATATTCCTTCTAAAAATACCTTATTTGTGTTCACTTGTGTTAAAACATGTCTTGATTTTTGCATTTAAATACAGAATTCTTATCAATGAGTTCCACGAACATATGAAATGCGCATTCTTCGGTGCACAAATGCAAGTGAGATTATGTTAAATCAGCCTCTTCCCTTCTTGTCTTCATCCACTCTCTACTTCACTTTTACACATGAGATTAATGCAGTAATCTGGTGTATTAGCTCAATCAGCTTTTAGCTAAAGAAGCCCTCAATTCAATTTCAAATTCCAACCACTCTTTTTATAAATATCACTGCTGTGATTCTGAAAAAAATATATGAAACCACATAGGAAACCAAATCATAGTGACATCTCAGCATTCTCAGAATAAGAAACAAAGGTCAAGACTTGCCAAAAATCACTCAATCGTGAGGAATTTACACTTGTCCAAACTAAGACAGAGCATCCCAATGTTTATATTGAATTATCTAATTATCAGTCAACTTCTGATGTTTAAATGCTCCCCATCTTTCAGTATAAACCATATTCAGTTAAATCAATACCTGAGCCAATTAATCTCTGTAGTACTCTCTCATAACTGTTCATAAAATTAGTAATTGTAAAATGAAAATCAATATTACAGAACTCTTATGGTTTAAAGTACCTTGGTGAACAAAGAAAGAGAATGCTGTCTGCTTCAGGCAAGTAGATCATTTGCCCTTTCAGGCGTAAGCAACTGATTTCTGTGCCAGTCAACTCATCTTCACACTCCAGCTTTTCTACATCTAACAGACCCTCCTGGTGATAAAAAAGTCACAATTATTATATAATGACATCGGCACGTGTGTTACTCACCACAATGTATACGTAAGTGCTTTCACAATGAAGGCCATCAGAATGTCTAAAAAAGTTACACCCTACATTAAAACCCAATTATCATTTGAGAAAAACACACTATCCTTACTTTAATACTGTCATTTTCTACCTCAAAGTTACAAAACATGGTATCTTTCTTTATCTTCATGTTCGTAACTTCTTCTTTTCTTTTGTGTGATTTCTTCACTATGGTTTGACACAAGGATTGCCTGTTCTATGAAGTTCTAACTGTGCCTGGGAGAATCTCTAAGAAATCTTGTTGGTTTCTCTCAGGTGCAGTTTTCTATAAATAAACAGGCTCCTTGGCATAATAGGTGCTACTCTACATGCTGCATTGCTTCATATTGCCTGCCTCCTCTCCTGCCCTCTCTAGAGAAAAGGACACAGAAATGTGTATGAATGTATGGGCTCAAGCAATAACACATTTCATTTTTGTCTCCCATATTGTTATGAAGCAAAAGTAAACATAATTACCTTTCTACATTTACTTTGGTACAATGCCATATACAGGGTTGGCCCCTTGCAAAGAAAGCATCAGGCATGAAGTAGATGTACTTCACCATTCCTATAAAGCATTTGACCTAACTGCTACACATGAATTCAGACTTGTGACTTTTTCTTGTCTCAAGACTCAAAAGAGACAGAGCTTACTGCTGTGCAAAGAATGTTCTCTGAAGACTTCTGCTTTTTCAGCACTTCTTACCTCTCCAAAGCATACTTACTTATAGAAAAGCCAGGTGAATATTCTCTAGTTACCTTGGTCCTCAGTACAAAGACTGTATTGATATGTGAGAGGATCCCATGAAAACTAATATCAATATGAGGCCGGACCAAGGAGAAAACTGACAACAGACTGCAATTTCCTGGCTGCAGCTAAAATTTAAAGAACAAGCAAAAAAAGAAAGAAACAAATGAATTGTTTTATAATAAAAGTATACATGGATTAATTATATACAATTTGCTTAGATGACAATACTGAATGGAAGATAATATATACTTTATACATTTCTCCATTAGAACACAAGGTTTTTCAAATTAAGGATTTTACATCAAAAGTATGATTGACTTCAAAGTGCAACTCTAGCTTGCAAGATAGCTTTGAAAAATTGTGTTAGGCTGTTTCACATTCATTATCTGACAAACTGCCCCCACTCTACAGTTTAAAAAAAAAAAAAGAGTAAAAAAAGCTTTTCAGTGTTTTCCTCTTAAGAATCCTCTCTCTATCTCCCTTTTCAACGATAAGCCATGTTCTCTAAAGTGTCATCTGGTAGTAAGGATTCTGATGATTCTAGTAAGTTAGTAAGGATTCTACTGATCCTCAGTAGGCTAAATAGTTACAAAAATTTACAAAGCTCTTTCAAATCTTTCTAAAAAACCCAGAAAGACATCACCAAAAACAAATTGCAGAAAAAAAGTAAATAATATAAAATTACATTTTAAAATATGTCAGTGATTCAGAAACAACATGGTATGTACAATACTAGCCTACATAATTATAAGGATCATTTCATGTTTTCATCCTTTCCCTTTTGTTTCTCTCATATTGATTTTACCTATCACTTATTTTTAGAAACTCTGTGTCCTTTCAGGCAAGAACTGAGGTATCTTATTCATATACAGAATACATAACGTTAAGTGGACCATTGAATACTCCTCTACTTCAAATAAACAGAGGAAATTGCAGCAGCTGCATTCAGTTCAGAACACAGATTTATATCACATAGTTTGGCTCACCTCAGCTAATACTGATGCTTGTAATGCACAAACTAGGAAAGTATACAACTTCTGTTATTCAGCTCTTCCATTTTTGTGCATCAGATGGCTCAAGTATATATCAAGGCATTCTTGACAAGTAATATATATAGAATATGCACCTGCTGCTACATTATATAGTAGTATGGGCAAGACCATTTCCTGAACCCCAGGCCAAGTTGTGCTGACAGTCTTAAGTCCACTTTAAAGAGTTATCTAACACTTTTGTAACACATGTATCTTGGAATGGGCTAGTGAAAAGTAAAAAAAAAAAAAAGAATCAGGTATCAAGCTAACACCTGAGTTGTGTGGGTGATCAGGTATTCTCTGCTTAAGCTTATTCCCTGGTCTGTTACTGCACATTATGGACATGATCTTTAAGGAACAGAGCTGTTGTAGGTTAAAGGCTATTTTTCATAGTCCTTTTTCAAACAAAAGGAGCACAATGTATTAAATGCTATACACTTACATGGGAATGTTCTTTAGACAGAGAATCCTAAACCTGTTTTATTCATCTTTAAGAAAAAACCTGTGCAACATCTAGCATAAGGACTCTTTATGACTATTATGTATAAGAATCATCTAACCTGTGGAAGGACTCTGTATATAGCGTTGCCACACTGTGTGACCACCAGATCTCTGTCAAATATTATGTGGAAAGGAAAAGCCTTGCAGAAAGTGTAAGGACTGATGCGAGACTCTTGGGTACCATTTTCTTCAAATCTGTCAAGGTCTTCATAGTAGTCCTCTTCTTTAGACTCTTTCTCTTCAATTAAAAATTGAATGTGGTCACATTCCTCATTTCTCTGTTGAATAACCTAGAAAAAAAAATGAAGAAAAAAAGATGAAAGACTGAAAACCCTGCTATTCATTATTAACTGGAATGCTACTATGAAGATAGGGATATATTTAGACCAGAAAGACAAATCCAAGAATGACATTTGTATCTTGAAAAATTCTGTATTCTAGTAAGTATTTATGTTTTTAAAAAGTCTTTATAATTCCAGGGGAGGCATTATGCGTTTGCTTAGCCACAGTTGCTCTTTGCAGGAACCACATATTGAAGACCACTCAAATATAATCTATATGGCCTGAGTGAAATGCACATCCTGAAATCGCGGATTCAGGCTCAGGTTATGCTTGCTTTTATTGGTATGTGCCACACAACAGGACTCTCCCCTCTCCTTGAATGGACCTGTGAATTACACAGACCCCTTGAAACCTTATTTTAATAAAAGATGTTTGCAAGGCCTATAACATAACAGCAAACAGTGTTTGATCTGAAGGTGGGAATGCCACAGCCAGCCTTAGCCAAGCAAGCAATGATGACTGCAAGATCACACCCAACAGATAAAACTAAAAGCAATTACAATTTTCTCTGAGTTGCATTCCATATTAAGTGAAATTGCAGCATAACAAGAGTCATCTACATCAGTCAAATCTCAAATAAATGTCTCAAATACAGCATTTTACTTCAGTAATTTTACTGAAAGTTTGTCAAAAAGACAAAATTAATAGGGATTATTTTGTTTGCAGGGAGAGTCATATGTTGTAGTATAATTAAAGCTAATAATTAATAGAATAACATAATTTACTTTGAGAGGCCAAATTCACCTCTTCTCAAGCCTAATTAGATTTAATGACTGGAACAGAACAATTATATTTACACAGTATTGTTTAGCAGCAACTTTTTGGAACATGCTGCACCCGATTCTACTTTCACATAGAGTCTGATCCACTGAAGCAAAAGAAGACTTCTTAAAATCTCTAATGCATCCTGATTCTGCCCTTTACACATCTAGCCACAGAGACTAACAGATACAAAATGTAGATATGTGCAAACACAGATGTTTAGACTATTAAACGTTTTCCCTCCACAACTGTTAGCCATGTTAGCTGGTGGGTTGGGGCATGATGATACTTTATTTGTTCCTATTCACATGCAGCAGCATAAAACAACAAAACAGTATTTTATTTCTAAACGATGCTTAATTTAAGAAGGTGGTGCTCCTTAATCTCCTATTTGACTATACATTTAAAGGAAATAGAGGCTTTTCCGGAAAGCAGTTCAGAGCAGGAGTCTGATTTAGGTGCTGTATATAACGTGCTGCATTAGTCTCTTCTTTTTATTATGTAACTTAGAAAAAGATCAGCCTACTGAATTTACCAGCTAATGTAGGTACCTAAAGCTGGATGTAAGAACAAGTTCGAATGCTAATGATGATAAAACCTAATTTCCTTTAAAAACTCTGTTGGTAATCCATGTGGCAGTGTGTAGCAAGGAGAAGTGGGAAATTGTTAGTTAATAAGAGGTAAACCACAGGAAGAGTATGTGGTAGTCATTTGAGGAAAACAAATTATGTGGGTTTATCTAGTAAAACGGAACATAGTAGATGGAAACCTAGTTTTCTTTTGAATTCATGGCTTAAAGGTCCTCCACATTTTCCTCTTCATTTAAATCATTATCCCTGCAATTGTAAGGGACTGTGGCCATACTGAGCATTGATAAAATGCAGTTAGTGTCTTAGTTCTTATTTTCCCTCACTCATACACACTCCCACAGATTTTATTTTATTATTACTATTATTGTGGCCAAGGGATAGCTGAGATTATAGACAGTAACCTTTTCCAAGTTCTGTAGAATTATCTCTACAATTCATCTATGCTTTCAGATGATTTCCAGTCTTGGATCTTACTTCAAAGAGTTGCTCTTGCAAGAAATGGAAAAAAATGAGTACTTTGGATGAAAAGCTTCTTTATTCAGCAAAGCAGACATAAAAGATCAAATATTGTTAAGGAAATATTCACATTAACAGCACATCACCTTTCAGAGATATTAATATTATCACCTAATGACCATCTTAGTCACTGCATACTCTGTTACCATGCTACACCTGTACTTAGAGTTTTTTTTCCTGCTAGCATGGAGCACATTAAGGGTTTTTCATAACTTCCCATTTTTTATTAGAACGAATGATGCATCAATAAACAAAACTCAAGTGTTAGTTAAAAAAAAAAAAAAGAAAACATTAAACTAGAACTGCTACATGCTTCAAGACATGTCTAGGTAAGTTTGAGATATGATCCTCTGCAGTTACTACAGGCTTTCACAGTGATGAAGTCAGTCATCATGCATGATGTGCTATTTTCCTAAACATTATAGATAAGAACTTTGCCAGTAACAGTACCAAGCTCCAAATTTCCTAGGCATCTTCAACTTTATTTGCAACAGTATTTTTGACTAGACTCCATGGCATCTAGAAATGCTGGCTGTACTAGCGTGCACAGCAGATGCACTGCAGGCAAAACACATGGAAGTGTGTCAGACCTACAAGACAGCCACAGCGTCAGCTGCACACTACTGGTAAGCCTGATATGCTGTGGACATGGCAGGTTTATTGAATTTGGTTCTGTTCCTCCATGCACAGACCCTTATTAACAGAAGCTACAATCATATCCCTCTACAGGCTAAGAAAGCTACTGAATCATCCTCAAATAACTCCCTATTGGATGTGTAATTTCATGATGTCTTTCCTGCTCATTTCATTTATGCACTAGCTAATCTTCCTATGTCATGATTTCATCCATCTCAAACAACTTACAACTTACCCTTTTCTGAGGCATTTGAGTTACAGATAAAATTCAATCTTCAAAATTTAATATATATATATATATATATGTATGTATGTATTTCGATGTCCTAGAAGATGAAAGCAATCCTAAGAAGGTAATGAGGCAATACATAGAATAACATGGGCTGTCTGCTCAGAGAGACCACATTCTCCAAGTGTGTTTTTGAATTATAGTGACAGTCACTAGTCATTTTTATCCTCGTCATTTTTCCTAGAATACCTTGAGCTTTTACTTGTCAGCAAATTTAAAATCAACGCTGGTAATTAACATAATATGTTAAATTCTGTCCTTTCACCCTTGTACATACAGGTCCAACCTAATTGGGCAGATACTTACTTGGCATAAAGACCTGCCCTAGCTACTCTGAAGAAAGCTTAACTAGGATAGAATTCTTCTACTGTCTCATTCTGCAAGCAAAGTGCAAGCCACAGAATTTCAACATCATTTAAATATTGTTGAGGAAGCTTCAATTAAATGCTTGACAAATGAAAGTTCAGTGACAGAAGTGACAAAGCCAGGAATTAAGTCTAATTCTTTTGCCTCCCTCTGTGGTCTTAGCTGAAGTGACATCAGCTCACCACGTCTAAGAGCTCAATCACCATAGTAACAGCAGTTAAAAACTGAAGGGAAAATCACTCTCCTGGTTTCAAAGAGAATATATAACATCTAACTGGTTACCCACCTGTGCTTTTCAGAAGATGTATTTTCAGAATTTGTTCTTACTTAGCCAAGTGAAAAGTCACACCAATATTCCAGGGAGGGACAATACAGAGAACAGTTATTTTAAAAATGCCTCTATGGTTTAATATATTTGGTGAGCTTCACACAAGATATTAAATCAAACAGTATCACTCTGATACAGCACATATAATGAACTCATGCTGTCTGTTACGCTTTTGCTGATGTACCTGCAAGACAAGACTCAGTTCTATAGGTACAAGCAGGTCCCCAAGATATACTCATATCTCAGCATCAGTGACAGACAGAATGTCCTTGGACAAGGATCTTTTTCCCTTGGATTGTAAAGACAAATATATAGTCAGGTTTTTGCCATTTAAAACTGAATACAGTTCTGATCAAAACTGACCACACAATGCTAGTTGACAAATTTCACTGCAGCTGTTCAGGGAGGTTCAATGTCAAAGTGGTACCATTGTTAGCTTTGCACACCCAAGGCTGAAACTGAAGGGATGTCTGGCAGCTGGTTTTAAGGCAGAGACTGTCTCACCGCACTGAACCTCTGAGTTTGGAGCTGGTGAAGTTTCCAGGTGCCCTTGGGTCAGAATCAGAGGCTGATTATGCTCCATGATTGCCTCATCTTCATACACAGCTAACCTTTTAATGTATGGCTCAGTACTGCTTGTCCTCCATGATGAGTACCTAAGTCATTTTTAGGCCAGATCCCCAGCAGGTCACACTCTGGCTTTGATTTTTGGATTGCCATTACTAATGAGACAGTCAGAAGTTACCATCTTGTCAAGGATTTTTTCTGGCCGTTTCTCATTTGACACTGTAAACCATATTCCCTGACAGTCTAAAAATCTAAAGATTTCGATAATTTTTTTTTCTGTTTGGCTATTTCTCCAACCAAAGAAACAATCTGGGACAAAAGAGGAACAATGTATTTTTCTTAATATTTATTTTGCTTCATGTGATCATGAGATTCCTTAGTTCTTTCTAGGATTTCTTAGTTTTTTCAATAGGGCCAACGTTGGAAATGCCTGCAAATTCCATGGTTGTAGGATATCTGAAAAACAATGAAACAAAACAGGACTGTGCTCCAAATTGGAGACCAGTAACTAGCCATGTACCCCAAGGGTCAATACAGGATCCAGTCCTATTCAACTTCTTCATTAATGATCTGGATGATGGGGCAAGTTTGCTGCTGATACAAAACTGGGAGGAGTAGTTGATATGTCAGAGGGTTGTGCTGCCATCCAGAGGGACCTCAACAGGCTGGAGAACTGGCTGACAGAAACTTCATGAAGTTCAACAAAGGGAAGTGCAAAGTCCTGCACCTGGGAAGAAATAACGTCATGCACCAACACATGCTAAGGGCTGCCCAGCTGGGAACAAGCTTTGCAGAAAAGGGCCTGGGGATCCTGGTGGACACCAAGTTGAACATGACCCACCAGTGTGAGCTTGTGGCAAAGAAGGCCAATGGTATCCTGGGCTGCATTAGGAAGACCCTTGCCAGCAGGTTGAGGGAGGTGATCCTTCCCTTCCACTCAGCACTGGTGAGGCCACAGCTGGAGTACTGTGTCCAGTTCTGGGCTCCCCAGAATATGAGACATGGAGCTATAGGAGAGAGTCCAGAGAAGGGCCACTAAGATGATGAAAGGTCTGAAGCATCTCTGCTATGGAGATTGGAGGCTGAGAGAGCTGGGACTTTTTAGCCTAGACAAGAGAAGGCTCAGAGGGGTTCTCAACAATGTGTACAAATATCTGAAGGAAGAGTGTAAAGAAGACTGGTTGTTTCCAGTGGTGCCCAGTGACAGGACAAGAGGCACTAGGCACACACTGGAACAGAGGAGGTTCCCTCTGAACATCAGGAAGCACTTCTGTACTATGTGGGTGACTGAGCACTGGCACAGGCTGCCCAGAGAGGCTGTGGAGTCTCCTCCTTGGAAATCTTCAAAAGCTGCCTGGACGTGGTCCTGGGCACCCTGCTCTGGGTGGCCCTGCTTGAGCAGGGGGTTAGACCAGATGAAATCCAGAAGTCTTTTCCAACCTCAGCCATTCTGTGATTCTGTGCACTGCATGAAATCTAACCACTTAATGAAATATAAAAAATATTTTAAACAATTAAGATCTGCTACCACCTTCACAGAAACTGTAACATGAAAGACAACTACAAGCAAAATTTTATGTAAACGTAAACTTAGAAGCCTGCAGTATTTCAATAAGATTTATGTAAGCATTTGTTCTAAACAGCTGAAGGATAAAAGTGGATAAAGAAGTATTAAACATCATGTTGCAGATATGGACTTTACACTAATATAAAGAGAACTACAGATCTTACTAAAACAGTCCCATGTTGGATTGTAATGTAAATGTTTGAATAACGAGATTTGGAAGGATAACTTGGGAATCTCAGCTCTGTTCTTGCAAGTAGAAAGGCAACTCCTGTAACAACATCAGAAACTTAGCGCTAAGTACAAAGGCTCTTATCAGTTCCAACAACAACAACAACAACAACAACAACCAAACAAACAAAAAAAAAAAACAACACAACCATTCCATTTTTCCTTGAGCAAAAATCTAACTAAAGTCCAAACCAAAAAACTTACAGAAAAGGTGGCACTGGTTGGTCCATAAAAACTGAGGGGATAAAAAGCAACTCCATTGTTATTCTGTGTGGTGCTATTTCAAACAATGCATTACTAACAGTCCGAAACACGTAATTACTAAGTTATGGAGCAAGGGATTGAGATGAAAGAGAATGGTCTAATTTTTTCTCCTGTTCTCATTTTTTGAATGGGGTAAAACTAGCCAGGTACCACAATGACAGACTTTAGTTTAAAATCCTCATTCTGTAACATTAATGATTGAGAGTTGACCTGTGGTGTAATGGAGAGAGACTTTTATTATCTGTGTGGATAAATTGCAAATTTTGGCACTGTCACCCTGCAGAAACGCAGTAGCTGTTTATTCTCTGCTTATGTACCACTAAAGTTTGTGATTACCTGTGGAGTAAATCACTGTTTGGTGTCATTAAAGTTGTCAAAAGCTAGGTTTTATTAACCAGCAAAGATGAGAAGTTGTTTAGGGCTGAGGGCACAATTTTCTAACAGGAACAAGGGAAAAATCACAGTAACTGACATAACAAAACAGAGACAACATGCACTTGGTTCAGTTTAGAGGTAATACCAATTCTGATGGGCCTATATGCTTTTGGCTCAGACAGTCTGGAAGAACAGTTTGGATTTAAATTGAAACTTTGTGCTCACTTACAATGGGTTTGACCCATATTGCCAAAATTCTATTTAATTACAGCACAACAATAAAATCTCCAGAAAAGCCTAACAAAAACAAATAAAAATGGAAAGTAAATTTAGAAACAATATTTAAACTTCTTTGGGACATTTGTTACTTGTGAGAAGTCCTATATGGACATTGTTATTGTCCAATACAATCTTCTCAGCAAAGTAACATTCAGACCGAGGACACAATTTGTCAGACGTTTGTTCTGGTAGCTGCTTTGCAAAACCTGGGCTTCTCCTCTGCCCCACTGGCCACTTTTGTCTCTGCATAACCTCTCAACTATGCTGGCAGAACTCTCTGTGATAGATAGAACACCAAACAACATAAGCGAACAGATATGGGTAAAAATAACCCAGAAAAACAAATGTTATTTTGAACCTAGTTCACTTCCTCCATCGAGTTTATTTTATAGCTTCACAACAGCTGGAGAGACACAGCAGAAGAAGCTGTCCTAGGACAAGCTCAAGCAGTAAGAGAAGGGGGACTGTGTAAGTTGCCTGTGCTACCAAAAGAAATGCTTGTCAAGCAACAGCTTCAGCGTTCTTGCAGCCAACTTTCCAAGATGATCCTCCTAGTCTGTCTCAATGCTGAATAAACAGGGACCTAAGATGAGGATTGTTTTGATTTTGTTGCATCCTTGCCTATCTGACTATTAACACCTGCTGTAGAAGTTTTAAATATAGATTTCTCCAAGCAGAATCTAAACAAAGGACATCAAGTATATCACCGTCGCTATATAGAAAAAGCCATTCACTATAAACCTGAGATAGCTTATAACAAGAAACCTAAAAGGCAGATACTCCAATATAGCAGCAGTAATTACCTTTGCCATTGGGTCATTTGTAAATCTCTTATGTAAGCAAGCAAATAATTAAACATATTTTACAGCAATGACTGAATGAACATTACACTGAAGTTTTTGTTTTTAGGCTTTAGCCAGATTAATACTAAAACAAAGTATTATTACTTCATCTGAAGTATACAATGAAACTGTGCTAGAAAGGTAGTATGATTAGGAAATAGTTAAAAAAAAGAAAAGCTCGCTGTATCTGCATCTACTTGATGTAAAGTATTTGATATGAGTTGTAATATTTCAAACGCCAACAAGTTTTTATGTTGCTATTTTCCCCCGATCTATCTGAGGCTAACTGCATGTTAGATCAAGCCCTGATTTTTATACCGTTACATATGCAAGGACTCAAAGCAGAAGTCTCTTTTCCATTTCACAAATAAGTTAGCACACATAATGGTATGTAAACTGTGTGACTGAGGAACATTTTTCTACTTCTGGGGCTGTATGTGCATATCCAGCCGCATTCCCACTCAATGGTGGTATCAGACCTACAAACGTATCTTGGTTCTATTAAGGAACCAGATATGACATGCAGGCTGAGAGGAAGACTCTGCTCTCCAGCTAGGCATCACCAATGCACATCAGCCTCACAGTTTACATCTACGTGAAGAATTCAGAAAAGTGAAAAAAGCACCCCCAATAACTCAGTACCTAATTTCTGTACATCATCTCCTTCTTTGAACAACGGGAATTTGTTCTGAACTGTTCCTGAGTGGGTCTGCTTGCAAATTAATGCTGGCCTTCTCAGCACGACTGACCTGTCCTTAAAGCAACCTGAATGACAGTGGCTATTCCTGAGTCAGTACTAAAGCCACAGTTTCACAAAGGACAGCAACAATGACAATGATTGTTTGCCATCACTTCACTTTTCTTGATTTTGTCCTAATGACATAAAAATTCAATGTGTACAACTGTTCAAACATTACCTTCATATCTATTTCTGTGCCATGGATCTGCTGAGCTACTGTTTTGATGATTCCAATGACAATATCCTGTAGACCTTCTCTTTCTGAATAGTAATGCAGAATGAGTCCTTTCCCCTTCTCCGCATCAGTGCATCTGAAGGAAGGGGCTCGCATACCTGGGTAAATAGTAGCAAGATGGTCATGCAGAGCATCCAGGTTCTAGAAGAAGAAATTAAAAACATGATTATAAGGCATTCACTTATTAGTTTTAAAGAAAATAAGTACATATCTTGTCTAATCTGACTATTCCCTTTCTCCTGCTGGTCTCGGTCCCTGTGCATTTGCCTCATTATTTCTAAAACGGTCCTCAGCAGGCTTTTCAGGTAGCTTGCAAAGTTCTTTCCATCTACCGTGGAAATGTTTGGACATGAATGACATCAAAACTAGCACTATAAAAAATTACTCTAGGTAGTAAGAATTCATGCTCAACTATGCTGTATTTCAAAACATTTGGTGATTAAAGACCTTGTATGTGTTTCTCAAACCTGTAGCTCATCCATTTGCTTCCCTTCCAAATTCTACTCCCTATAATCTCCTCTTCAGATAATACAAATAAGCATGCCTGAATAAACATGAATCTTTCTCCATATTGTCAATGAAACAACATGCTAGTTCTGTCATCATAACAGTCAACCCAAGCTTACAGGGCCTGACAAAGTTTCAAACTTCAAAGTAAAGTTTTTAAATGATTAAAAGACTGACCTCAAATACAGACTTTGTTTGAGAATAAGTGAAGAAAAAAAAAACACAGAACACATAGAACATATCATAGCGCCATAAAAATGTTTCAGAAAATGTTATTCAAGAAACAGAAAAGGTGTTTTATGTTTTTAGCTGATATCCTGGACATGTTACGTATTTAACTTTAAATTTTCACAAGATGAATTGCTATCTGGAGAGGAAAGCTAAATGAGAAACTGATAGGCATATCTAATGAGGATAATAAAGAGAACAACGAGATCAAAATCACATTAAGAATACAATGCTAGCTCTGACTTTGATTAGGAAGCAATTACCATGGTTCCAGCTTGCTGTTTACTGTATAATGTTTGATACAGAAAGAGCAATCTGGTTTGCTGAATAATGTTGCAACCCACATATTTATTTACCTGTTGTAAAATGTATACAATTCCTTTGCACCCTAAGTCCAGAACTTTACTGTGTATTTCAAATGTAGTTCCCCCACATCCCAAGCAACAGCTATCACCCGGTTTTGCATATTGTTTTCTGCCAGCACAAGGAGAATTGAGGTGAAAATAGTTTCAGTGTGCTGGCTGGGCCATTCTCTACATTTCACAAGCATCTGTCGATCATCAAATTTGTGGAAGCATACTGAACTTGATTTCATGTGAGCTGTGAAGCGCTCAAGCAGCTGCCTCTTCTCCTGGGAGGCCTCCAGAGGAAATGAGGCCCTTAGAAATAAATTCCGTAGGATGCACTCAGCCTGGAACTTCCTTCTTCATTTTTTTAGTTTGTTTCAAATTCATGTTTTTGTTGCTATATCAGCACCTCCAAATTAAAACTTGAAGAGGCAACAACCTGGGAGTCAATTCATTCCAGCTGTTAGTGGGCATTCAACTGCAAAAATCTGCAAAATGCTTGAAGGCAAATTCTGTAAGATCTTTGCAGGGTTCAAGACAATGAAATTGGAAGAGATTGCTTTGAAAGAGTGGGGATGAAAGAGTGAGAGAGCTGACTCCAGGAGAGTCCCCCTGAATTTCCTTAATTGGGTGCAGAACTGTTCTTTCAGTACACATGCCTCAGAAACAGCTGGGATGTATTGACCTTTTGGAAAAAAGACTCTTAGAGAGATATATGGAAACAGAGGGTAAACTGTCCAGTTATACAGTCATCAACACCTGGAGAATCTCAAAAGGAGTTAAGCACGGAATTTTTATAATATGGGTGTCTAATTATTAATATTTAAGTCTGGCACAAGTGTTGCTAACAAATGGCAGTAGCCCAATTGTGAAAGACCAATCCGCCACCCTACTACCTCATTACTGACTTTGTCCAAGCAGCATCACAGGTGAGTCCATGCGATTCACCCTTTAGCCTTGACTCTCTGATCATCCCAAAAAGGGGACTTGCCCAGAATGTACTGCAGCTGCTTCCAAGTCCCCAGTGTGTCTTTTCTCCCCATGCATACAGGTCATGGGGTGAGCAAAGAGCTTATTGCATCCAGATCCTTGCTGCAACAGAGTCAAGAAGCAATAGAGATGTGCATCAAGACCCAGGAGCTGAAACTGCTCCAATATCCTCTCATTTAGACATTGTATCATTGTCACCTCTAACAACTACTTCTATTCTTTCTTGTGTTTGAGCCATTCTAAATCGATATTGCAGCTTCTGGAAGAACAAATATGTCTTTTTTTCTAGTTTGTTCACCTGCTGTGGGCCAGAGGAGTGGTCAGGTACAGGTAATAATAAGTTCTATCCCTGAATTTTTGGCTCCTAGGTTACTCAGACGTATGCCAGAGCTTGTGCTGTGACCAGAGACACTAATTCTAGAGCTGTAGAGAATAGTGATCACCTCCATGGTGAAACACAGAGGGATCTCCAAGCGGGAATGAACATGGACCAGCAATACTAAATCAGGCAGGTCCTGGCCTGTCTGAAAACAGCAGAGTTATGACTGGCACCTGAAATACAAAGATATGCTGTTCAGCTCTGTGCTGTACAGAGCATCTGGAAAGTTTTCTAAAAGAGCAGTTAGTCCCCTTAAATTTATTACACTGCAATTATGAACAATTAAATAGCCAAGTAAATGATCTCCTAAGTGAGACAGAACTAACTACTACTTCAGCGTTTCATTTTTTTTTTCAGTAGAAAGCTACTGAATATGACAAAAGTACACTTTGGGTTTCTTAGGAGGTCTCTCTTTTCACACTACTCTTTAGCACAGTGTCTTCTTTCAATATGATTTGCAATTTTTCCAGCCCTGTGTTTTTCATAGAAAGTATAAATATTAGATTTAGTTGTGCTGTCTTCTTCCTCTTTCTTGAAGCCTGAAGTATCTGTGTTTCATCTACGAATAAACTAAATTCTCTCAGAGATGTCAAGGGAAATAGAATAAAAATATGAGATTTATTTTCACACGCTTAAAAAACCTGAAGCCCTCTATGATTTCACACATTCCTGGGCTCAGTACAGGTTTCAAAAAGCACCTTTTGGAGCTGTATTGTGTATTTTAAGAATCTGACAAAAGCTCAGCACATCAAACCCAATCAAACCTATTTTTGTAAGCATATAAATGAAATGAGCTTCCTGACCTAATCTGACTGCTGGAAGCTGCAAAAACTATAAATCATGGATAATGTTGATTTTCCATCATAATTAAAAGCTAAAAAGTACACTGCTGGCGCAGCTACTAATACATTAGTCTTGTTAGAATTTACAGAAGTACATAATAGCTAATGTCATCTTTTAGCACTGCAATGCAAACAAAACAGCCTAAAATACTGTCAATTAGAAGAATATAAATGTATGCTGTTCACACTTCTACAAGGGTTTGGTGTGTACTACAAATACATCCATCATTATTCATGGTAAAGAACAGAAAGAGAAGTATACTGGATAGAAAAGGGGATGAGAGAAAGGAAGAGAAAATCAGAGAAAAGCCCATCAGTGTGTACCCAAAGTGAAGGAGGAACAGGCCAGCTACATCTTTTTTTTTTTTTCCATCCTCTTTTATTCTTGCTCAACCCTAACACAACTTCAAAAATTACCTATCTTTAAAAATCACAATGATCCGAACGTTTGCTTTGAGGGCAGCCTGTGAATGAGGATATAAAATATAAAGGATGTCCAATCCCACAGACAGACAATGGTATACAGACCATACACTTGGTATGCATCAGTGGGAGCATACACATAGTCTGCCTGTCTGTCCAGCAATTACAATCCATGGGATTTGTAAAAAAGTCTGGGTTGAATAAATTTAGGACGCTTTGTAATAACAAATCCAGGTTTCAGGGCAGGTAGTGAGATACACAAGTAAATATTCCAGTAATTCAGCAAAATATGCACTCTGCTCTTTTCACTTATTATTACTGGAGAGATATTTAAGGGCAAAGATGACAAGAAGCTGCTAAATTTCTAGTGAAAATCGATAAAGGTTTGACACAGCTATTGAGCAATCTCCCGTGAAATCTTTATCAGTTCAGTGCTTTTAAACTCATTACAGCACACAGTTCTCCCCAAGAGTGATATACATCACAAACCTTACATTCAAACTGTTTTTGAAATGAACAATCTTCTGGGGACAAAAAAGGGAAGCCCATTTTTTCTACACTTGGAAATCACACTTCAGAGAAGTCATTACAGTTCTTCCGTGCTATTGAAAAATTACTTTTAGTTTGTTTTCTTTTACAGCACAATATCACACTGTTCTTAAATTAGGAAAGCACAAAAATGGGCTAAAACACGGCTGCTCTATCCCACCCTCAGTTCATGGACAAAAAACAATCTCCTGTCTTAGAGATAAGCTGTGTATGAGCCCTAGCTCTGTACATAATGTACAATTAGAAATAATAAGTATCTATAATTAGTCAAAGAGAACTTCGTATAAGAAATACCCTACAAATCTGAAGAACACATTTTCTCTTAATATAAACAACATGAAGCCCTTTTAATTAACATGCACAGACAATTTGGTGTTTTTTTTTTCACATCTCTTTTACTCCATACTTCTGTTACCTATGCAAACTCCTGTTCAAAACTTTTCTTCGCATTTTCAAATTAAATTTCAGATTTATGAATGCCTCTGCAACCCCATCTTACCTGCCTTCTCACTCCCTTTTCATGTAACATGTAATTTTGACTTTAAACAGTCAAAGATGACTGTGTAAAGGGAAAAATAGTACTTTGGAATTGGGTACTGAAATAGTACTGAAATATCAGATAACTGAAGAATATATTAACCGAGAGGGAAACAGAACAGTGCTGCCAGAACTTCTGAGTAGTGAAAAGCTCTATAGAACAACAATACCAATGAAGAAATTTTTCAGACACCTCTCCACAAATAATTGGAAGATTATACAGTACAACTTTTACCTCCAAATACCATTCTAAACCCTCGGCTAGATCATACTTCTGTCTGGTCCTATGTATTTGAAATAATTTGGTGTAAAAATCTTACCTGCAAAAATTCTCTGACATTTGAGCCCAGGACACGTAGAATTGTATCATAACCAGATTCTTGACAAAACACAAAGAACATCTTCCCAAACATTTGAAGAATTTCCCCAGCATTTAGATCTAGTTAAAACAAGAAAATGAGATTTAGTTCAAATATTGCATTTCATGCACTTTGTTTACTGCTTTAGTCTCATATTTATAAATAAGAAATACAGTACCTAAACTCTACCCAGATCCAGCAGGCCAAGAATATGAGGACAACAAGATTCAGGGTCCACACAGCAAATAATGCATATTCAATACAGGAATTTCAGTAGGCTTTACCGATTACCTTTACAATTTTGCAGCATTGTGCATTTCATGCATGTGTAGCATTTTAGATTTTGATACAGATAAGGATACACTACTTGCAAATAAAGGAACTCAGCAATGCTCGCCTCAGGGGAGTTACTTCTGGTTTGCAACAGAGTGAAACCACATCAGCTTCTCCAATTCAACGTGACTAGTAGTCATCATTGTCTTTTGAGTTCTTGGCTAATTACTGTTTCAGAACAAATTCATACTGCATTTGAGTCTGCAGATAAAATAAAGCTGATGGGCATAATTCAACCTTTTAACCTCCAGACCAGAGTTGGCATGATTGAAAAACACTACCCAAATCAATGGTAGATATGAAATAAGACATGCCACAAATAGTTCTGTAACTGGGCGTGCTTGTTCAGCAGAGAGATCAAGGATGCAGGAGCCATGGATTGCTCTTACAGCAGTGGTTGAAATCTGAGTGTACTGGAAAGGTTGTTATGGTGGTATATTGTTACTTCACAACTGCCTTTAAAACTGATGATGCTCTGTGGATGGGATATATTACTACAATTTAAGGTGTATGTATGACTTGGAATACTTTGGAAGCAATACAAATCACTTAAAGGGATAAAAAGAATTAAAATATTTGAAATAAATAAAAAATAAACTAATTTCTTCTGAGATTTTTTCTTTATTTTCTCTCTGACCATTACCATGTTTTCACTTCCTGTGTGTTAAATCTTGTTTCTCTCTGCTACATGGATTTTTGTGTTGTTGGTTTTTTTTTAATCTTACATGTGCTGAGTGGGCAAAGAAGATATCCATATTACTTACTAAGGACCTTGCTCGCAGCTGCAACCAGGTCGTAGGTTTTGGAATCATCATATATTATTCTGACAAGAAACTGTCCTTCCTCATCTAGCTGTGCTTCTTTCCTAAAAAGAAAATATAAAAA
Organism: Anseranas semipalmata; assembly: GCA_013399115.1. Taxonomy (NCBI): domain Eukaryota; kingdom Metazoa; phylum Chordata; class Aves; order Anseriformes; family Anseranatidae; genus Anseranas; species Anseranas semipalmata. Next base: position 224,384 of record VXAA01005830.1, read on the forward strand.
AATGTTTTTGGTTGAGGCAGAAGCACCAAATCTGTAAATCAGTTACATATTGTTTGGTATTAGTCTTTTAAATAAAGTAAGTCCGCAGGTTATACCTTTAAGAAGTTACTTGTAGAAAATGTAGAAAATTAGAAATAGATCTGATCCATACCTTGGGGTAGTTAAGGTACAATACCATTCTCTTATGATCATTTTGCTCTGAAAATAATAATTAGCTGGGAGAAAATAAACATGATTTTTCAGTACAGAGCCTCACAAAGAAGTTGCTGAACTAATAAATATAGAATTTGTATTTTAAAAAGGGCAATATCTAATAATCCATAATTAGAAAAAATTTCAAAAAGGCAGCTGATGAGGTTGTTTTTTTAATAAAAACTAGACATATGTCACATGAATTAAGACAATCATCAACTCACCACTGAACCCTAATTATTTCTCTAATAGAAAAATGAAAGACAACCATGAGAAAAATTATTTACTAGTACCATGGTAACGAAGGTCTTCTACCAAAGTAGGACAGGAATGCTTCTTGAGATAGGGTTGAAACATACTGCTTAAAAGTCAGTATTCTAATGGCTCAAAACTTCTAACAATCATCAGAAGAATCATAAAGCTTTAAAAACTAGATTCTAAACCTACAATCTAAAATCCTACATCCCCTTTTACAACCAAAACTCTGTCTCTATCACTATAGATCATCTATCATCAGAACAAAACTCTTTGACTGACAGTTAGCTTCTGATTTTCTAGAGCTAGCATAATTTATGTTAAAAATGACATAATACAAACTAATAATGCCTACACAATAATTCAAGTATTTACAGTTGTACTGGAATTATCCATCCATATAAACACAGAAACATTTTCTGTGTTACTCAATGGGGAGAGAGGCCTGAGGATTAAGTATTCTGGTTCCTTTTAAAACTGCTAGATGACAAATGGTACTGTTGATAAAGCCTGATTCCATTCTCATATGATATTATTCTATTGGCCTAAATGAAATTACTTGTCATTTAAACCTCCAGTTAGTAATCATCAGTCTTTGACAATCTGCCCACTTATCAATGGAAGTCTGGAATCCATTATTTTCTTCTTCATCTTCCTTTAATCATGCTCATGACATTCTTACCACTGACCAAAAATTATACTACATTGGTTTTATATTTGAAATATCTATCTACATTTTTTATTTATTATTAATGAACTCTCATAACTGCTTCATGACATACGCATTTTCATACCCATTCTATGAATAGGCATAATGAGCTAAAAACAAGCTAAGCAACTTTCCCAAACCAACATGAGAAGGCTATAGCCTTTAGGTGAGACTAAACATCCAATGGAATGGATACAAAAGGAACACCATTTGCTACTAAATGACATGGAAAACATTAATAAACTTAACGTGCTTTTTTTCTTAAATGCTCTGGGAGCTTCCCAAAAGGAATGAAAGAATAGACACTATCAAGCAGAGCACAACTGGCTGCAAGAGTTTTCTCAAATATATAAAAAGATAAAGCACAGTATTATTTTTTATGAATAATCAATTGCAATAATTTTTTCATTATGTGAAGAGATAGTTTTTATAATATAATATAATTTAAATGTTTTTATAAAAGAGCAAGTGGAAATTGTGTACACACAGTCCCCTATGACATTTTTATTTACATACTCCCCAAAAGTCCTTCTGGTCCTCCTCCCCAGCCATTCTCCGAAAACTTCAGATCAGCCTGCAGGATATCAAGTCTCACTGATTCCTGAAAACAGCTCCCATGCTATATATTCCATCTTTTCCTAAGCAGGAGGATAGCTAGGCTTATTAATGGGAAACATTGTCCTGAAGCATATGAGGTCAGTCAGTGACAAGAAGGTGGAGTTTACATTTCCTAAAAACTGAACTGAAATAACATGAGAAAAGAAAACCATCTTGATTCTTTGATTCTCATAACATGGTATGTAACTGGAAGTCAAAAACAGTTGAGAGGGAAGTTTGCAAAGGGTGAACAAACTTTCCCACATCCCTGATACACACTGTGCTTTCTCTTAGTCTCTCTGTTCTCAGCCAAACCACAAACACACACATCTGGAAAAGCAATGAACATCCTCAAAAATACCGCATACTTGCACAAGCCACTAGACACAGTTTTTGTGTGTGAGAATTTTCTCTATTAAAAAATTGAACCAGTTTGATCACTCTGGTATCTCTTTCAAAATGCTTACATTTCCTTCCAATTACATTGACTGGAACTTTTCCCGTTTCTTTCTCTGTGCCAAGCCATGCTTCCTTTTTAAATTATATTCAGAGTATTTTGTCAAAGTTTGTCTTCAATGCCTACAGTTTCTCTGAGCCACCACTTTTTAAAATTACCACTGGTTATTGCAATGCTTACCCCATTTATATTATTTAGCTACTTTTGGTTTTCTCCAGTTTTCTCTAGATGCTTTGCATCACTCAGCAGCCATCTTCTTTGTAAGCCTTAATGACGTATTTCCCATTAAAATAACTTTATTGGTAGAGTTAAACAAACAAACAAAGAAGTTCATTAGCAATGACGTCCGCATTGGATATAATTTTCTGGATGAAACTCAAAGCTCCAAGGCTTCACTGTCCTTCAGTATCAGCAGTCTTGATCGGCATTCCAGCAGCACAGGAAAAGAAACCACTGTTTGTACTGCAGCCTAATCATTCAAGAGAAGAAATAATGCCCCACTATTTAGTAATTTTTATTTTAAAAAGACAGAGAAAAATACTAAAAAATGTGATCCAACAGAAGCCAATCTCCATTTGGGAAATTTCTTCTTTCTAGAGAATTCACTGAATTAGATATTTGCTCCAGCAGGGGGCTACATCTCTCACTCAAAACTGTGTGGGCAAAAATCTTTTTGCTTGTCCTACAGTTATGCAAACCCCCTGACAATGTCTGATGTAAACCTGTGTCAAAAGATGAACAGCTTTTTCTAAAGCTAGTGTTTGAAAATTACTAGAATCAAGAACTTTTTTTCTTTCCAGGATGATTCCTTCTCCATACCTCTCAGCCCTCCTGTGCTGGTACATCCCAATCATTTAGCTAGATGCTGAGCTGACATATAATTCAGCTAAATATTTGTTCTACTGGGTTACTTTTCTGCTGGATGGATTTCCCAGGCTGCTTCCTCACCTGAAGCTGCTGTGCAAACAGAACAACACGTGGCTAGACAGAGTGGCTAAGGACACGATAGGCAGTTCAGTGAAGTCGGCTGAAGCCTTTTCCCCTGCCTCCAGTGAAGTGAACTGCAGCTTCTGAAGCCTTTCTGCTTCCCTCGTAATCTGACCGCAACGAGAATTTAGGGAAGTCTTTCTCTCTGAAATACTTGATTATCCTTAAGGCCATATGCGAGGAGGAAATGCTGTTGTGAGTTTATCCAAAAGGGCCATTGCAATGTGAAAACACTCTTATTTTACAGATGCATTTGTCCTTCAGCAAATGTACAAAACTGCAGGTCCTCTAGCAAACTTTTTTGAGAGAGCAGAGTGTCAGAGCTATCAGCACCAAACAGGCTGACCACGATGCAAACACCAGCAGCCTAGGAAACAGGACAAAGTCATTGAAATGCTCATGTAGGTGAATGGGCAATCCCCAAATTGTGTCCTCGTGGCTGCAGTTTTCTCACCTAATTGCCTGACCCCTACCTGCTCTATCAAACCTGTCTGCATTTACATTAAGGAGCTGGTTCTACAGCAAGGTTGATATGAAGAAATATGATAGGGTTTTGAAAACTATCATAACATACTAAAAGTGGGACTGTTTTGTTAGCTTTGTGAAGCCATTGCGGTTGGCTGTCCATCAACAGTAATTCCTCCAGTGAGACTGAGCTGTTTTTACTCCACGACCTATGAGTATCATGTATGAAAACAAACCTGCCTGCATAGAACAAGGCGTGACTATCAACCTGGGTGTGTGAACCTTAAAATACGAGAAGGCTGCAACTGTTCTCATCTGAACAGCTTCTCTCTCCTGGCTGACAGATGGTTCATGAGCTGGCATTAGAACTGGAATACAACATGGCCTCCCTCAATGCATAGAATTTAGATTTGGCTGACTATATTTCATAAAAAACTTAATAATCCGCAGCTTTATGCAAATCTGTGGCACTCCCCTTGAAATGTTTTGCTGCAATCTTTATTCCCAGTTTTTTTACCAGATGTTTTCTGCAGACCCTGGTGTTTGATCACAAAGGTATTAACAGCAATAACATCTGGTGAGTTTCTTAAGGGCTTGTCTGGAAATGAACCAAAAGCAACAAGTTCTGGCAGATTCCCAATTCCAGCTCTGGTTAATTCTTTAGTGAAGCAGCAGCACTACAGTAGCAAACTTTTAACTTTCACATGCCCTTATTTTCAAAATAACTTCTAAGTAAAATAGAACATGATTTACTATTAATGTCTCATTTACACTTCCAGAAACAAAAGAAGGGTGTGCTTTGTTCCCCAGTAAGTTTATGTCTAAAAATTTAAAAAATCCCAGGAGACTGATTTTCTAGCCTGAAATGACTCCTGTTGTCATCACACAGGATGTGCTATTTCATGGTTCAAAATGTGCATCCCATGTTATGCCTATCCTAACTGCTGCTGTCTGGCAGCCCTTTTTATTCACTTTAGGCTAATTTTGAATGATTACACAGAGCTATCCCAATTGTGGCAAACAAAGATTCCAGCCCAGACTTTTTATAAAATGTTTTCCTCCAGAATGTTTACATTATCCAGGTTTATCTGTGGAATTTTACTTGGGGAAAAATAACCTTAACCATTGCACCATGGAAAATAACACAGTTACACAGAGGACATTTCTCACGTACAGGTTTGACCTTGACATCATTCAAATCAACGGAAAAATTCCCACCAAGTTGATCAAAGCAGGATCAAGTCCTAAAGCAGCCTTTCCTCTATCGGTCATGCTAACACCCCCAAATTGCTGTTGGTCTAGAAGCACAGAATAGTGTTACAGGCGATAGTACATGTGTACAATGGGCCCTTTGAAAATCTTTTCCATTGTCAAGCTAGTTTACTATTTGAAAACATACTACTAATGTTCAAAGGTAATGTTAATAATTCACAGAGATGAATGAAATGTTAAGTGCTAACAAACATTCAGACAAAAAAACATTCTTAAATGAGAACACATCTTGTACAACAGATTTTTAAACCACAGGTTGCACACATTTTTATTTCACTCTCAGACTGCACACTATAAACTTCAAAGAGATGTGGTCTAGAAAAGGCCCCTTTTTTCTTAGCACAGAGATTCCTAACTTGCATACATGGGAAAAGGCTTGCTATTAATGTTGATCTTTAAGGTCCTGGAAACATAAGGGAAATACTTTCTCTCTTTTGATGATTTAAGGATTTCCTTTTGCCATCTTGAGAGATCTTGCAGGCAACATAGTTGGACAAGATGCCATGTCAGGTTAGTCCTGTATACATGTTTTTCTTACTTATATGGTACATCCTGCACAAAGTAGATTATAATGTAGCTTTGCGGTCAGATTGTAGCATTTAAAAGCAATTTGAATAAATCATAATCAAGTAGAAGGTTGCTGCTTTCAGAACTTTATTATTTATGTGAAGTAGCACTTGCCATTTTATCTGTGTAGTTGTAAGGCTGGAATTCAAAAAACCAACAACAATATATATATATATTTTTTTTTTACAGAAGAACCCTTCCCATCATAGAACTTTGCATGCAGTAAATACTGAGAAAATGTAATGGATACAAACAGGAAAACGAGATGATTGGAGACTATGCAGAACAATTACTTTGTATCCTCAAGATACACAAGCTTTTCTGTGACAGCTATACTACTATTTAACAGATCGTCCAGTGTACCAAAAGCACAACTGGAACTCTTCCTATCAAAACTATGGTCCTAAGTGCATGCCATGGGTGTGTCACCTTGAACACATCACAACAACAGCTACTTCCAAGACCACCTCTACAACTTCTTCCACGATAGGCATTGTTCCTTTTGGGACTTTTGCCACCATTGTGCTTAACTATTCTCAGTGTACCAAGGATGGAAAAAGTGTTCGTTAAATTGAAGGAACCAGTCAAAACAATCTTAATGACAAAATAACACTACTGCACTTAGAAACCCAGCATGACTCTGATCTCTCTGATAGGAGCATGTCAAGCTTAATTCAGTTCCAAGAGTAACATTATTAAAAAGAATTCCTTATGTCAGAACTAAAGATGGCATCAGTGAAATCAGAATCATCATCTTTGCATCTCTCTTACATTAAGATGGCAAACTCATGGCTCATTATATTACTTCACACATGGCTTGTGTTTTCAAAATGCTACTCATCTTTTTTCATGTATTTCATGAAAATTTTCAAAGCATAAAGATGCTTTACGAAAAGTATTTAAAATATTGATCCAATCTTCCCACTCCTCCCAAAAGAAAAAAAAAAAAAAAGAAAATAGACTTGTACATGTTATGGATGGTCTAGAGATATTTTAAACACCCAGCTGGGAAAAACATAAATTATATTAAGTTACAAGATTAGAAAAAAAAAATGGGAAACTGTCCAGGAAAATGACATTCTGGGTAAAGTAAATAGGTGTATTTATAGACTTCAGTGCTCTAAGCTATTTCCCAGTTTTACAAGCTGGAGATGAGAGTGTTTAATGTAGGTTTTCAAAACAAGATTATCCTAGAAGATACGGTTAACAAATGTGCAAGTTCTTTGTTACTAATCCAAATACTAAAAATATTATTAAAAACACAAAGCTAGTATTATTTTGCTTCCTTTTACATAAGTGGACTAAAAGGAATGGTATTTGCAATGGTATTTCTTTTAATCATTTCGTTTATAAGAGTGACTGATATGTTTGTAACACCTGGTATCCTGACAGACCTAAAAGTACTTCCCAATTCTGGGAAAACTAAAAAGTACCTGAGAGATACTGCAAGCACACTCACACCATGTTCCACAACATAGCACTATTTCATTTTAGCCAGGTCTTTTCCAGATGAATTAAAGAATTTGGCATCCACACAGTTTAAAATCCTGACCTCCAAATAGGTCCTTCTGCTGTGAGGAACTGAAGGAGCAGCCACTTTCTGGATAGACTTACTAATGTTAAGAGGTGTAATGGATTAAAACAATTAATCTATTGTCCTTTCACCACTAATGGCTTTCTAAAGTGTCTTTCTGACCTCTAATTACACTTAACCTGTATTTTTTTTTTCAAAATTATTATAAGATTGATCAAAGAGAACACTCCATCTTCAGCACCAGGTAGACACGCACAGTGCTATGGAGGCAGAAAAAAGTCAGTTTTCATGGCTTTTCACAGACCACTGCAATTAATTATAACTGGGTCCTACACAACCCAGAAAAAATACGGACTTCCGTATATAAAACTGTAATGAAGAGTCTGTTTTTTCATCAGCGTTCATGGTGAGAAGGCACTTAAGATAACTGACACAGTATGCCTGTAACATCTTTGAGCATGAAGGAATCAGTAACTTTGGGTAAACTGTAAAGCAAACATTTTTTATAATAAATTAGTTGTGGGCTGGGAAAGGCAAATACCAAGCAAGCTCACAGCACTTCAACAAAGCAGGAGAGATGATTCACATGGGACTGATTATCAGCACTGCAATATATAGTTATACATGTCTATATGGTAAAATCCATTACCTGCTTGATAGGCATCTGGACTTCTTCTACATTTCCTGGGAAGAGAAGTACATTGGAAAGGAATAGGAAGCCAGCAACTTGATGAGAGAAATCCCAAAGGCATTAAGATGATAAAACAAAATAAAATAAAAAGTTGAAGTCCTAGGCACATCCAAATCTACACTTAGATGTCTAAGTTTGGCATCAAGCTTCTCTTGCAAATCAGCTCTTGTTGAGAAATACCACACACAAAAAAAAAAGAAAAAGAAAAGAAAAATTGAAGGACTATCCCACACTTCGACTATGTGATACCTAATTGAAATGCCACACCTCACATTTGGTATAGGTCTTTGATTTTGCCTGCTTAATCTGCATTTTTATTGCCCAGGCCACACTGTGGTTATGTAGATGTGATATGCACACTCACATACACCTGTACACATAAATATTTATATGTATCTCTAAAGGCAAACACAGTTTCTCCAAAAACTTTACATTCTAAGCTGATGATTATCTATCTTCTCCCCTTGCAGAAGTGATGCTGTTAACACTGTAGACAGATTGGTACAGACTATGGTACTGTTTTACATGCTTTTTAAAGGGTTGCCCTATATATAGAAACTAGTCAGCTGAAATCTTAGAGAACATGACATTTTCTGAAACGATTATGAAGAAATAAAATGAATGCCTCATAAAGAGCCATAAGCACTTGATGAGCTTTTTTTTTCTGTTGCTTTGTGCAAGCAGGAAAGATGGACTTATAGCAACCTTAGTGACGTTTGCTCCTTACACATTTCCCTGCCTCTCCTTGAGCCTACATGATGCAACCTACCCATCACACCTAAGAGCCCGCATAACCTGCTTCTTTTCCTCAAGGCTATCGATTCTTTCAGTATTGAGGACAGATTCTGTGCAGACAATGCACAACTATTCAATATTTTATTTTACCACATCGGTCAATATATAACTTCAGGCTTGATATACAGTGTAGTTTTAGAATCCAGCTCTGAAGACAGAAGTACTCCTTTCTAATAAGCCTTTCTGTGGAACTGATCCCCATATTTGCATGGACAAGCATTAATTACCTCTCCAACAAGGCCAATTATATAATTTCTGTTTTAACTGGATGACACTGCCATAGATCAAAAAATAATCGTATGTAACGGTAATGATACATGACCAAAAGGTTTCATTAACTTTGGGTGATCAGTTTGAGACAGGTGGACCTGTTTTTTCAAGGTACTCAGCATTTTTTATGGTCAAAGCACAGCTTTCATGGACTTTACAAGCCACCAGCATCAGACCCACAACTCACCTTAATTCCAGCACTAAGAGCTTACTGTTGCAACTTGTAACAAGTCTATCATTATAGCTTTTGTCAATAATTTCTGAAAAGGCAAACTGTGGTATAGTATGAACTACTATTATATCTAAACATTTCGCTAAATAGCAGTAATAGGCAAAAACCTTGATTTTTACAGGATTTTGTCCTATAGTCTATTTCACTCTCCCAAACTGAACAGTTTTTTCTACCACTTCGGCTGAACCCAAGCAGAATTTGAGGACAGAAGCTTTCTGCTTACTTCATACAAGGATAATTATACTATGGAAATTACCCAGCCCCCTGTGTTTCCCTGTTTTAATCATAGCAGGACAGTTACGGAAAACAAATTCCGATGAGTGAACTAGCCCAGATGCTTGGTAGCAGATAATGCACAAAGTCTGGGGGAGGACCAAATAAAATTCCTTCCTCCAAGGACAAGCGTTTGCCTTTTGATCTTCCTTGGTGCACACTTTCAGTCCCTGAATCCACATGAAGTTAGTGCTACCCAGCAGGCTACCCAGACCTTAAGCGCTGGCATTTAAGAGCATGTGCGGACAGCGCATGCCAGATCCACAAAAGGGTAAAGGCAGGATGACGCTTTGATTCCACACTGAGCATTAAGCACCAGGAAAATAATACTACTTCTTGTTTTCTACATCCCATACTAAGGTTCATCTGGCAAAGAATACATGGCTCTTCAGGCACAAAATGTGTATTTTGCTACTGTGCAAGTTTCAACACATGTTCTTTTCTGGAATCAATTAAAAAGCAGTTTTACCTCTAGATGTTTAGTTTTTGCAACACAGAGTTTTCAACTTCTGCTCTAGTTTTTCCATGCTTGCAGGCTACACGTTTTGTGGGGACTTCTAACACAGAAACAGAAGGAAGATGGAGACTACAGTTGAGTGACTGTGCCATTTCATTTCCCAAAAACAATCTTCAGATGTTTCATATACCTCTGTGGGAAAAATACTAATTTATTTTACACTCTTCTGATGAAGCATTTTAATGTGTTTCTTAATATGATGTTCAAGTTCTCATTCCTATTCTTGGCAACATATCTGAAAGTGTCACAGTTTGAGCATCTAACCTGGCCTAAATTTAGATTTAGGAGCCTGTGGGAAAATCCTGCATTCATTTAATCAAACACAGAGGGATACTGTTGGGAAACACAGGATAAACGACTATGTACATATTCCCTGCTGACAACAATGCCCTAGCTCCCACGTACCATCCTGGAGCTGTTTCAAGAAGACATCCCTGTTAATACTTCACTTTGTTACACGCTTAAACCTTTAGAGCTACTGAACAGAGTGCTCAGCATTTCACATATACTGGCTGTGCAGCTCAGCTAGATCTGGCATCTGTTGCAAAGGACCTCACATTTTATCATGATAGAAGCCCCCTTTTAAAAATACGTAACCACATAACTGTTTAAATATGTCCATCACAAAAACTTCACCTCATTTTTTTCTGTTTTTTTTTTTTTCTGTTTAGTTTGTTCTGTTTTAGTTTGTTTTGCTTTCTTTTGCTTTTTGTTGTTGTTGTTATTGTTTGTTTGCTTGTATGTGGGTAATCTATTTTGTTTTGGACAGGTATATAGACAATAATTCCATGAACACTACTTACCATCACATTCACACACTGCCAGATTACCCAGCAGTACAAATTTGGCGTTGATCAGACATGAGCACAAAACTCCATGTATGTGAGAGTGGTCAGGCCTGACAATTTTATGGTAGCTAGTGTTTGTGTTGGCTGCAGGAGAAATGAATATATCTAATGGCAAAGGAATCTTGAGAACCATCTTTTAAAGACACTGCGTTTGTGGCCAAGCAATCTGAAATAGCCCTCTAGAGGTAACAAAATAAGGGGTTTGACAGAAGTTCTCTCTTAAGCGGGGAAGGGACAAATCAAAAGTGTCTTCTCAGCAAGAATGCGGTTAATTGTTCTAAGCAACAGTTTATTTGCTAAGAAAATGGCTGCAGGACTAGTGGACTGCTGATCAAAGAAGCATGTCTACATGTATTCCAGGCCTCTCCTTCCAAGGACTGAAGGAGTGAACTACAATGAAATCATCATTCTGATTCAATTAACAATAAATGATGGCAACGAAAACACCGCTTTCACAGGAGCATCCAATTCAACTATTTGGTCTTCCAAATTCTGTATTTAAGAATTTCATTGTAGGTCACATTTGACTGAAGAAGCTACTGAAAACAAGTTTTCATACTTCAGATGGAACATACCCTTTCAATTCAGTATTTAACTTTTTTGAATATACTTTTTTTTTGGAAGAATGATCTATTTTCATTCTTTCAGTTTATTCAGTTTTCCTTTCACTTCTCTCAATATTAAGTACAAATTCACCTACTGGCATTTGGGAATCACTCAGCAAGCACAACTCACCACTCTGCAGTGCTGATTCACAGCTTCTGCATTGACTTACAGGAGAACTAAATCACAGTATGTAATCAGCTCAACATAAAAAGAAAAAAAAAAGTGTTGTATTGAAATACCAGAGGCTTTTTGGCTTTGCAGAAATGCTTATGTTATTGCAAATTCAACCATACTAACAGTGCAAAGTTCCTCTCATTTATTTGACAGGGACTGTTGGTTTCAACAATTACTATCTCCAATTCAATCATCAGTGATTCAACTCAGCATGCCACAAAACTGGTCTACATCTTCTCATTGTTTCCTAAATGATTAACAGTTCTAACAAAGCCTCTGCAAGAAGTCTGAATTTGTTTACACACAGTAAAACGTCTAACCTAACAACATCTCTGTAAGTGTAGTAGAGGAACTTAAAGGACTTAAAATAGCAGGCATTTAGCAGCTAGCAGAGGACGCTGTACCATCCCCTAAAACAGCACAACTGCTATAATCTGTTCCAGGAGGTATATAGGGGTTTGTTCTCTGGTTTATAAACTCTAGAATATACCAACTCTTAAGACAAATCCTGATGAATAAAAATCCAGTTGCAAACACCTTTTGCATAAGGAGCTACAGCAGCTGTTGCATATACATTGGCTCTTTCTTCCAGATCATTTTCCACTCTTCTGTTTGGGTGGTGTTATGGTATCATTTCCTTCCAGAAAGCCATCTTCTCTGTGAGTTAATAGCAGAGCCTAACTGTTGGGCTGCTACAAGACAGAAATGTTTCCCAGCTAAAAGACAGAAACAGGATGTAGCAGCTTCCTGAATTTTCACAGCTGACCTTTAACCAAATATTTCATATATTTTTATTAAATGTTTCCAAAACGTTAAATGAGTAATACTTATCATAGGCTTTAGTTGATCTCCAGTACTCTAGTAGGTATGTGTAAAAATCTTAAGAGGTGGGATGCAGCACGAATGATGACTGGGGGTCCTGACACGCTGCAGCATGACCTTTACTAGAAGAGGACACTTTGTATCTTCTCTGATGGATTCCCCTCCAGTACAAGTTCTGCTGAGTGGGTAATTGGGACAAAAGGGGACTCAAAGGCATGTTGTTAAGGATGATATGCCAGGAAAGAGTGAACATTTTTATTACATTTTATACCTATTTTATTATAATTTTCATGGAAAATGATTGATCATGGAAAATGATTGATGCACCAATAATGTTTTTTTTCTTATTAAGTCTCTTAACTTACATGTGTCATATAAAGTCAGTATCAAGGCATAAGAATTCAAAATAGATCACTGTGTTTAGGTAAGGTATGCAAGAAAAATAAACTTTTATAGCTCACTTAATTTGCAGTCCAAAACTGTGTGGCATTTACTGAAGACTCATCTATGCAATCCATAGAACTGCGTTTGAAAAGTATAATTTACAGATTAACTCTCTTGGATCACTGGAACAGTGACTGCTGAACCAGAACTGTGGACTCTTCATCTCTGGTGATTTTAAAGACTCAGCTAGACAAAGTCACAGCTGAGCCCTAACATAGTGCTGGTAAGAGTCTTGGTTGGAACACAGGCTGGACTAGATGACCTCCAGAGGTCCCTTTGAACCAACATTTCTGTGATTCTCTGGTAAGATTACCCAATTTTTAGTGAATGGATTCAGAAAAAAAAAAAGGCATCATTGTCACAAAAATCTCACATTCAAGAGCAGCCTTTTAACTCAAAAAACTGTATTAGAGCAATGGCAAGACAGCTACACTCACATATTATTAACACTGGCCCAAAATAAATGGGATAGAGGAGTACAGAAGTTGTCCAGCTGAAAGAAGACTGCTTTCTCCACGTTGGATAATCTGCTTCTCCCTTAAAACATACAATATCAAGAGACCATATTAAACCATTTCTTCTAACTGTGTAGTAACCTGAAGCCTTACAAAGTTAGCTTACAACTCTGTAAGCATTTATGTCTTTTTAAAATATTTCTTATACTTGTGGCTATGTATCAGTACTACCATATTTACAGCAAATAGAATGTTGTTTGCACTACCCATTTCACACACTTTTTGCAATCCCACAACTCATCAAAAGTTTTAAATGGAGACAGCCATTGCCAGACATGCAAGGGTTGGACACAAGAAAGCAGGTTCAAGGGAAGAAAGACAACAATCATTCCTAAGTGTACATGAAGTAACAGTTCTCATACGCAATGACCTTTCTAATTTAAGCTGAGTATATTAACAAAATCTCACGTTAGTTTTAGATGGAGTTTATTAGCTAAAAACTGTATTTCAGTTTCTTCAGGAACGCAAAGAAAAATAACTGTTAAACGGTTCAGCTGGTGCTCTGACTCAAGGACGGGCTTCCGTGGTTTCCGGGACGTTTTGCCTGCTCTTTACTTCTACCACAGACTTTACACATTCGAGGGAAGCGCAGGGATCAGTTTCACCTCCGCTGCGGCTCCTGGACAGCAGTAAAGATGGAACGAGGCGGGTCTCTGCGGCGCTAAGGAAGGCCCCAAGGCGGGACGAGACGCCGCGAGAACCGCGCTGCTCTTGCCGCTGCTGGCAGCCACCTGCTGGGGACGGCCGCCCGCCGCCGGCACGGCACGTTCGCGCTCACCTGCCGCCACCGGAGAGCCGCACGGGGCGGCGAACCGGGCGCCGCCGGGCCGCAGCCGCCCTGCC
>VXAA01005830.1:243626-282740 GCA_013399115.1 Anseranas semipalmata
CAGGAAAAAGGGAAAGGGAAAATAAAAAAAAAAAAAAAAAAAAAAGCTTATATCTGATTCATTTCCTTCCTATGCAGTTGTGAGCAGCCATACCACCAGAGATGGTTTAAGAGGCCTCTAAACCTTGTTGTGGCACGTATCTTGCGGACTTCAGAAGTAGAAAAGTCCTAGCTTTCATTTCAGAAACAGCTTCAAAGTTCATTTTGGTTCATGCCAAACTGACTTCTGATAAACTGAAGCATGGCTTTGAAAGCAACATAGTCCCTTATATGCTATATGGCAAATAGCCACAAAAATTATTGCTATTCCAGGAAACAAAAACTCCCCTTCCACAGCTTTTGCAGAACAATGACCAGACATAAAAAATGGTAGCAGCTGGAGTAGCTGCTAGGTTATAGGATGGGTGGGGTTTGAAAGAAGGTCCCTTTGCCAAGATTCAAGAAAAATTTCCCTTAATTCTGATGGCCTTCAGCTTTCAGCTAGAAATACTGATTTTGCCTCTTGTGTTTCTGTACTGTCTGTTGCTACTGCTTCTGCAGAGAATGCAAAAGAAAGTGATGGGGAAAGTAAACTGGGTTTGAGGAGGTGTGAATTTTTCCTTTGTATGAGTTCACAGGAAAAACTAGATCTGGCCTGGGGCTCGGTTAATCTGTGCATTTCAATGTTTTGTCAGTTTCTGTGAGTTTGTTTGGTTTGGTTTTGCACAGTAGTTCAGGGAGAAAGAAAACACCACTCCACACTAATTGCACTTCCTCTGACACCAGCAATGAGAAAAAAATTTCCAACATTTCCCTGAAGTCATATCAGGTCTTGCCTGAATGAAATAAAATTAGTGTATTTCTTTTTTTTTTTTGATATATCTTTTACTTTAGCAATGTCACTGTTAGATTCAGAGGACACATTTATTTATTCCAAGGGCTATTTACAACTTTTTGCCTAAGAAATTACAGTGATAAATACATTTCTTCCATCACACAGTGTAAATGTGAACAGGAATCAGCCCCACAGCTGATGAACTAGTAAAATAAAAATTCACATCAGAACTGTTTCTGAACATTATACTAACACGTGCATTTTTATATCAATAGCATTATATAGCCTCTGAAGAATTCCGCAGTATCAGACAACATAATAGTATACAAGACATCAGCTTAAAAACAGCTGTTTTATTTCCCTGCAAAATCTCCCAGTATTGTATCAGTTAAATTGCCCTCCTTTTGATTATATCAGCAATTTGCTTATTGATTTTCTGATTCTTTTATTTCCATTGGCTTTAATTTAAGTGAAAAGATTAGTTAAAAATAATTGTCCCTTATTAAATATATATTCATTCAGCAAAAAACTTAAACAGGGGAACAGCTCCAGTGAGACCTAAATTCTTAACAGTTACACTTAAAGCTAAACATAGACTTCTGAGATTTTTTTTGCAGAACGGGTCTGGACACAAGTACATTTTAAAGCACATTCCCAAATAATTTCCTTAAATATGTGCCTAAATCCTATTTATCTCACTGACATTAAAGGATATAGCTTTATGTGTAGGCTTAAGCACCTTATCAGGATACTTCTCTGAACTAAGGCTGAAGTAGACAAAAGAATGTTTTGACTTCTTCAGAAAAAAAAAAAAAGTCAGTGAAATGAAAAGGAGGTCTACAGCAATTTTATCTTAGCTGATAGTGTAGCCTAGTGTGTTAAAAAAAGAGAGAGTTATAAAAAGTAACACTGGAGGGTGAATTTGATCTGTAGTAAGAACTTTGGCCTAGGGCACATTTTATTTTACAGAGATATGCATAGGAAGGGGTTGGGAACTGCCAGGATAAACATCCTATAGAACAACAGATTTACATGAAATGTGGCTTTGAGAATGGCCATCCTCCAGTCCAGCAATATTTCTCCACTAGTGAAAAAAGGAAATTCACTCCTAGGAGTCCTGACCATTCTTTAGATATAGAGAAAAATCTTTTTTGTTTAAAAGCCTATTTGTTTTTTAATCTTCAAGAAATGACATAGAGATGGATAGATTCTTACTGACTTCAGTCATTACTGGGTCAGTATCATGAGTCAATAGTATAATTATCCCACATTTTTTAAATCCAGGAGCATCCATATGGGACTGCTACTAGTCTCAGGGTATTTAAGTCAATAGAATAGAATTTTCCTAAGAGAATAATATTGCAAAGATCAATCACCAAGATTTGCAGAGTTCTTGTTTCCTTGAAACACTGCTGTTAAAAATATTACAAATGTGCATATATATGTGTGTGTTTATATATGTCATATACATACGGTCTTTCAGGTTCCTTTTTTGTGTCAGAATTATTTCTAAGCATCTTGGATTGATATAGGACATCTCAAGGAATAGCACGATTCAGTGTTTCAAGTTTTGTTCAAATGATGCCCACAGGAAACATGAATTAAAATATGCTTTTAAAATGTGTGTAATGCTGGTCCCTTATAATGACTTTTCTCAAGGTTCTGATGGTACGTGTTCTGTACAAGTTTCTGTTGCAAAATAGTAGGATAAGAACAATAGCTTCAGAATGACGCAGTCAAATGCAGAAAATTAACAGAATGGCACCTTTGTCTAATAAAATTTCTCCCTGTAAATATTTAGAGAACAAAATCTAATTCAGTGGCATGTACCTTGAAGAAATACTTTTATGGTTTGATGTGCCAAAACCCAAGAGTTTAAGAGGTCAGAGTAATAACAAATAGTATTTGATACTACTGGAAATAGTTGTATGTGTGTAAGCAGTGCAGTTCTCCAGCCTGCAGTTGGGACCAAACTGTACAGTACAGAGAAATTTCTGTGCAGTTACAAAGTTCTGCTAGTTACAAAGGCAGAATCCTAAACTCAGGTCTCGGTAACTAACTCTTTTCTGCCAGTTCCAGGGGCAGACCCTTGAGAGTTCTCCACTCATGTTCCACCATCTATTATAGAAAAGCTTGTACTGTAGGAATACTAATATATGTGTTCATATGTTTTAAAGCATTTCTGTTCACCTGTAGTACCCCCTGACAACTATAAAGTGAGTGTAGCATAGGCGTTCCAAGTAACGTGTCATATCCATACTGCTTTCCTTGAATAAGGACCGTGGCTTTAAACCAGTATTTTTCTGTTCCATGTTATCCAGCCTGACTGGAATTTCCTTTCTAAGTAAACACTCCAAAGCATATTTTATTACACTCATTTTAAAACATTTCAAATTTAAATGACAACAAAAAGAAAACATTTATTGCTCTAATACATAATAGCAAGTTGATATTTTTTATAAAGTATTTTAAAAACCCCAAGAACTAAAATACTGTTTGATGATTACAGAGACTTTAGTATGTGATTATACAGTGTTTTAATCTATATTCATTTTATACACAAAGTAAAGTTCAGGAAACAGTAAGCAGCAATGGCTCTGCTATTTATATGTGTATTAGCTACAATTAACAGCCTGATCCAGAAGATGCTGAGCAGACTCAACACATTGACTCCAGCAAGTGTTAGAAGATAGTCAGCAGCTGCAAGGATGGGGCCCAAAGGATGCACTGAAAGGAGTATGTGATAGCAGTGACAGCATTTTTATGGATATTTTTCTTATGGAATCACTAAGAAAATATATTTTTAATAGTCATCGGTAAGCACCAGCTCACAACACTGCATGTGGCTGCATCACTTGCACATTACGTTTCCTGACACACTGCATGTACAATACATCTAGAATTCTCAGCATAGATAGAACTGAGAGGGTTATTATGTAGCACTTACAAATTACCACAGGGAAAATGTACTTTTTAGTAGCATTATAAACAGTAAAGTTGCAATATTATTTTAGTGACTATGTTCCCTATCCAAAGGAAAAGTAAAAAGTAGTCAGTGACATACTTCCTGAAATTTTAATACTGGCTTTCAGGTGTTAACAATCTAAAGTGCTTTCATGTTTCATACATTTTTTAAAATTTTCAATTTATACAAAAAAATCAGAATATTTATAAATTTATTCTATACACTTGTGAACGTGGTAGACAATTTAGTCTATTCCTGTTTCCTCACCCAAAAAATTGGCATTGCCATCTCCCAAATCTCTCTTTTGAAACCAAGTCAGTGAGCTTGTTCCTTGACTATAAGCATCCAGAAAATAGCAAATTCCAGGGATATCACTGGGAAAATTTGGAGGAAGTTCTTCTCTTGAGCGAGGTGTGAACACAAAACCTGGATATTCCTTTAACAACCTATAACAAAAATGAATCATCTTGGTTAAAAATGAATCATTCACTAGTTGTTACTACATGCACAGACATTCAATAATTCTTTGTGTATTCTTTATAAAGCATACACGTTATTTACTGAAAAGATTAAAAAAACTGTTTATTTGGTAATCTTGATAACCCAATTAATTCATGCACCAGTGCAAACAGGAATATTGCCTCTCTTTTTTTGTCTTGTCAGTGCTTTGAATGTAGGTGCTATATTTCTTGTAAATATTTGCAAAAATGCTCTAGGACTGAGAGCTAGCTCAGATTAGCACGAGACTGGCACCATAGTTAATGTTACAACTAATTAAATACTGGAAAGCTTATTAACTCCACTATTCAGATCCTCTTACTAATTCTAAGAATTTTGCTTTTTCACACATAGGTCCACTAAACCTAGCAGTCTTCTGTATCTGAAACACAGATAATTACTCTTTAGGGATAAATATTGTCGACTCGTACCTAAGGTTCCAAATAAATACTGCTACATACAGGAGTTGTGCAAGGTGCCATAATGTTATCAATATGTGTTTATAATTCATGTACAAATCAGAAGGTAAAAACACTGAACACAAAATATGTTAACACATCATTCACTCAAGGGAAAAAACCATACCATGAGAATAATAAAAATAGTTTACCCTTTAACTAAATTGTCTGTTTTCTAGGCATCCAAATAATTAATTATCTTTTTTCAACAATATACTCATTTCAGATATTCTCTTGAGATGAATACACAGCCATGCAGAGATCCACATTTGCCTCAGAATATAAACAAGTCTTGTGTGGAAGAACTGTCTAGTGGTTTTAAGAAAAGAGTATAGCCAGTATGATTCAAAATGTTTTGCCATACGGACATGGAAGAAATCACTGTTGGCCACCACTGTTCTTCTGACATACCCTATATTTCTTTAGATTGTATGATCCAAAAGCAGGCTACTCACTGTGTGCTCTAATACCTCTAATACATGTATCAAAATCACCTATACGAGATAATCTGTAGTTTGGCACCCTGTAAGTCACATAGCATGTGCTGCACGCGATACCAGAGAGTCGTGTGCCAGATTCTTTGACACTGGCTGCAGAACCTTGCCACAGGATCAGATACACAGCAGTGGATGCAAGCTGACTAGGAGCAGCTGACTATCCAGGCTACAGTGAGGGTAGCGGAGCTTCCTTAAAAGGAAAAAAGAATTTATATCCATATTTCTGGTTATTTTACCCATCCAGCAATATCGCTTCCTATTAGTGAATTCACTCCCTGCAGTTCACTGTTTAAACATTTTGGCCACTCTGGAGGAAACAGTAGTCTGTATCAGTTTAGTGGCATAAAATTCAGACCTGGACCTGGAGCTCAGACTGTTGTTACCACCAGCTTCAAACCTATAAAACACAATTACTTGGCCATGAACATATTTGCAAAGTAATTTTAAGGTACAATTAAACAGATAGTACAAAGAGAGTACTAGGTTGTGAGGACAGAGGAAAGATGCTGTATTTCCCATGGGAGAGTCTGTTAACTGCATGATACCAAATACCCTTTACTAAAAATGTCTGATCTGAGTGGATAATAAATAGTACAGCCTAGTTTCCATACTACGAGGTTCAAACTGAGCAGGGATAAAGATGAGTACAGACTAAACACTGGCATGGTTGATTCTTTGCAACATATTCATTCATCTTCCCTAATTAAAAGAGAATGGAGATGCGTAAGGAGATGCTTAACAATTGTTCGATTAGGTTGTTATTTTCAAGGGCACCTGCACAGGTTTGACACCCAGTTTACACTGACAGCCACATAGCTCAAAGAGGAGCTAACTATATGAGAGAAGAAAAAAAGCAAGGGGTGTATTGCTTCAGGGCAAGAAGCAAAATTGGCCCAGATCCTCCATTTATTTTAAACATAATATCTGAAAAATAAATATCAGCTGTTCTGTTTCATCCTTTTTCTTGCTGCTGGTTGCATTCTGAATAAAAATAACCGTAGTGCGATCATGAGCAGTCAGATAAAAAGAGGAAAAAAAAATAAACAGCAGCACTTCAGAGAGAAAGAAAGAACAGCAAGATAATGAATAATGTTCACATTAACTACTGCAGGTGGACATTTTACAGATGTACATTGTAAAGCACTGTACCTGTAAGTTGTTGGGCTGACATTTATTTTTCTAGGTACACTGCAAGATTCAAACTTGTTGGCAAGGGTTACATTATTTCCAAAGAGACAATAACGAGGCATTTTAACCCCAACAACTCCAGCAAAGACAGATCCAGAATGGAGGCCAATACGCATCTTTAAATAAAAGACAGAAAACAGTATTATTAGGTAAAATAAATAAAATGGTTAAAGCCAGTTTTATAATTTTTTCCTTTGATTAAAATAAATAAATAAGTAAATTATGAGCTGCTAATGTAAATTCAGTTGGTAAAGCCTACTTAAAATGTCTGTATTCTGGTCATTAGTGTTTGTGCTAGCCCAAGTTTACCTTGATCTAGAAACATTATCAGGAGTTACTACGACACTTGAATACTTTCCTGGGAAGAACTGCATGGCAGAGTGTTAGACTGGTGACAGTTTCTGAATTGTACTTGCTTTGCTGTTAAGGTCAGAAGATAGGTCTTAGGGAACAGTGAAGAAATTATGTATATGCTCTCATTCCAGTTGAACTGTGTTGACAATGTCCCACTTAGAGTAAATCCCAATGTCAGAGTACAAAACTTGGTTAATTAATCAAATTATACAGCAGTTGAAACATTTTGATACGTCTATTTTATAACTTGTACTCAGATTTTTGAGTTTTACTTAGTTGCTGCTACTTTCTATGTTCCCTTGTTCCTTTTTTTTTTTTTTTTTGAAATGTGTTTTATGTGCATTATACATACATAGATATGTTTTCTTCAGAATAGCAATCTGACACAACAAATGGCATGATGTTAGGAAACTTGCATATATACTATGTGTGATATTCTTTACATATCCAGAGAATACCATATCATTATGAAGAAGTTACAATTTCTAGTTTTGAGTGAAGAAGCAGAAAAGCCTGCAACAAAAGCAAAATCCACCCACGTATCAAAGATGGCTGAAATATGTACATTGATACAGAAGTCTGATTTAAAATAAGCAGTTTGCAGTCACGCCTTTTTCTTTGACAATTCATCTAGAAAATGACAGTAGACTGTGACATATTTGTTGCTTTGCAAAACAGTTGATGCGTTCATGAAGCATTTCATTAAAATAGATGCATGCTTTCATTAGAAATAGAAAGATTCAGTTTTCTTCTAAGAAGCTTCTAGAAGTTGTTTATACAATACAATTTTTTTCTCCCTATTTTAAAATTACTTTTTGAATGTAACAACATTCCTCATTCAAAACTATAGAAGTAGCATTTGCATGGAAATTATAAACATGTTATAATATTGTCAAGATGTTTCTATATTTTTAACCCTAATTTAATTTGATATTGTGAAATACAAAAAGAATGGTATTTATTTAAAATATGATACTGCTGTTCTCTATGATAAATATGGAACATGTATTCCTCCTATTAATCATTTTCTTGGTCTTGGAATACAAATATTCCTTAATCTATAATCAAAGAAGTTTGAAGTTTTCAAAAGGAACAAATGTTAAGGCAAATGTTAAAAATGAGCAAATGAAAGACAATGAATCAAGACACCTGTATTAAAAATAATTTCCCCATTCCAGGATGTTTGAACGTAGCAGAAGGCCCACATCATTCATCATGCACACAGATCTTTCACTTTGTTTCCCAGTGAGAGGAAAACCTATGTGGAATGTTCAGTACATGCTTATGTCCTCATTGAAAGGAGGTCGTAAACGTAACTACCACTGAATCAAACAGTTGCCTTGCCATTCTTACAGCATCGGTTCAGTATCTGACTGTAAAACATGAACAGCAACAGAATCCTTTAAAGATGCGTGGATTACTGCAATTAGAACATGTATTTGATGATTCATGTTTATACCTGTTGCCTCAAAAAACTTTGATGTTCTCATTGGTTCTGATTTTGAGAGAGGATTAGTCTCCTAATTAGAAAACAATAACAGAATATTCCGTGCCACTTACAAATTTATTGCTACTAAGAGAAAGCCATCAGCCTATCAGTGTGCACCTATTGATTTCACTGCATTTAAGCTTTTGGGATTAATTTTCAGATCTCTATTTCTTCTTTACCTCTCCACAAAACTCTCATTCGTAGAACTAAAATGGTCAGCCTCTCCAGCCATACACACTTGATCTCCCAACTTGTCTGAGTTAATGTGAAATTTCCTTGAGACAAAACCCCCTGAAACCAACTAGACAATCAAAAATTCCCGTTTTTATCATACAAAATACAATAAAATATATGACCTTGATAGGCTCTCCATGGGGAGACACCACCTCGTCTGACAGCTCCATCATCTTCAGGGCCATCAATGCTATTTGAACAGCATGGGTTTCACTTTCTTTGTGTAAACCTCCAGCGACACAGTAGGCATCTCCAATAGTCTCAACCTGAAACAGTTATATTTGTTCCTTAGTGTCACACTGCTTGACATATAAAAGAATAGTCTGTGGCTTCAGTGGGAATTGTACCTGCCTATTGACTGAGTCTTACTTGTCCTGCTAAATTGTCCTGGGCAAATCCTGCAGTATCATTTGAAAGGAAAAAATAGACAACTTGTATTTACTGCTGGGCATGATGCTAGAATACCTTTCCTTACTCTCAGGCACCTGTAGCTACATTAAACACCTATTTAACCCAGATTCACTGCACTGTAACTGAAATGAATTTTAAAAATGATCTCTTAAGTTTTGATGGGTTTCTCACTTGGCTGCATGCATGGCTGATTCTGTTGATACACTTTTTTGTTGTTTTGTGATTGATATTAATACATCTTTCATATAAGGAAAGTTTAGGGCAAAATATTCTTTGGACTTCTATTATGCTCTGTCCCATTTAGTCTTTATTTCCTTTCCTGTCCCAGAGCCCCACAGAAAAGCAATAAATTGTGTACCTTGTAGACATCTAGCTCTCCACATTGGTAATCAAAGCGAGTATAAAGCTCATTAAGCATGGTGATAACCTGCATAGGTGAGCACTGGGAACAGATGGCAGTGAATCCAACAATGTCAGAGAAAAGCATTGTGACATTATTAAATTTCTTGGCTTGCACAACTTGTCCCTGCCACAGCTGCTGAGCAACCTCTCCAGGAAAAATAGAAAACAGAAGATCTACGGTCTTCTTCTTTTCCTCTTCAAGTGCTTGATGGGCCTGCTCAAGGGTTGCTTTTAGCTTTCCTAACCTCTTCTTCAGTCCATCCTGAGCTCTGGCTTGCTCTCCAATCAGAACAACATCTCTCAGTGCATTGTGAATAGGAATATCTGAGAGGTATAATCCACGTCCCGTAAAGTCTTCCAGCCTATCCACACATGGAGATCCCAAGAATAGGATGGCACTGGATTCAAGAATATAGATCATTTGGCCTTTAAGATCCATTACCTGAAACAGTTAAAGAAACAAGAATTTATGCACAACTTGCATGGCAAGGAGTGGCCCATAGTCCTCATGTTTTCATTTAGTTGCTAAAGAGAAAACATGGAATACTAAATCATAAAGCTAAATCATAAGTTCAGTTTATTTTACTTGAGCCTTTTGGTGCAAAAGTTAAACCACAGCTTAAGGATAAACCCCTGATTATGCTGGGGTATTGGTAAATATCAATTTTATCTTAGGGAGAAAAGAAGATCAGAAGAAGAATTTTGTGCATTTTTATCTACTGAAAAAATGTTATTGATTACAGTGGCCAACGGATTTCTGATAACAACTATAGTGTTTGGTTCATGCACCCTTTTCTCTGTAAGATAAAGTGAGAAAAACTGCTTCAGTTTTATTAGACGATGTTCAGTACTCATTGAAATTTAAAATTAAAAGGCATAAATACCAGGAATATCCCACTTTAATGATCTAAAAGAGCACAATATTTTGTGTGAAGTGCTGTTTTTATGTCCCTTCCATATTCAATTGTGTAATGTGCAAGTTGCTGCAGAGCTCTCCTTAACATTGCTTCAAATCATCATTTTTTTTTTTTTTTTTAAAAAGTTATTTCATGGTAGCAGTTGCATCAGTTAAGGTAGCTGAATATCAAAGATACAAAATACTGAAGATAAAAAAGGCACAAGAAATGTCTACTCCTTTCCCCAAACTGTAGAGCTGTTTTTTCTGGGTGATTCAAGCGCACTTTGGTAAAGCTTTCCCTGCCACTGTCTCTGTGTGGGTGATGCTCTTATTCTCAGCAGCATGGCATGCCATTGACTTTATCTCAATTCATTGAGTTTATCTCCATATTTCAAATGACTATTTTAGTAATACAATCAAGTTAACGGTCAGATTTTACTTGTGTAAAAAAAGTTCTAACAGAGAATTTTGGCTGAATATTGGTTTCAGAATCTGAATTACATTAGAGTGGCCTCATCACAGACCATTATTATTTAGTTCTATTAGATGTTGATAGGTAGACAGTGAAAAATACACCATTATTTTGTTTGGCAGCTATTTTAACTCTATCTGTCTTGCATCTCCCAAAACAAACAAACAAAAAAACCAAATTCCTCACTGAAGAAATAGTTATAGAAAGTTTCTTACCATGGATGATTTCATATCAGTATTATCCCATCTTCTCACTCGTACAGTAAACTGCATATTTAGCATTGTCATTATTCCACTAAAAGTGCAGCTTATTTTAGGGGTAAGAATTTCAAAATACTCTTCAAAATTAGGCTTAGCTTGAAATTCTCTCCTAGTCAAAAGTCTTCTTATCCCATTTCCAACTTGTAGAACAGACATATCCTTGTCAAACATAAAATGAAATGGGAAAATCTTACAGAACACAGAGGCAGGAATCACAAGTGAAGACTGTGGTTTACATGGAGATAAAGAAGGTTTTGCACTTTTTACTTGTATAGAGTACAGCAAATAAGGCTGATTAACAAACTCAGTGCAGTCATTATGGAAACAAGGAGGCATGAGCATGACTTCCACCTCAGTTTCATATAAAATATGAGCTGCTGCTTTAATAATGCCAGATAGGATAAGACTCGTGATTTTCTTGGGAAAGAAATAATACACATTTAAGAAGTCCTGATCTTTCTCCAGGCATAATATGGAGGCGTCTTCAAGTCTGTCTTTTTTTCCTGCTTCTTGGCTGTGGCCACTTTGCTTCAGCAGAGTAGTGAAACTGTTCAAGAAGTCCTTAAGGGTTCCTCCAATAACCCCTAATATGTGTTCATCCTCTTCATAGCATATTTTGAATAGCTCTTCACCAAGAGATTCCCGTAGAGACTCCACAGGCACACCTGCATGGAATCACATTTTAGTCAGAACTGCACTCATCATACTGAATCTCAGGCTAATCTCCACTTTTTTCATGCTAGACCAAATCAAATTAGCAATATCCTTCCTTGATTCATCACAGACAACTGAGGGCCTTCTCTTCTAGGTGTCCTGCTGTGACCACTTAAAGTTGTACTATCTGGTGCCTGGAGACAATAAGCTGTAGTTTGGAACAATCCAAGACTCAGTGTTGTGTGGTAGGGGTGTAGATAGAATGAATGCACATTTTGGCACAAGAGTTAACCCAGTTCCCTTAGCTTGATATAAAGAAATAAAATAAGAATTTTATTAAAAAAAAAAAAAGNAAATTAAGAATAAAATTGGATCTGTACACACATGCAGATATAAGTACTATGCCTGATCCAATAAATTAAATGACCCTAGGAATATTCCAGGGCACTGAGACCAATTGGCACAGAACAGCTCACGTCTTTGTAGCAAATTCATTTTAACAGGATAGCTGCATGCAAACTGATTGTTGGGAATGTCCCAACTACCCAACTGTTACTGGGAATCATTTGGAAAAGTGTTATCTGTCACAGGCCAACTGTGTGCCCGGACCAGCTTAGCAGTTTAAGTGTACAGAAGACCATGTTTCAGTTCCTGGAAATGTTATTTTACTACTATAGATGTAGCCAGAGAGTTCCCCTATTGCAAATTAAAGCAGTTTTCTTCCCACAGACTAGAAGCCTTCAGGAGATATAAAGGATCAAACACTTTTTCACCAGTATAACACTGTAATGTATTACTGAACGTATGTTACAACTGCCTCGAGATGTTGTATCTTAGGAGTGTATGACTCTATGACATCTCAGACTTGAGAAACTCTTCTCTTTAACTCAAATTTTGATACTCTGAGTTGTTAGTTACACAGATACAGTTTAGTATCTGTGATGCCAGCATTACTGCAGCCATCATGGGGAGGAAATTATTTCTTGGTAACAAGATTAATTTATATATGCATATATTATTTTATAGATATATCATTGTTATATAATAAATATATTTATATGTGCAGTATAAATGTATTATTAAACAAGCTTACATTACCTGCTGCATCAGCATGATCACTGATTATTTTTTCAAAATCTTCTTTATCCCCACTTTTTCTGTAAAGATCATAAAAATATAAATAAACCCCCTGAAAAATCAAGATAAACATGGTAAAAATAGTATGCAACAGAAGTTACCTATCCTGTCTTTACACTGTAAAGACCAGGTTTTGCTGATCAAATAGGCAGTTTTTCTTTCATTCAAAACAGGGTCTTGGTAGGATCTTAGATTATCCTGTGCATTTGTGATAAAGTTTTAATGGTCTGAGCTCAGATTATGGATTGAGGCCAAATGCTGTAGGCTGTGATTAATTAAAATCTCGTATATTACAACAACCCTATTTTTTGTTTGGTTTGTATTTTGTTACTTGAAGCTGTAACTATATTTCATATTCATGTATAATATAACGGGAATATACATTCAAGCATTTATTGGCGTTACATTCCATTAAATTAAAAAGACGTGAGAAGGTATTTCTGTTTTTATAGGAAATACCACTAACAACTCTATTTACTTCAAAGTTACTTGTTCATTGGTAGCTATACAGATTTCTGTGATACAGAATGGCAGCTCTCTGAGTTCTGTGAGGTCAGTAAATGTGACCCTGAATGTCAGAGGCAAAATGATGAGAAGATGTAGCTTAGATCAACTTCCATATAAACGGTTAGCCGTTGATACATATTTTCTGAATTTCCTTAATTAAAATATCTTATATATATATATTTATGCAAAAGCAACAATACAGATGTTTAGATTTGTTTTAGATTTGCCTTAACACATCATTCAGAGTAGCATACTATTTTTTTGTTTCAAACTATATTGCGTGAAGCAATACATAATTAAAGTGTTCGTATCAATAAACCAGTCAGCAATTGCAATACATATCTCAGCAGTTATCTAGAGTCTGATCATTCACTGTATCAGAAGCCAAAGTTTTTTGTGTAATACTAATCATTTGCATTTAAAATTATTTCCCCAAGATCTTAGAAATACTGGTGCTCTATTTGCTATTAGAAGGCCTTATCGTTGTTGTTAAATAAGACAACCATTTTCACCTTTCCATCTATGTCTGAGTAGTAGTCTGAGTTCCTCCAAAACATCTGCTTATTTTAAGCAATATTTTCCTGCACAAATGGCTAAATTTGCCCATTAAGCCAACTTACATTGCATTAAATGTCATACACCAATTTAACAAGGTAATAGAACACAGATTCCAGAAGTCTTGATTCCCAGTCACCACCCCAGTTGTTGTGAACTCTCAGCAAAATATTTTTGGTGCACAGTTTAGTTGCAAACCCATTACACATACATACCTGGTTTCTTTTATTCTGTGTCTTGCTAGTGTTCTCTGAAGTGCAAGATTTAGCCTTTCAAACTGGGGGAGAAAAAAAGCTACATTGATTAAGATATCATTACTGAAAATTTAATCATAAGAATAACATTTTTATATAGAGAAGAATTACTTTGCTGTCCTTGGGACTAACATCTTTTTTCAAGATGGTATCATTAGAAAGAGCATGCCATTTCTGTGTTTGGGATTTAGCTTATGTCGATGTCTTCATAGTACCACTAATTATAGTACCACTATAATTAAGCCCCCTTAGCTGATGTGCACCTGTACTTAGGCATTTTAAATAGTGATGTGCTTTACCTCCACGTTGTCAAAATGACAATAAAGACAATGCTACTGAGAAATAACTAACCCAACTTTCTATCGTAACCCACCACCCCCTGAAAAGAATTACCCCTCAATTCATAACTACTTTAGTAAATACAAAATATATTCCCTACATAAAACAAACAAACAAAGACACAAACAAACAAACAAAAACAACTGTGTTCTGCATTATACCCCCAGCAAAAAAAAAAATCTAAATGGTACAACTACCACTTCTATAACTATACTATACTATAACTATACTATAACTACCACTTCTACCACTTATATAAACACAATATAAATCACATCTGTGTATAAACTGGTAAAGTAAGTGGAAGGCTATCCAATTCAATATGTATCTCCAAGCAATGTTCTCTGTATTTCTGTAAACAGCCAAAGAAGGAAATAAAACAATCACACGCACTGTGTTGTATCTTAAATTTAGAATCATAGAATCATCTAGGTTGGAAACGACCTTCAAGGTCACCAAGTCCAACCATAATACTGGGGGATGCTGATCCCAATTGCGCAGTATGAGCTAGAAATTCCACAGGTTCAGACTTCATATCCTATCTGTGACCTCCAACAGGTTTCTTAAGTTAGTTAAATTCAGGTTGCATGGGGAACTTCAGCTGCCACGATACGCAAGCATTATGATAAAGTCTAATTACACATTCCTCAAATAACACTAACATACATGTATATAATATATTCTAATAACATCCACCACTTTTTGTATTTGAAAGTGAGGTCATTAAGCTCACTGAATGACGTAAGGACTAGTTGGATTAAAAGTTGTTCTGGATAACACTATTACACTATGTCCTGGACTTCCATGTAGAACTTACTGATGTCATGAGGGGTTTGTGAACCATGGTATGGCCCCACATTTTGGAGTTTACAATAGGAAAGAAGATGATGTTAGTTGCTGATGGGAAGCAAGGCTCTATAAAGTATCTAAGCTATGAGAAACACGTTTTTAAACAAACAAAACCCTTCTATGAAGAAGGACAATTAGGAAGATGTTCAGGTCTTGACCCCAAAACAGACAGCATGAAAACAGACTTCTGTATTTGGACAAAGTTCCAATGAATAGAACTTCAATAACTGTAAATAGCTGTGACAATAATCTTGGGCTTCAGTAGCTCTTGGGGTATATGGTCATAATATCCTTGACTTTGGCAGCCTTTTGTCCCAGCTAAGGAACTAGCCTATCATGTTTATGTAATAGGCAGCTGCATACACTTATACCACTCTTTAAAGAAAAAAATAGCAATTATTTCATTAAAAATCCCACCAACAACTATATACTAAAAATAAGATTAGATGAAGTAGAAGACTACAGCCAATCTTACTTAAAACAACAACCATGACACCATAGAAAGGGTACTTTGCCAGTTCATTTTCAAGTTGGAAGTCCTTTCCTTTACACATTTAAAGTAAAGATCAGTTTAAAGGGATGAATTTCTTCCATGTAAGTGCAGCAGAAATAAAAAGTAGTCTATAAAAAATTGATAATGTAGAGTTTTAGCAAAAGGATAAGAGAAGGAAGAGTCACAAAAATAGATATGCAAATAGATTAAAAAAAAAACTCTAGCACATTTATTAAGGTACACTGAATGTCCATAACTGGATTGTAATTAATTGAGTACACAGAGATGGCCATTCACTATGTAGTCCTAATATACATCAGTCAGTTCATTCACGTCTTCCAGAGAATTTGAGGCAAGCCCAAGTACTGAATGTTATGCAGTTGCACTTTCTTTGAAGTTGTGGTTCTTTATACAGAAACAAGCCATGGTGTTCATCTTCAATCAGGCAAGCCGCTGTGCATGCAGTGTTCCTGTTTTCAGCAGAGTTGAGAAGAGACATAGGAATCCCTTTGTGGAACTGCTGTAGGCTTTATTTTTCATTTTTACTTAACGGATATTAACTAGTTCAGTGTTTCAACATGATCATTGCATTTCCCAGTTGCACAGCTATTCTGTTCAGTCCATCCAGGGCAGAGAGTAAGACATGGTTTCCTCTGTGGGGACACTGGAACCTAGGTGTCACATTCTGTAGTCTTCACACATTTAAATCTGTTAGCTATCGTACAGCTCACTTGAGAGACAAGTGCTGTCTGCTTTGTTTGGATTATTTACCTGAATATGTGCTTTAGGATTTTCCTTTGCGTGAAACACAGACTAATATTTTTAAAAATAATATAGCAGGAGGTAAGTATCATAGCAGATAAAAACAGTGATTTTAATTTGTGTGTGTGCGTGTGATAATGAATAATATACTTACTATGGATTCAGTTAGGTGAATTGATGAGGTAACTATGTAATTCATGTAATTCATATAATTAGGTGACATGGCAAAGTTTCTTCAACTGTATCTCTATGTAAAATAAAATGCTACAGAAATGCATGTTTTTAAGAGGAAATGATCAGTGGAAGGTTGCAAATACAAGGCAAAAAAATAGGGAAATACAATGGAAGGGATGTTATAAGAGTGGACAAAACTGATTGTGGCGAAATTGTATACAAAAGGAGTGGGAAAGGATGAAATGAGGGTTTAAGCTATGCAGAGCTACATAAGAATACAAACTTTGAAATCAAAACAGCTTTCAAAAGGCTTACATCTAAAGGCTTGCATAAAATGCATTTTTAATATATATAATGAAATGCTAGTATTAATACACAGTATCTATTTACCTCAGGAAAGATTAGTTTGCAGATGCTTTCGGTTAATGTGTGCAGGTACACTCTACTTCTGCTCGTTTTTCTTTGTGGAAGGTTTCCTTGAGCATCTTTTTCATGGACTTCTTTGCAGATGGGCAGAACTGCTCTAGAACTGTTTTCCGCGCAGTCCTTCTCATGTTCATCAGTAATGTGACTTTGAGTCAGTAAGGAGAAAGGACATTCCCCTGTGATCTTCAAGTCTTTCAGTTTTGTACAGAACATACTGTACAAAGTCTCTCTCTTGAGATTAAGAGTACTTGGCTTTGTGTTTAATAGTTCTCTTTTGTTTACTAACAAGAGAAGAAGATGCCAGAATATTAGATGAGGCAACCACTGTGGAAGATTATTGGTAGCTATAAATCATCACAGGAACAAATGTGTGCCCCTACAAAACAAGAAAAAAAAAACAAACAAACATTATTTTATTTTCACCTTTAAATACCCATGAAGTGCCAGTTTTACCATGCATGCATTAAAATAATGGCTTTTCTAAGGCCTTGCTCAGGACAGCAGTTATGCTTTGCTCATATGGCATTTTACGGATGTAATCCCTACTGACTTGAATGCTTCAGGTAATTAAAGTTGTGTGCATGGTTAAGTGCTTGGCTGAATCAGGGCTCTGGTGATTAAGGCAGAGGAGTTGTTTTATCTGATATATCTTTGGTCACGGTGATGGATAGGGTTCCTGAAAGAGTAAAGAGCAGAATTCTAATGAGAAAACCTTTTAAAATCTTCATAAGCAGCTATTAAAACTGCCTGATGTGGCACAATGAAACTCGTTTGTAAAGGACACTTAAATTTCAATTTAATCAATGCTCAAGGTATCCTTTTTGTAACAGAGAACTGTATGACTAAAGTTGGTACTTGCACTGCTGGAACAGCAGACCATCCAAGACCACGGGTTGGTGCCTCTTCTAAAAGCCACTGACTGGTGACAGCTGACATCATGGGAATTTGACCATGTAACTGATGTAGTTGCTTGGAAACACCAAGGGATTTTATGCTTTAACAGGTGATGTTTTCTAAACACATTAAAAACAGAGTTGAACATTTCATTTTAGTAATTGTTCCCTGATTGTTACATTTATTTCAGTAAGACTTAATCTGAAAAGGCTCTTGCCTTAAGGGCTTCATTTTCTATTGACTGTATCTTATTGAATCAGATCCCCTCATCCTCATGTAATACTCTAACGAGGTAATCCTTGAGAGCTTCTGGCAACTCTTGAAGCAGCTGAAGTGTTACATTTCTCTCTCTGGAGATAGAGTACAATAACGGTTTCTTTCAGAGGCACTGGGGCTTTAATCAGCCTGTGCACCACTCTGCTTATTCCTCCCTCTGAGACACCCAAAGGGCTTTTAGGGTCACACCGCAACAGCACCAGTGTTAAAAATAACTAATTCCCTGATACACGTTATCAACTGCTTCTTTTTGAAACAGCTGTAATGAATGGCACAGCAGGGGCCTGCTGCAGAGCCAGCACAAGTGGCACAGATAAGAGGAGAAACAGGCAGAAGCCACTTTGGCTGGACCTCCTGCTGAAAAAAAAAATTGGCAGAAAAGGCCCTTTTAAAGTATGCTTTAATACTGATGATGTCAGGCCAGCTTCTAGGGAACAGCTATCAAAATCATTAAACTATTATTTTAAGAATCAGTAAACACAATGCTAAGAACAAAAGGCTAAAGAATGTATTTCTGAATTCAGTTTTTATACAGAAATTTGTTTCTACTGCATGAATATCAGTAATGCTTTATTTTTTATCGCTGCATACTCTTGTGTAACAAATGAGGCAGTGAAAAATTCTAAGCAAGAACCACACTTTCTATATATGCATGAATACATATTACTTTTTTTATAGTATAAGCATTTACATATCTATGTAAATATTTTTTCTTCAGGAGCCATTATATAACCTCATATTACTATGGTAAAAAAGAAAAACAGAAAAAAAATCCACCTTTTCTGTACTTAATTGGACTGTGTACTGAATCTGTGTACTAAAATAAACTGCTAAGAAAAATAGTAATGTAAATATATATGTGAAACATTGTCAAAGGTAGAAAGATTTATAGCTTTGATAGATCTGACATATATACTTACATGCTTTGCTGTATTTTGGCCTTAAATGACAAGATAAATCTTGAATTTACAAAATAACACTACTAAAACTTTTCTTAAATCAAGTGTACTAGAATTTTGGAAGAAAAATATTTCTGAAATACATGTTTGCAGAAAAATGTTTAAGTGTTTAACAGTTAAGTTAATAAAACATTAAAAGTGTCTCCCAGTTAATGCCGTACTTCATTTATATGTGCTGATATTAGAAAAAGAGAAAAGGGTTCTCCGTCTATGAAGAATGTAAGACTGAGTTAATGGTTAAATTAGATACCAACAAATATTTAGTGCATTTGCACTAAACTAAGAACAAAGGTAGTGATTGACCTTCAGCGATGATCAGCAGTTTTTAGTTGTTCACAAACACACACACACACTCTGGAATGGGTAGAACTATTTCTCTGTTTATGGAAGACAGTAATCTGGAATCATTTGGGGGTTCACTTCCACTGCAAGGTATTGTATTTTAATTAAATTACATTCGATGCAGTACGAAAAATATCCAGGCAGGAAGAATCATCTGAGTGAAGGAACTTAGGCCATTATTTTACACCTGGAAAACCAGGAGCAGCCAGAAGCTGCACAGTGGGAGTCAGACATCC
Source organism: Anseranas semipalmata (assembly GCA_013399115.1). NCBI lineage: Eukaryota > Metazoa > Chordata > Aves > Anseriformes > Anseranatidae > Anseranas > Anseranas semipalmata. The sequence continues at coordinate 263,423 of VXAA01005830.1, forward strand.
CAGAAGATGATCACGGGCCAGGACTTACTTGGGGGCAAAATGGGCACTGGCATGAAGGTCCCTGAGTCGGCAGAGCTGCTGGACATGCATCTACTGTATCCGCAGCTTCTTTCTGGGATGCAGCCTACCATCCCTGGTGCTGCAGGACACCCACACTCTTGGCCTCCTCCTCCCCTCGTGGGCACTAGAATCTGTGCCCTTGCTGTGAATGTGATGTTGTGCTCCTGCCAACTGCTGTTTATGACAAAACTGTCACGCATTTGCAAGAAAGTAAAGTGAGATCTGTGACATTTCTAGTAATAATACTGTTGTACAAAAATAATATTTTTAATGTACAGATCTTTAAATTCCAAATAATTATGACACAGTTCTTAAAAAAACCTTCCTGCAGAAATACTATGTAACTATCCTTGTTTTCCCAGGAAAAAAGGGGATGATCCTTTGACAGCATATACCCCAGTATCAATAGGGTAATACACCCCAGTTTAATAGGCATAGCAAGTTTAAAGCAGTGACCATGTAAAGATTCTGTACCTGACCTCTGCAATGACAAGACCCCCTAAATCACATCTTTAAAGAAACAAATTGGAAACTTAATTCCATCACATCTTCAGAGGATTCAAATACTGGAAATAAAAACCATACATATACTAAGTCTTTCTTAATTGAAACATCAAGTTTCCATTTGGTATTTTAAGTGTATCTTGCACTTAATATAACTAAAATTCTGAAAGCAAAAGTCTGTTATGTTCTAGGAAAACCTGCCTCACTCAAACAGTAATTGAACAGTGGTTTTAAATGTCTGAAAGGAGAAGGACAGTGAACTACCACTGTAGAGTTTACAGAAGGAATTCCAGCAGTATAATGGACTTTAAAAAGGTATGAGAAAGATGAGATGTGGCACACATCACAGATTAAATCAAACATTTGCAGATGTGTTTCAAGAATGATGAACTCCAGCCTTCCCATTGTTCACAATGTTTAAAGACATCTTCTGACCATAACAAAACAAATAAGAAACTTGAGGAAACATGAAAAAGTTTCTGGTTTTGATTCCTCTCCAAACATGCTTTGAGAGAGCTTATCCCAGGGGAGCAGCAGTGTTTAATGTGAATTCTCCATCTCTGCCATATTAATTGCTGTCTTATTTACCTTTGGAAACAAACTGAAAATTAAAATTAAATAATCTGTGGTGAGATCAAACTACAAGCAACAAATTTATTTAGTGTCTGGCTGAATACAGCATGGCAATGTGCCACTCAGAAGAACTAAGATGACTTTACATAGTATAGTCATAGCAGTAGAATAATTTAACAGTGCTTAAAATGCTTTGTGCAAACATTTCATTGTATATTTACATCTGTACTTGTCTTCCAGCCAAAATGCCTTCCTGTATGCTTGTTTGTACTAGTTGCTTCTGAATATTTTCCTCTGCTAAAACATTTCCTTGACAATAGCATGAAATAAAGTGCAAGGAATCAATCATACAGTAAAACTCCCTAATATTAACATAGCCATTTATAAGAATTAAGCAATACCACTTGCTAACAGTAGCTAAATTTGTTTTATAATCTTAACTTACTGACATGGGAAAAAAATCAGAAGCAGAGTAGGGCAGAATCTGTTATGCTTTAGTGTTACTTTTTATTTTTAATCAGACATATGTTAGGTGAACTGAGCAATAATTAAAAAAATCTTTTAGTTTGCTTTGCATCAGTCAAAATATATTACTAACTGTATCTAACTTTCCACAGCACAAGAGTGATTGCAGTGCTTGAACGAGCTTAGTGTGGTCTGGAAGTCATTGCCTCAACAGAAGTAGTTGTTAATGTCTGTCTTGCCTTTATGTAAAATGAAGGCTTGCAATTCCCACTGAGCTCTAATCCCTGTGGGATTCAGAAATCACTGCCTTTTACCCCTTGCCAGTAGGACTCTGCACAGAGCAAGGCAGGATCTGTTACTTTACACACAGGCAAAACACAATTAACTCCTAGCAGGACAGGTTAGCATCCATCACCCCATCAGAAATAGCCCCTTGTGGATTCAGCTCTTGTCAGCAAACAAATTCAGGGAAAAAAACTAAATGCTCTCATTTTGTCTTTACAAATCTGAAGTGCAATATCCGCACTTTACTTTTTCTACTTAAAGTGTTGTTTGTAGCAGCAGAATCAAAGCCTTGGAGATTTGTACATTTCCAAAGATTTTAAGGAGGCTTCTAAAATACTCAGAGAAAATTGATCAAGTCTGCATCAAAATATAAGTTAATATTTTAGGAAGTCAAAGTAAATATTTATTAATTTTGTCAAATCCTATACGAGTAAGGTAACTTACTTTGGCTGCTTCATTAAACTTGAACACGTTCAGAGTGCACACCTTCAAATCATTAATTTGTTTGGGTATTGCTGCTTTAGGGAGCATAAGATGTAAGTAACTACAGGAGACGGGCAAATCTGTTTACAAATTTCTAAGTGATAGTAAGTCATACCGAATAGAAAACTGCCAGTTGTTGATTTAGGTAGAGGACATCTTGGAAGAAGTTTGTCCTTGTAAAGAGGAGTGAGATGTTTTCCTTCATCTCCCCAGTAGGAGACTAACCCTTCCACTGAAATTTGAGGATGCCTCATTTACTCCTTTCCAGTAATTGGTCCTGTCATTAAAAGGGTAAATATGTTTGCTAACCTACCTGAGGACAACTGTGGCATTACCCAAGAGTAAATGAAAAAATGCATCATGTGTAATGTGCATGTTAGGTGACGTGCACAGCAGGGATAGCATTTCTAAATCTGCAGCAACAACAAAAAATTAATTAAAATAAGACCAAGTTGTTTAAAGAATATAACTGTAAAAAGAAAATTGCAAAACCAAGGACTTGAACTTTCGGAAATTCCAAATGTTAGTGGCCATTCGATCCTAAATCATTACCGCCCTTGTGTACATACTACTGCATAGGCTTCACTTGGACTACAGAGTAGTACCTTTTTATTCAGCAAAATTCTAGGCTCTTTCGCTGCACAGTTTTGCTACTTGAGCGAAGGCAATAACTGACAAGAAGATTGTTTTCCTCTCTGTAGATCAGGTGAGATGAGACATGGTATTTGACAGTGGACTTCACAATAATTTACTGGTACCCAAGAAATGACTAGATTCAGCAATCTCAAATTCCACTCTATCTCTAGAAAGAAATATGCTTTGTCAGGCATTAACTTTCCTGCTTCTTACTCCAAACATCCACCCTTCTTTCTGACAAGTCGTCCCTACTTCTGATCTGTCTGTACCCCAGAGCCCTTTAGAGAAGTGTTATTTTTCACTCCAAAGCACTAATTGCCATTGTGTGCTGTGCAAGCCTGGTTCCAGTGTCCTGACTGCCAGATTTAGCTCTGTCTGGGGCTATTTCTAAGAGATGTATACTCACAACTCTTCTATAAATCACAGGACATTTTTGATAGGAAGGAAATACCACTGCATGTACTGAACTACCTAGTGTAATTGCAGTGATTACTAAATTATGTATAAAGTAGTAATGCAGTTATGATACAATTATACAAGTCATAGCAACCAACTGTTAGTTTAACAACCCAAACATTTTACTAAATCCAAATTCAGTGTGGTAACTTATCCCAGTGACTGTCCTGTGTAAGTGCTTAGGATAAGCTAAAAATCTAGACCTTTTTTACAAGAAAGAATTTCTCCCCATGTAATGTGGAATTTCCTCACCTTTCTACCTTTTTTCTTCATGAAATGTTTTAAGAAACAGAGAAATGCCATCAAGTGTTTCCTCTGTGCTGCATGTCTCATGGATTGTGATCTGCTGCAAAACTAGACAGCTACCAAGCAAGGAGATAAAAATAAGAACGTTGAATCATCCCTTTGTCCCTGTTGTAATCAGCAGAAAATAAGTTTCAGGGAATATATAAGGAAACTTCAAAACTGCTAATGTATCTCATTTTAAGGTCATCATGAGACATACTTCTGACATTTCTTCTGCTTTAAAATATTAGATTTGGATAAGAACACCAAGCTCTATACCTTCACATAGAAACCAGTGATCTTGGAGACAGGCAAAAACCCTAAAGTATCACTGAATTTCTGATACTGATTTTGTGACTGACTCATTTTCTTCCAGTGGTTTGCAGCAATTCCCTGGATCCAAATATAGCCCTGGGAGAGGCCCAAACTCCAGATGTGAAATTTATATTGCAGCTACATCTCTGGTTTCAATTAAAGGCACAGGGGGAACCCTAATTACTGCACCCATGTTTTGGCATGTAACTAAAGGAAGGACTAATTCCCAAATGTTGCTTATAAAATATACATTTGTCATTTTAAGTATCACATACACATTCATTCATAAATATTTTTCCTATGCTAAGACCAAATTACAGGGAGGCATGCTGAGAAGTTAGCGTGGGAAAAATATTCTCTTCCTGTTAGTCAAAGCCTATCTGTGAAAACACTCCATAGCAAGCCCAGCAGGCAGTCTCAGGGCACCTGATTCTCTGCCCCCCGTCACGCTCTCAGGCAGAAATAGCAGTTCTTGACTGTGGCACATCCTCTCAGCCTCACTGCTGGTCTGAAGCATGGCTAGTGTGACTTGTAGTGGAGATAATACCCATGAAAACCCCAGCCGCCTTACACTGTGGGAACTCCCTAGGTTGAATGCTTATGGTCATTAGCTCTGAGACAGAGCTAGAGATAGCTCACAAATGGTACAACCTGTTGTGTGTATCCACAAAACATTATTTAAGTTAATTCTTTTGAGAACTCCTGATATTGAACTGACATAATTGATGACACCAAAAGTGATCAGGTACACAGAGGGGGGAAGCAACTGAAACAGAGGTGCTGCAGTGAGGACAAGCAATACCAAAAACTATCCAAAATGTCCAGAAATTAATCTCACACTTCTAAAGGAATATATTTTAAATATAGCATTTCCCTTTAATCTGCGTTTGCAGTCCATGAAGGTACAGTATTTTAACGAGCATCATAAGAACAAAGCAAATAAATAAATATGTCTTCAGAATTCTTTCTGTCATTTCAAGAATTAAAGTTTGTCGTGCAGACATACAGTGTTCATGGCAGTTAGCAGGAGTTAAATTAAATGCAATGATCAAAGTCTTGCCCATAGTCAGTGGAATGCAAATTAGAGTTCACAAATGGTGAAGCACTGTGGTTCTAGAATATGAAGTAGTTGTCAATTGTTGTGGTTACTGATTCTTTCCAAATACCTACTTACAGATGAATCTCTCAAACTTACCAATGCATATAGCTTTACTCATTTGAGTAGACCTATAACTTTGAGCGTCTCCAAAGTCTGATTTTTGTTTAGCTCATAGATTGGAAACACTTTTTAGGAGAAACAAACAAACAAAATGTAATCTGCTGTAATAAAAATGAAATCTAATAGATTTTTATCTCAGAGTATTTTTCTCTGAAATCTTTAGCTAGTATTCATGACTTAGCCAGAATTGCTACGTCTTCCATAATAAATGAAACAGTAAACTTATTAAAAGTGCCAAATTTCTAATGCATGAAGTTAATTCTCCTTTGAGAAATATGGTCTGGATTAACTGCAAAGCATCTCCAGAGATGACAAAATAATTCTACTGCTTCTTCAGAGACACTTCTCTTGCCAAGACTTGTACATGCATGTATTCATCTGATTGAAGTTGAATGTGCATAACTGTTTACACAACTGGCACATAGGGTTGCTTAAACACCGTTACTGTTACTCTCTTCCCAAAGATTCTGGCGTGTTGTAGAGGAATATAAAACATGGACTATAGTGTTTTATAACAGTGCATATGGTTAAACACTCCCTTTGTGTTCACAGCTTTAAATTATAATCAACAGTAAATTTTAGAAATAATGGGGTACTAAAAGTTTCCCTGAACTCTACAGAGCTCAGAGAGTTGTCTGAAAATTAGGTCTGTGGAAAGCAAAGTGTTTCATTAGTAGATTTCAAGCACAGAGTTTTTAAACTTAATATTTGCCATCCGCAACTTGTGTTTACAATGTCTACAAGATCATTTTCACACTGAAAATCACTGACAAGTGCCTTTCATATTTATTCATAGTTAAGCACTCATGCCAACTCGCACTGAAGTCAATAGCAGGTTTCTGGATATAGTAGGAATAGGATTAGACCCCACCAGTTCTGCCACTATTGTCACAGAAATACTGATTTGCATGCTTTCTTATTTTTGAAGCAAAATATGCCCTTGGCCTTTGTCATTCTGGGTTTTTGCATGTAGATGTGTAGATGTGATAGTAAACACAGAACTGATCTCATTTAGGATTCTGGAAAAGTTAAGCACTACGCATGGGAAGCTAACAGCAGAAACTTCTAATTAGTGAAGATGGTTTGTCCTGCAGCAGTAAAGTCATGGCCTTGTGGTTTTTCAGATAGGAAAAAAAAAATTGATTGTAGAGCTGTATTCAACCAGAATAAATGGTTGAAGATGTGTTTTCACAACCATCACGCAGCTACTGATACTGCTTTAGCTAGAGCCTGAGGCAAAGAAAGCAGGTCTGAAGAAAAGGAGAAATCAGCCACTTTCCTAATTGTTCTCTTCCATGGTATCTGCAGGGCTGGACCAGAAGGCACCTTCCTTTTCAATTAAATGGTTACAGATGTTTTCTGCTACAAAATGTGATTAAAATATTTGAAATAGCTGATTTGGCCATGCGCACTGCAGATGAGTACCTTCAGTTTTTATTTAACTGATTGGCCTGTCACTTTTCACATGAGGTACTATTTTACAAAAGATTTGAGTGCACAAAGGCAGTGGATCTTACCTTTGTAAAGCACAGTTCCAAAGCATATCAGCACATCTTGTGAGACTGAATCCTCTAGGAATACATTACAATACCAATTTCACTGTTGAGTTGCTTTCTTAGTTGCTTAGTTGCTTTCTAATACTGCTCTGGAAAATGCAGCAGATTCACATTTAAAGTAGGAAAAGATAGATAAATATTTGAATTTATATTGTATTACAAAAAAAGGGTTTTTTCACTAAAATAACAAAGCAAAGTAAAAGAGATGTTTTGTAAAATACTGGGCTTGCACATGTGGTATTAAGATTAACAAATGTAGTTAGTCAATCATGGTAAACATGCACTTAAAGCCTAATATTAACCTGCTGTTAGTATATGCCACCTCTGTAACAAAAAAAAATAAAATTGAAAGGCAAATTTTGGCATCCTGTTTGTTGAACCTGTAATGCTTGTTATTGTCTCCAGTGCAATTCCTGCAGTTATCGCAGCTACTGATCTTTCAAATCCCTCCATTCCATTTATTCTACTTTTCTCTTAAGCATGTGAAAGAAATCAAATTGCACACAGTGTTTCTCAGATGCCTTTTGCACAGGAAAAGTCAGCATATGCAAATGAAAGCAGTGGGGAGCAGGCATGCAAAACCAACTCAGAGATAACTGCCATATTCACCACATATCCTGCATGTGGAACTTGCCCTTTGGCCTTGGTTTGATGCAAAGACTGAGGTGAAAATGTGGCCCAGAGGAAAAAAGACACTGAAAGTATGTATGGATGGTTATTCAGCTTTGACAGTTCTATTTAAAAACAAATGGAATGTGTGGGACGGACTATAGCAGAAACCTGTTCAGCTTTTGAAATGTGAGATCCTTCACAAAAAAAAATTCTCAAGTAGCTTCTTGTTTTAATAATATTTTCAGTGAAAATCAGAGGATCATTGAGGCATTGATCATGAGACAAAACAAGATACATGACATGTATGCTAATTTCCAAACCTTCAGTAGTCCTAAACAACAGAGAAAAGATCCATCTTTATATCTAAAGTGTTATCAAATGGGAGCAGCCTCAGTCAGTGCTGCTCTCCCAGTTATAACAGATGCATTCAGAAACATTTAGCAGGTTCCAAACCATGCATTGTACCAATTCGAGTGCATTAGCCATTGAATTGCAGCATCTTGTAGCAATATCAAATTGGAATATTTAATCCCACAAAAATAAAAATAGTACCTATCCTCCAGTGTTTTTGAAACTCTAGTTTCTTCTTCATGTGTGGATATTTTAGTGACAGAGTGCCAGGTACAGACTGGCACAGAAACATATGCTTGGCTTGAAATGCTTTTAAGTTCCATTGAAATTGACTGATTTCTGTGGCAAGGCTCTGTCCTGAGCAAGTATATTTCCCCGAACTGGGCCTGGAGAAATACAGAGAAAAGGATGCTACCAAGGGAAACAAATCAGATTAAGAAATTTGGAGGAATGGAAATCCAAGAAATGGTTAATAATACAGTGGATTAAGAAAGGGTTAAGAATACAGTGAAGAATCTCTGGTCAGGATGTACCAATCACCAGCCTTTAAGTTCAGGTACACATTCAGCATTTAATTTTGGAGATAAATTAAATGTATTTTCACCATAACGATTCTCCTGCTACCTTTCCCACAAACATTTGTGAGTTTCTGGGCAAGGTTCTCAGGTCTTTCTCCCATTTGGAAAATGCAGATAATTTTTCCATAAATCAAGGGAGATGATTTTACCAGATGACTTGGATTTTTCAAAAGACAAGAATCATATGAATAACTCTTACCAAACAATATGTTTGTGATCCAAACAAATAAGCTTCTGATACAGAACCTGAGCATTGTGCACATTATAAACCATAGGGTAAGTTTCCTAGAGTTATTATTCTATGTAGAGTACCTACAACTGTCCATGGTTCCTGATCTCACAACCTGCATAACTGCATTACCTGCAATATTAACTTCACTGTATTCTTACTAAAGTCTGAAAGACCAAAGCTCTGCTCCACTTCTCAGATAGCATAGTCTTTCTCATTTATCATAACATTATTTTGCAATATCTGCTGTTCTTCATTATGTGAAGGAGAAAAAGCAGAGAAGGGAGATAAAGACAGAAAAAGGAACAAAGAAGAAAAAAATACAAGAAAGTAGAGAAGGGAGCCTATAGAAGGACATGGGGATTAAAAAATCTGTAAGAAAGAAGGAAAACATAGGCAATAGAGCAGAACAATTTGCAAAAGCACAGACAGTTCTCTTACTGATATATGCTTTTTCTGCACTACAAATTCTCTGAAGTTCAGTGGGTACTTATGCAAATCATTTTTCTGTAATCCATCAGAAAAGCCAATAGAAAATGTTGAAATGATAATTTCAAGGAACTTTTCAGCAATATTTTAGATTTTAGGGGATTTTTTTTTTTTTTTTTGTAGTTACAGCTTGTGTTTCAACCAACTCTGTTGGTTGTATATTATTCTCAGTTGCAGAATTACAAAGGGATACGAGTTTATCACCCTGATTTGGTTCCCAAGATTGAAGTCCTAGTTTCAGTGTTTTGCCTCACTAGCATCTAATGGGAGGCAGGGAGTGACATACCTTGTTTTCCTGCATTGCTTAATGTGGTAAACGGGTGTTAAAAATGATGTAAGAATTTTCTAGACTTTGACATTTCATGTTATTTCCCAGTATTTTGTTTTAAATGGCATTGATTTGTAAGTTAACGGCAAGATATGCATTTTAACTGATTTAAGACTTCATAGTTTTACATTTTATTTTTTAAAGGTATTTCAATTTTCTTTTATATGTCTATAAGGAATATTTTTCCTTTCTCCATCAGGCCTTCTGAAACACCAATTAATGCTGCACATGCATCTGAGATCCCAAGATGGAAGCATTACTTACCTGGCTTCCTTAAAGGCTCAGACCTCCAACCCAGTGAGGCAGCATGAGAGTGCACTACTGCTAGCAATCACCACTAACTGCAAGCCATACCTTCCTCCCACTGTGGCACCACAGAAGGTAGGAAACTGTAACAGCACTCAGTTCGTAGTTCAAGGTGTGGTAATTTATGCTTCAGTGCTGGCAGTCTTTGGGTTTCAGTCCTCAGGCAAATGAACAAAACGAACAAGGAACAGTTTGTGAGTCCTGCTTTAGAGGCTAGCGCTCCAAACGAGTGTCAGGTAAAAAGACGTAGCAGCACATAGGCATGTGGAGGATAGCTGACCAACAGATATGATGTGCCAGTCATCCTTGAAGGCCAAAATCTGAACCCTGAAGTGGCAGGCAAGGACTATAGAGGATCTGGGCTGCATTGCCTTTACTGAGGTAATGGGGTCATCTCAGATTTATTTAATTGTGAAGCAAAACTAATATCGAATGTAATTGTTAAAAATCTTTGCCTCAGCGCTTCAGCTTCTGTAATGATAGATAAACTACACAGATATCCTGCACTTGAAGTGCAGGAGCTGTCCCACATCAAAGGCCTTTTGAGTACTATTTCCCACTAAAATGTTAAAGAACACCCACTTGGTATTTCCTATTTTCTAAATCTTCAAAATGGGCATGCCACCCCCAAACACCTGTTTTTTCATTATATTAAGGAACCATATCAATTTCAAAAATCTTACCACAATGGAGACTGGAATAATAAGAACATCTCTATTTAAAGCTCTGCCCAAGTGGCTCAGCAAGCTGTCACAGACTCTCCTACGTGTTTATACAAGGTCAGGTGTAAGCTAAAGTTCAAGGCAGAAACAATTTTAAAATAAACTTTTATGAGGGTTATGCAGGGGCCAGATAACAGGATGTCTCCAACTTGCAATGTTGCATACTGGTGCTCTGAATAGTAGCTCTAAGCCAGAACAGAAAACAATTCAGTTGTTTCAGATGTGTAAGGGCCGGGAGACGGGACAGTCAACTGTGGGATAAAACCCTAAAAATAAACCAAAATCAAATTCTGGCCCTGGCAAGTCCATATATACTCTTTTGAATTATTATTATCCTGAAAAGAAATGCTCCTTTGACTAGAAAGACAAATTTATTGTTAACTGGGTTCTTGATAAAAGAAAGCCCATAACAAGTAATATTTTCCACCTCTGTGTTTGTGTATGTGCACAGAAAGATGATGCTACATAGGAAGTTCCCTCTTTTTCTAGAGACATATGAATTTTCACAATGAAAAGAGAGACCATGTGTATAGTTGGAGCAAAGGGAGGGAACGATAGACATGAGTTCCTAGAGGACATAACCAGAGACCTAAGTTTAAGGATAGAGAGAGGGAGTACCCCTTTCATGAAGAAGTTCCTGCCAAGATTAAGCCTCTTGGTATTTTGGAGCACCTGGAAACACCATGAATCTCGCAGAGTTTGCACTCTCAGCAGGTAAAAAAATGGGGAGGAAAGAAGATTTGCTGCACTGTATATATAGTCTTCCTTTGCATGGAGTCAGAAACCTTTGATATTTCTGTTTACAACTTAGGTGATGCTGAAAATTCAAAACATATGTTTTGAATATTTGTACCAGGCAGTTTCCAATGATACAAAAGCACTAACTTTCCAAGTATCCTGTGACAATAAAGGAATGAAGTTCTCACAGTATCTCAAGTATCTGTGCAGCATATTTATGTTGTAAACCTTTGTTCTGAGCTTTCAACTCTGTTTATAACTAGCGTCTAAATACTGCACTGCCCAGTATATATCAAACTGACAAAAGGAGTGCATTACTAAGTAATGTAGCTTCTTAGCTGAAAGCTAGATTACTAAATCTAAGTTAGGAATAAAGATCTGAATTAATTTATTAATATTTGACTAAAGATTATGAGTGTTTTCCATGGTTGTAGAGTAACAGTACAGAGAGAAACCAGTGAGTGTATGTTATATAAATACTAACATAAAAATTCTTTTTCTTGCATATTTATTCCAGTGTTAGATAGACCAGACATTTACAATACAGTACATTACAGCAACTGCAATAAAATCTAACTGTATTTTTTTTTTAAATATATCAAGTCCATTAGGTGCTTTTTTGGCAGTTTCAGTTTCTTATCTCATTTTTTCCTATACCGATTTATTCCTAAACAAAATGTATCCACAGCATGGGCAAAGACGGGTGTTCTTTTCTAGTTTTTGCTACATGTAAATCATAATACTGTATTCCTTTAGTACTCCTCGCTCTTCACTGCTTCAAATCCTATTTGAAAAGATACCTTTACCATTTAATTCCCCTCTATCGTTTAAATATATTTTTGCTTAAAACTTATTATTGATAAGAATTGGAAATTATTTTCAAAGAGAAACTGGAAGGAAGATATCATGAAACCATGTTTCATATACTATATTAATCAACAGTTAAAAAACAGTTTTTACTCTTATTTCCTAGTGCTAGTGTCTACTCTTCTAAGAGAATAATATTTATTCTGTCATGATGCCCACCATTATCTGAAGCGTGGTATATTTGCACATTTTAAACTCTGACTAATCCATGACTCCATTGGTTCTAAAATTTACCATTGATAAGGTCAATGACTTTTTCCACATACACTTGACTATCATGCTGCATCTCTCACAGATCTGGAGCACGTGACATGCAGAGTAAGTGCAGAGCTGATCCAAGCTGATGCTAACTATAATGTCAAACTTTAAATGTAGTCTCTGCCTCATGAGCCTATTAAAATGTTTTGCAAGCCATGCCTAACTCATGACTGAAAGACAGATCTCCTCTATGGTATTTCATTTCCACCACATAACCAAATATTTTTTGTCTGGAAAAGGAACGACTGAATTACATTTTAGCAATCAAGTAGACCACCATTCAGTTAATGACATTGATACTTGGTCAACATATGAAAATTCTTATGGAGCCTTTGCTTAAACTGAAATACCGTTATTTAACCTTCTGTCTGATGAGTTTATCCTTGGACAAGTTGCTCAACTGAGAAATTGTGCCAATGTTATCTTGCATTCTGATGGAGTTACTGTTTTTTATCTATCGCTGTTGCTAGGTGTATTATTTGTTTATTTTAACTTCCCAGAAGACCCAAATTAAGATCAGGGCCATACACAAATATATAGTAAAAGATGATATTTGACTTGAAGGACTTGCCCTCTGAATAGCTAAGACAGAAAAATGGGATATGAAAGGAAGTGTTACCATTCCTCTTTTAGAAGTGGGGAAATGAGACATGCCAGAGGTCACTAAAGAAAGACTGCAGCTGAACTAAGAAGTAAATCCAGATCTCTTGAACAGAGTTGCACAAGTTTTTTTGGATAGAAGTTCATTATATCTGAGTGAGTAACCTTACCAATGTTTGAATCCAGATTTTGGAATTAATTTGGGAAAGAAACACTTGCACATTCCTACAAGTGAAATTCAAATAGATTTTGCAGATAGATTCATAAAAGTATGTAGGTGCTATATATAAAAGCAGAACAAGGAATGTATCCTCATCCTATAACTTGTGCCTAGCACACACCAGGGTTAACTTCATTTTCTCATTTCGGAAGGCCTTGCAATTGCTTGTAAGAAAGGTATTTCCTCTTGGCTGGTTTTATTAATATCATGCAACCCATTTGGGAAGTTTTAACTACAACTGCATCAAAATAAGCATTTAATTCAATCTACAATTAATTGTAATTATTCCTGTCATGATTTCCTGAAAATTTGAGAAATTAAGAAAAAAAATCGTTCTACATTGACCAAAAGCCTTGCTAAGTTTCTTAAGACTATCTTCTTCCAAGACTATCCTTCCATTCATACCATTCTTGCCATGTGAAAACTCTAAAATCCCACCTTTAAACATGCTTTGTGGACTAATGGCTATTGTCAGCAAAATTTGAAGAGTTTTTCAATTCACTGAATATTTTTCTCAACAAGAGGCCAATGGTTTTGCATTCCCAGCTTACTAGTGCAAATGGATAACTATGAAGACAATTTAGGCAAAAAGAAAAAAAAAGGAATTAAAAGTTAGATTGATGCATGCTTTCTCCAAAGACATGGAAATTTTGCCATTTTTAGCAGTGCTATTTAAAACAGCAACTGTAATAAGTATTTTAAGCTCCAGAGTGCCTGCAGTCAAGCCTGCGGAGCCACACAGCTATTAGTATCAGCAGACACCCCTCTCTACTAACAAGACAGCAACTGGGTATATCGTCTTCTGTTTTCAAATCAGTTTAGTAATAAGAAGGAAATGCAAAATCCCAATTTTTCCAAGCAGCAAACTGGAAATCTTGCTGAGGTGTTCTGCAATTGCCTTTTACTAATGCTCTCTCATGTGTGAAGGGTTTCTGCATTTGCCGAAGAGGGAAATCAGCTCTCCCTGAACAGCTTTTGTCAGTTTCCATCTGTATCAAGCACCAAGTGAAATGCAAGGTTAAAATGAAATCAAACATGTTTACCTTGGTCAGCATTAGAAAGGCAGTTGCCACTGTACAACATATTTCTGTTTATTACACCATAGAAAAAAACTGTTCCTGGGATCTCAAAAATAACTGTGCTATTATTGATTACAAGTGGAGAGTTTAGCAGCAACCACTGTGTGTGGCATCACAGAAACCATGTTTTATCGCATCCTCTGTAATCTATGACATGCTAGAATTACACTGCACTAAAACTACCAGGAGGATTCCCATAAAATATAGTTTCCCAAAAAGAGTGTTATATTTTCATTCTGAATACCTTAGAATGGGGCTAAGGAAGAGATTCACTTCATAAGTGTATGTTTGTTGCAATTTCCATTTGTGAAAAAAATAATCAAATGATTTGAGCACATTGCCTTATAGTAAGAAAATTTTACTCACACTGAAACAGTCGGATGACTTGCATGGGATATTCCCTGTAACTGTAATACAAATAGCTGTCTAAGGGCTAGATTCCACAATGTTTGATAAAATCTTTGGAACTGCCTCCAGCCTCCTCCATGATGATGCACACACCCTGCTTTCTAGATTACAACGCACACAATTAAAGCTCTCTTCCTGAGCCACTGCATGGCTGACCTATTTTCTATATGGACTTAACTGAAACAATCAATGGGCATAGCCATGCGTAAAGTGCAAGTCATAGGCAAACAGTCCCAAGAGAGAGTTTCAGACAGCTCTGTGCCCCATAGCCCCATGCTCGGGTGCAATTCTTCAGGCATTTTTCCCCCTGCCCTACAGCAGAGGAAGAAGTATCTGTGGCACTCAGGCAGGGACAGCCCAGCATTCGTTACACATTCAGGCAGAAACATACGAGCGGGAGGTACAGTCGGGGGGTCTCATGAAAGAAGTACCCTCTCAGAAATAATACACAAGGTCACTACTTGCTTGTCACCTAGGCTCATTGTGTTGCCTGGGGGAAATTAGCCTACTGGTGCTGACTTGCATCAGGGGCTGCCTTGTTTGAATACTTCTACTAGCAGGGCACCATTCTCTTGGAACAGCTACTTCTAGAATGAATATGCAAGAAGAAAATCAATTCACAGCTTAGCTTTAAGTAACACAAAGGAACTAATTTAAAGAGTTGGAGCAGTGAAATCAAGAATAATGTCTGTAAATCAAGAATCATGAAATCAAGAATAATGGCCAGGTTCAAGAAGCAGGGAGGGTGCCTAAAAGTAGCCATGAGACTCGAACTATGGAAGGGGGCATTTCAATAAAATGAAAATGTTAGAGTACTCTGAGGCATTGATTCCACTTAACAAAACTATTGTGTCATAAGAAATATGAATGAAAAACAAGTACGAGTGAATATCACAGAACACTATACTCTGATAGGTTGAGATTATTCTAAAGGTTGAAGGCCTGTGGAAGCCCTAAACCTCAAATTTACTTGGGGTCTGTAGCAACGAATAGGACTTGGTGAGATCTCTCTATAGTGAAGTAAAATTAATCCCTAGAGAACATCTTTGCTTTCATTTACGTCATAAAGCAGCAGAATGACTGACAGCAGTGGAACCTGCCCTCCTTAGCAAGCTAAACTAAACTAAGCTAAACTAAGCTAAACTAAGCTAAACTAAGCTAAACTAAGCTAAACTAAGCTAAACTAAGCTAGTAGTCATCAGATTGATCTAAACTCCACACCTACAAAAATAAATAAGGATGCTCTATGAGCTATAGGGCATGAATGGGGAGCTAAAACAACTAGGAAACGCTAGCACTAATCTAAGAGTGGCATCACCTGAGTAGGACAACCTAAAAACTGGAAGAACAACATGTTACCAAATGAGTAGCAATCTATACTTGTGTTACAAATAAAAGGCTTCATTAGAGATATTAACATGGTCTTTTTGATTGATTCATAGAATGTAGATCAACAAGCAAAAACCTAATTAAAAAAAAAACAAACTTGTCTCTAGCAAACTTTCCTGTCTTTATTACAAAAAAAAAAAAAAAGTGTTTAAAGCACTACCTAGAACCCCTAGCCAGAAGCCCTAGCCTTAGTCCATTTATGCATGTGCATAAATCCTATTGACATTTTAAAACTGAATATATACTAATACCCTGTCCTGAATGGTGTTGCTTTCTTGAACAAAGGCTTACACCTGAACACTGACTTACAAATATCATCCCGATCCAGTGATGAACTCGATTCTCTACCACAGGCACCACTGGTCATGGAAGACTTACTGAATACACATCATATATATTAGAGACATATCTCGGATGCTCCAAACATGCTGAAAGGAATCTTCAAAGTAATGTCAAATGTGAGATTTGACAATTTAAATTTCAAGTGCTAAAAATCTTAACTGAAATGTTAGGCATCTAAATAAATGCAGTGAATTTCAATAAACACATAGACAACACAAATTTTAAAAAAAGGAAATAGTACAGAATGTACAAGGAACTCCAGCAAAGAAACTCTAATGGAAGCTCTGAACAGCTCAATTTCCGTTTGCTAATAAAATGCGCAAGGTGAAACTTAGTGATTTCTAGATATCATTACAAAAAAAAAAAAAAAAATCCTTAAAACATATCCTGTAGTTTCCAGTAACTATTTTAAAACACTTTTGTTTTAAATGAAACAGAAGTTTTCTTCAATAAATAAGTTTATATAAAAAAGCAAACCTGCTGCTTGTCTACAGAGTAGATAGAAAATACGGCCAAGTACCTTCTAATACGTATTTCCTTGCTTAAGACTTAGAATGTTGTATCTGTTTCCCTGGATTACTAAGGAGCTTGATATTGTTTTTCAAAACAAGATACAATTTACATCTTTTGGTGTAACAACTCATTTCAGTGGAAAGGAAAATAGCTGCATTTGCTACAGAATCTACCTTGAGTTCTTGAATTGCTTGCTTTGCTTCTTAGCATTATTTTAGAATTTCAGACAGATAGCATTCATCTTCATAATGGCTGTGATATTTTACCTTTTAGTACATGACATAGCCAGGTTTTGATTGTTACTGATGTTTTGAGTGTTATATTTTATTATAAATTCTTATTTGTTTTGATTTCACTGTGGGATCTGTTTTGAAACAGACTGTCATAGAGTGGTTAGAGACATTTTTAAATAAACATCAGTCAGAATAAGACAAATATACAAGACTTTAGTACTTACTTCTATGGACACAATACAAATACTAATGTTGACTTCTCATTTTTAATTTTTTTTTTTTGCATCAGAAGCTTAATTGAATAATCTAAGTGAATACGCAGACAGCAACTGAACCAGTGGGAGAGGGGATGGTGAACAATTTATTGATTATGTCAAAAAAAAAAAATGGGGGGGATAAAAAAAACCTCTGTAGAATTAAATTCCTTTGTTTCTCCTGCAACATTTGCCTCATGATCTTGCACTATCATGACTCATAATAACTGTAGGCTACATAATCCCACAAAACAAACAAAAACAAGAGATCTCAAGATGTGATTTCCTTTCTCCTTCCTTACTTTTCCTGGATGCTTTGGATCAGCTTGATATCAGCAATTGCTTTTCTCTTCTGAGAATGTGGAGTGTAAAGTCTTTTATATCACCATTATAGTATTCCTCATGCTTCCTTAAAATCATCTAGTTCATTTAAGGTTTGTGCTACTGGCAAAGTAAAGAAAATAGTCATAAGAGCTATGAATGTATGGCCGTATATAGTGCTCCAGAGTAACACAATCCAAGCAAGAAACTTCTCTCCAGTGAAGAGAACATCCCATGCATGCATTTGTAACATATTTGCACATATTCTCTGGTTGCTTCAGTTGCCTAAATTCTCTGATTAATTATGTGAAATAGTCTGTTACTGGAATCTCCTTCTAGCATGGGCTGTCACCACCTTTTGTTCTTAACGCTAGAAAAACAGTAGCCCTATTTACATGATTTGAAGTGTATGCTTCCTTGCCCCTACCTTCTGTAATTTGGAAACAAATCATCTCAGCATAACTACAAGAAAAGGGAGTGGCTCCACTGGGAGTTTTGCCTTAGGAAAAGCTGTAAGATTAGGCCATTTCCAAATAAGTAAAACACTTTGTTCTACTAACGGAAAGATAATTGAACACTTGCACTTGTTTTGTTACAATTCACACTTATGAAAAACTGCCACATTACATTTTTCTGTAACTAGAGTCTGAGACTTCACAATGGAAAATCTAAGTGAATAAACTTTATTTTTCCCTACTAGCATCTCAACTATCAAAAGTTTTACCATTTCTCTTTAGACCAACTCGTATGCAGCACATTGTAACCTATAGTCCAGTGAAAGTGTATGGGCTCAATACAGCATTACAAACCAGTTCATTTCACTGCAATACTCATTAATATTATATCTTTGCT
This sequence comes from Anseranas semipalmata, assembly GCA_013399115.1. Lineage (NCBI taxonomy): Eukaryota > Metazoa > Chordata > Aves > Anseriformes > Anseranatidae > Anseranas > Anseranas semipalmata. The sequence continues at coordinate 281,949 of VXAA01005830.1, forward strand.
TAGGACTTTTTCTTCTTCCTGTGAATTCATCCTTCGTACATAACTAAGGCATCTCACTACGTACACAGAGTAAGTGACCAGCTCTGAAAACAGAGCCATTTTAGGAGTAGCATTAGATCAAGCTCGATGGAGTACATAAGATGTATAAAGGTACTACTTTACATTTAAAACAAAAACTTCTCAAGTGTCTCAAATGTTTATACAATGAGATGATTTTATAAAGGGACTACTAGGCCTAGGCTAATAATGTTGCCTGGATTTGAGCCACAGAAACAGCTAACTCTATGTACTCTGAAAAGGAATTACGAGCCTAGAGTCTTGAAAAAATAGAAAAAAAGAGTTAAGCTATGAAAATCGACTGAAAAAAAAATAAATTGCCAATCATAGGGAATACAATGCAAAAAAAAAAAAAAAGGATTGAAATAAATGCAAAAGTGAAGTTATTGTTCGAGCTTTAAATATGTGATTAAGTATCAGGCTTGTGGCTAATTCATGAAGTGCAATGACATGAATTACTCTGAAAACGAGATAAGAAACCTTGCCTAATTGTAAGGCAGTAAAACTAGTCTGAATGGTTTCAATTAGCTTGACGGGCACTACCAGTTAGCAAATTCTTAGAGAACCTCACAATGCACAAAGGCCGCCGGAGTACCCCTGGCGGCTTAAGCCCTCGTCTCTCTCTCAGCTCGCTTCCAGCGCCGAACCGCCACCCGTTTCTCTCAGGACCGTGTCTGGCTCGGGGCGCGGTGCAACCGGGCCCGGGGGTGCTGAGCGAGGGGCTCACCTCGCCCC
>VXAA01005830.1:283046-303398 GCA_013399115.1 Anseranas semipalmata
GCCGAGCCGCAGCCGCAGCCCCGCCGAGCGCCGGAGGCACTGCGCGCCCCTTGCGCCCGGTGCTGAAGGTGCGGGGCTTCGCGCGTCGTCCCGCTGAGGAGCTCCCGCACGCTCCGGCGCCGGGGGTATCTGTACGCGTTCCCCTCTTTGTGCCACGCGCGTTTGGGCTCCGAGCAATGTCAGGCTGTGCAGAGGCAGGAGCTTCTGTCTGCGGATTCCACATGGGTAGGAACCAGTGCCACCTGGGGTTGCGAGACGCTGCGGTTGTCGATGTCTTTTCCGCACAAGTGTCTTTCCATGTACTCTCCAGTGTGACAGTCGGGTGCTACCATATTTGTGTCGTTTGCACTTTTGCTACCACAGCTTTGATTTACTTGGTGCTGGTGATATACTACATCTTTATTCTATATATTCTATAATATATACATTTTTACTGTAGCTATGTGACTACTGTAACCAGTAGCTAAGCAATGACAGAAGGGAAACAATACCTTTCCAAATAAAAATAAGCACAGGAAAGAACAATAATTCAAACTATTTCAGAACATCAGAGTGCCAAGTTAAACTCAATTTAGACTACGAGTTCAGAAAATACTTTTTACAGAGATACTCAGGTCTGAAACCATACTCTTAACTCTTGAATGTCAGCAACGAAACAGAATGACAATTTTTAAATCTCACAAATGGCGTATTTTCACTGTGAAAACACTGGATGGCTTTTGGAGGCCCTGGGTCAGAAACAGCTATCTTGTTGGACTTGGACAATTAACACTGACTGACCTCACAGTAGGGTTAGCTGCCCAGTGAAGTCACATGGAAGCAAACAGAAGATTTCACCAATAAATACAGCTGTTGTGTGCAGAAGGATGAGTTTGTAGGAGCACCATACACCATACAGTGTATGCCTACACGATACGAAAGGAAAGGATGTCGTCTCTTCTATCTTAACAAGCTAGTATTGAAGACAGAGTTGAAATCAACCAACAGAAAACCAGCATATCTCTGAGTGGTTTGGAACAGATCAACTTCACCCAAGAGAGGTATCAAATCTCAAAGTGTGAATGATTTGTTGCCTTCTTGACTATCAGAACTGAAAAATGGTTTTGTAAATGTCTGCTTGACACCATTCTTCCCTCCCTGCTGTGTTGACAGAAGAAAACCTGACAGCTAGAGTAAACCAACTGATGAATTCCTCCAACCACCAGTCAGTCAGCTGAAAATAATCTGCCAAAGCCCATTTTGTTGCCATTTCTGCAGTTATTGATGGGCAATGTGAAGCTTAATTGAGTGCTAAATAGACTGGGACATACTGTACCTGATAAAATTACTGAATTAATAAGTAGTGCATTGATAGAGTCTCTTGCCTCCAGAAACAAAGACTAGTCTTACAGCAAGGTGTGGTCTTGCCAATGTTTGCCCTCATCTGCAAACCACTCTAACTCTTCCTGTTTGGTCTCATTTTTCTGACCTCAGGGAACCAGCTCGTGCTGTAAGCAGCTGATACAAATGAGTTCTGTTATCAGGATTCTGTACCAAAAGGAGTAAGAGCTTCTGTTGCACAGAGAATGCCTATTCCAGCACGTGCGACACAAATTTAGAGATGATGATCACCGCAGTGTGAACCTGTTGTGCCCAGCGTAACAGATTAATGCTAAGTGAGAGGGGTGGATTTGGACATTGGGTGAGTAACTGGATCATCAACACCCAGAGGTCTCCCAAAGCTCTTGAAATGCCACTGTTCGCCCCTGTCACATCAGTCACTATGTGTACACTAGTAATGACTTGCAAACCTTCACTAAATAAAAGACAAAGAAAGGCTTGTGAGTAAGATCTTTGCAGTGAGGATTTGGAAGAAGAAAATGATATTTCAAGTTATATTAATTGAAATATTAATCTAAGGCAGTATTCTTTTTCCTTTAGCCATTGGAAAGTTAGTTCTTCAAACAAAAATAGATTAGATAAATTTATTTCATAAGATCTTACAAATACAAACAAATCTTTCCATCAATAAACACTTACGCTGCACTTTAAAATGGCTGCATTTTCTTCAGTTTCTTCTTTAAATTAAAGGTCTGGTTTTGACCAATAAAATGTCAAGATTAGCTGTAATGATGCTAAGATGTATGTAAAATCAAATATAAGGGCATCATAATTCAGAGAATAATTAGCACTCCTAAACTGCCATTTACTGGCATCTGCTGTATTTAAATCAAGTTCTCAAAATCATATGTCTTCGCAGAAGTGCCTCTCAAATTTATCATCTCCCCCATGGCAACTGAAATTTCTGACACTGATTGAGTGAAAATACAGAAAGCTGCAGCCCAGAGCTGGGTGCTGAACAACTGACGGCTCAGCCTTGATGGCTTCAGGCAGCAGCACCGTGGGACTGGAGATGCTGGCAGATGACAGAACTGCAGAAAGACTCAGGTTGGAAGGCACCTCTGGAGTGGATCCAGCACTCCAGATGTGTTTCATCAGTGCTGAGTAGAGAGGAAGCATCACCTATCCCCCAGCTGCTGCACTGCTCTTCCTAATGCAGTCCATACAAAGCTTGTTGCAGCCCAAATGATATTTCACATACCCATTTCAGTCAGTGGTCCATTATTTATCCAAAATGTTTATTAATTTGGATACACTACTAAGCACACATTGGTTTTCAGCTTTTGAATCCAAGCTGGTCAACAAGATTCCTCATGGACTCTCTGGCTCAGTTCACCTCTGTTTTGTGGATTACTGAACCCAAGGGTGATATGGCTATATTCTGTGTCTTTTTTCCAGGCATGGGCAACCTTAATTGTTCCTTAACTATAGTGTTTGCCTTTGTAGCTTCTTTTTTTTTTTTTTTTCGCCATGTTTCTAGTTTGTAACTGTAATTTATACTCCACCCCTTAATGATACATTTTCAGTATTGCCATTCAATGACAAGTATTGGAGACTCACACAATGAACACAATAGCTTTTCATTCCAGTGCAGAGGAGGTGCACATGACACAGAAAGGTGACAGTCACTTGATCCATGGCACTTGTAATCACATCAGGTTTTACGGAACAAGAAATGACAATTAATCCTAAAGGCAGATAAGAGTACAAAAATCTTAAAAAATAATGTATCATACACTGTATCTTTTTAAGACCCTTCTAAAATCAATCCAAATGCCAAAAGGCATGCTGGAGAGGCATTAACTGGAGGCATTAACTGGAGAGTTAATTTAATTTTGCACTATCTAAAATACATCCAAACTCAGATTAACTATGAGTTTTGGAAGCCTCTGCCACCTGGTTAGTATTCTTTTATTGCTTTGCTTGTTCTTGCTATAGGGAGTTGAAATCACTGTGGAAAATGTACTACCCCTGATTTACCTGAAGGGGTCTACTGGACCTCTTATTGAAATTATATCAAATTCAGAAGAGGTTTCTGCAATTTATCCACATCCAGCTCAATTTATCCCTTTCTGGACAATGTTAAATCATCTCAGTTAGAAATTATTTAACCTTAAGCTTCATAAATACCTTTCTCAGCAACATGTGTCTTGTTATTTGGACATAGACTGCATTTCAAAAGGGCACCAATATTAAAATGTTTTTTCCTTCACCCTCTTCCACTGAAAGACTCCCACTTATTTTGTCCTTTTCAAAGAGTACATGTCGTATTCTTACTGTTACACAGCTTTGGTCAGTCAGATCTGAGTACTTATCAGGAGTAAGGTCTACATTTTCACCAGAAGAAGTTTGTTTGCAAAGAGAATTTCAGGTCTGCCATGAAGAAAGGTTTTGTTTCAATGAACAAATAAAAGCACAGGCTCCACATTCTTTCACAGACTTTATACACATGCAAGCAAGCTTCCCTGGAACATAAGATTTCCAAGGATCAAAATGATTTTTATTGCTGTTGCAAGTTTTCTTGGTAAACTACTGTTTCCTGAAGGACTGGCTAGATTTACTGTGTGTCCTCTGACAATATGCCTGTATGTTGTATAGAAATACAATTTTGTGATGTTTTTACAATGAATTACCACAAAGAGTCACAGAAATACTACAATGGCTCTAACAGCAGTGACAGATAAATAGGATTTTCAGCCTTCTTCACTGGAAGTTACAGGTAGTCAGACTTCCTGTGGAAACATCTTCCTGCCAGTCAGATTTGCTTTCTTGCCCAACATTCTTATTTTCAGTCATAAGATGGATGTAATGCTTTGTACTGATCAAGTATTAATACTTCCGTTTAGGCAGGGAAGAAGTGACAGTTGGCCAGAGGATAAGTTTCTTTCACTTCTGAAGTCATATTTAGAAAGATTTCAACTTAAAATACAAGTTCCAGCTTGGGTAATTGCAAACTCTTTGCATCCTCCTCTAATTTAAATTGTTATGGAATCCTTCCTGTCCCAAGTGACTTGTTATGAAATCTCTGTCATGCATTGTACTAAACATTGGCTATGCCTATGTTGTGTGATCCAAAATCATTTTTCAGTTCCCAGTTCCAGGTGCATGCCCTGATGACACCCTGACTTAGTCTTGTATGAGCTCTGCAAATGCATTCTTTTCTATTGTGCCTTGATTTCCATGAAAAGGAAGCTTAGGCAGGCAGGCAGCAGGAAAGGAGCTGCAGAGTGCTCCCATAGGGAACACAGAGCTCAGGGAGTTAGGTCTGCAGAGATCAAATGCCATGAAATACATTCATGCTGCAATAAGTTTTGATCTGTTTCACACTTTATTTTCAGATTAGTGAATTGATTCTTGTAGGTACAGGAATTCAAGTTTAGCAAAAGTTTTAGTATCTGTTTACATGAAACATGATATATAAAGAATAGATTATTGATCTATTAAACACATTTCTTACAGCTAGGAAAAACCCAAGTATATCAGACAGTGGTGGAAGACTTGTGGTGAGACAATGCAGCTATTCCAAACTGAGTTCTGCACTGTTTAACAGCCTTTCACTGATACACTAACTCAGCTATTTTACAGAAAAAGTATTCCTAAACTGCTCAGTTTTGATAACCATGTATTGCATGCAGTGTAGTCCACTGCTGTAATGCCACCTTTTCTATACTCTCTCTGAATATCAATTTAATTCAGCTGTTAAACTGATGTAAGAAGAAAAACCTGTGCACAAGTTAACAATCACATCTGAGGTGCTTGTTTCATCTGCTGTCTTAGCATTATTGACAATCAGATCAAGTATTATTCTTGTGCACAACAGTAGTTCTCATTCAATATTTCAATCTCTGATCTTCTAAATTAGATAAAGTTGCATAATTACATCGTTATAAAAATTACTCATTCACTGTTTTTTAAGGACAGTCTGTTTGCATTGTGCCAAGTACAATGGGTTCCAGTCATTTTTTTCTATGTTTGGATGCTATGAGATTACAAATATATGCTAATATCCAACTTCCTATACCCACAATATCTCAATTTTCTACAGCTAAAATCACTCATGAAAACATTCTCAAGCAAAGTCATGAAGCTTCTCTTTTGGATACTGTTTTGCAAACATCTGGATCCACTTTTGATTTTGTAGCAAACTACCATGAGTAGTTAAGGGACTTTATTCCAGAGATCCTTTTATGCCAAAAGAAAATGGAACACAGTGCTGAATCATCTTCACTGAGAAGGCAATAAAATTAGGTTGATCTCAGTTTTGCAAATACTGGTTTGTATAGGTAAAGGTTTCTCTCTTATTCTGATTATGTATCATGGCAGAACTCCGTCTGACCCACTGTAGACAAGGCAGGGTTTCTTCTTTTCTGTGTTTGTTTGTGGATTTCCTAATCATTTTAGTTTGAATCCTCTTAGCTTGGTTCACATGGAGTTAAAACGAATGGACCACTTACAGAACAAAGGTATTATCATCAACAGAATCCAGCTCTCAGTAGCTGATACTGAATGCTGGCAATGTTTGAATAGGCTCATCATACTTCAAGGAACTGTTTGGAGTTGGCTTTCTAATTCACCAAGAAAAGCTCCCACCTGCCCAGTTAAATTGTGTGGTTTAGTTTTAGAGTGGCTAATGGAGAGCAGACAAAGAAACTGCCTCCTGCTAACGCAGCAGCAGAGCACTTCCTATGAAATGACACCAGGAAAAAGGTATTCCAGTATTCTTTCTGAAGCCCAATGCATCGTGCAGCTGAGCACTGGAAGTGTAAGAACAAGGCTGTGCTTCAGACAAGCACATACTAATTACTTCAAGACTGACTACAGATGAAAGTATATTATCACCTGAATTTGACACATTAAGCACGCTGAGCTTTGATTTTCTACAAAATAAAATGATCTTTTTTTTTTCTTTCAAATGTGATTCTTTCCTTCATTCTAAAACTTCCTAAAATCATTTTTAACATGTCCCACATCTCTGCAGAAACCTTCCTTTTTATGTTAGGCATGAAAATTTGTCATTTTCCCTTCACCTCACTGTTCTATTCATCAAAAGAATTAGTTCTTTGCAGTGCACATTGTCCTATAATGAGCCTGACACTCCTTTTGTTCTGCAGACCTTTCCATGGAATAAGTCTGTGAGTAGATTCTTTGTATAAAATCAGTACAAAGTAGCACTTACGCTCTCAGTTTTGAATAATTAAATATGATAATAAGACAACAAAAGAAGGAAATCTGAAATTGACTTAATATAATGACTACAACCAGAGTAAGGAAGAGGGAAAGAAGCACGTTTTGAAAAGCCAGAAGAACTACCTGGCAACAGATAAAAATATAGGTAAGAAGAATAAAAAAATGTGAATAGTAACAAAAGAGCAGTATCACTTGAGTGATTTCATACTTTTGCCTCTGAATTTCAAATTCCATACACATTAGCTATTGCCTGAAAATTTCCACTGTTAAGTTACACCAAGTACCACTGCACTTGCTACAAGATGGTCAGTAGCAAAAATATGTCCCTGCCCTGCGTAAGTGTGCACTCTCCAAAGCGCTGCTCACAAAGGCAATGCGGAGAAATTCCAGTAAGAAGAAAATAAAAGATGCGATCTGAAAGACGAACACATTTTAATTTATCCTTTGATAATCAGCCTTAATAAGTGTTCTGCTGACCCACAGGTTGCATTGCCTTAACTACTCCATCTATAGACTTATGGAGGAGACTAGCAATTGATCTAAGCTGCATCAGTATGCAGATAGCATACATCTCTCATATGTCTCATTTTCATCAAGCTCAGACAATATTTCTAATTTCCTTGACTGATCTTGGATTTTGATGGCAGAATATTTCATCATTTGCAGAGGCTAAACAGTTCTGCAGTATGATTATCTCCAAAATATGGAGGATAGAGATGAGATCTGCAGTGTAGGTACTGCTCTAAGACAAGGCTTAAAGCACAGAGAAGGGTGCATGCTAGTTTTTCAAAGATAGGAGAGATTTTAGAACCTATTTTCTTCAGCTTTTTGTTATCTGAATAGGTTCAAGACTGAAGTATCTTCAGGTAAAAAATCTTTTCCAGAAGTTTCAACAGTTTACAACAGAAATGTTGAGAGTCTACTAACTGGTAGACTTTAAGAAATTTTGTGCGAAAAATATGGGCCATGGTGTGTTGGTGAGTACAGTGATGTACTGGAGTGAGAAAACCAATAGAGATCATACTCTTCACATAATAATAACATCTCAGAAATGCCAAGAAAGAGAAAATAAAGTAGTAAAGTATTACAATATAAGCATAATTTAATTTGATATTATAAAGAAAAATCAGGTAAATAAGGATGAAACAAGTAGCTCAGTTTAAACTAGTCTCTACATCTCAAGCAGTTTTGAAATCCTCATAGTGAAGGGTTGAATGAACAAAGATGTTTGCTTCTAATCAAGTCAAGCGGATACATAGCTGAGCAAGGTAATTCCACATCATAAAGCTTCAAAAGTGCATTTTGATATTGTCAGTCTTATGATAACTGCCTTGATATGGAAACGGTCCTGAGAGTTAGAGCTGTATGTTAGAGCAATTTTGCACAACTGAAACATGCGTCCTTAGAACTGAAGTAAAAAAAAAAAAATCCTTCAGCCAGCAGACTAAAAGATATTCTTCTTCAAACAGGTATGATCATTCTGTTCTCATCACCTCCATAGTACTGATGCAATATCATTAGGTTTAACTTGATTTTCTTGAAGTAGCTCCTTAGGTTAAAAATATGTAGGAAGCTGGGTAAAAATTACATTTTATTCTATTTATAATGTTTTGTTATATTTGTAATATATTATTGTAATATTTGTAATATAAGTACATTTCATTATATTTGTAATATTTTCAAATTATATACTGCACACTAGCAAGCAGGAAAATCCAAAGCACTTATATAGTCTTACAAAAGCACACGCACCAGTGTTCACTTTCCTCCTGCACACCCAAATGCTGCCAACAGGATCACCCTGTGCCAGTTCTTGTAACAGAACCACAGCTCCTTTACCTCAAATATGAATTTAAAAAATCTTCAGTTTAAAAACTGTTTTTAAATTGAAAATGTGGAGGATGGAAAGACTTTCTATTAGGTATTATGTAACAGTTTGTTCTGTTTACGGTGGGTTTAGATGTCTGAGTAGGCAGCTGAGGCTGGAGAGTTTGCTGATCTTCCTACTAAGGAAATGAGCCTCCCATATAGCTATCATAGGCAGCATCACCATGTACTAAGTTGTTTACAAAGCCGTAGATTTTTCAGCTAACAAGGTACTATTTAAATACCACTGTAGTTTAATTAATGTCATTTGTAGATGGTATGTGAAAGCTTGTCCCATTATAAATGCTTTCCTAACCTCAGAAGTTAGGACAAACACACATACAAAACAAAAAATTGAAAGGAAAGGTAAAAAAAAATTAATTTCAAAATTAATTTCTTCAACACTTTTTATGATCCTGGTCTGTTCTGGTCTCCTTAGGTTTTACTTTTTAATCAAAATAACTATTAATAGACCTTTCCAGCACATATCCAAATAAGTAAAAATGTTTCAGAACCAGGGAGAAAAGATTCAGAAAGAATCTTTACCTGCTTTCTTTTCTAAGAAAAATCTGTGATTTAATACATTTCAGAATGAAGAAATCACTTCAAAGGTTCTGGAGGTGCTAGCTCAATGCTCTGAATAGTTGCAGATAGTAATGGTAACTTGACCTTGGCAGTGATTTCATTTTTAATTTTCAGTTTTTAATATGTAATTTACCTCAAATATAATTTTTTTTTTTCAAAAAAAAAAAAAAAAAAAAAAAAAAAAGGTTCTGCACTTTCTAAAAAAAATTATCTGGGCTGGTGAGAAGAGATATAAGTATGCAGCATGCAATGAACTGGATGCTAACCTTTCCGTATGGTAGGCCACCAGGTTTCCATATCTACTGTTTTTCGCTCCTCCTGGTATCTCCTCAGCCACAGGCAAGTAATTCCTTGATGAATGTAAATTTTCATATCACAGAGCAGTGGTAAATTCCAATGTACAAAGCACTGTAACTTCCTGAAAGTCAACATAGAGAGTCTAATGGCTGCTTTAAATGATACTGAATATTAGCTGCCCTATTACAAAACTATAGGAGTCAGGGATCAGTGGAAGTGTCAGAACTGCCATATTGGAATGATTTGGTCTGTGCTGACTTTGAATACAAAAGTCGCTTGTGTTCATATACAGAATGGCCACACCTTACTCTCAGGTCTGAACTGTTTCGAGTTGAGACTATTGGAAAAGAGATTGTTGTGTTGGTAGGTTTTGATTCTGTACTAAAATAACTAAAAATAAAAATGTTTTAGAATAGGTTAAGAATTTTCATCCACCTCTTCCCCCCCCTCCTGAACTCCCCCCCAGATAGTCTATGCTTAGTTTGTACCATTTGCTTGCATTTTTAAGTTCTTTGTAATTACTATGCCAGTTTTTCTAGTTAATGTAAGATTGAACTAGGTAACCTTACCAACCAGCCTACTAGATGGCACTTACTTTGTGGTGGAAACATGTCTAGAATCAGATTATCATTTAAACGGTATATTTCCAATCCTTTCTTATCCTCAAGAAAAAGCCTGACAGTTCTCCTCTCCCTCTCATATTGTGTAAAATTCCAGTAGTCTGTTTGTTTTGTTCCTTTGCTCACCTGCACAGATAGTCAATCCAATTTATGAGCAAGTCTACTGCGAATGGATTATATAACTGTTCAGAAATGTTCATGGGTTAAAAATTATCTGCATGCTACTTTCAGGAATGAGCTGAAAAACTGAAAATTTCCTGTTACCATTTTCCTTCTTAGTAGCCACAATTTTAGATTTGTCAAAATTGAGATGTTATTGCATTACTTCCTTTTGTCAAATCTGACTGTTATGACGGAGCTGATAGTAATATAGAGATCTCAAGATGAGACAACTGATGTGCATAAGACATTCTAAGCAGGGGTCAAGTTTCATCCATCTGCTTTAATTCTATTTCAGTTACATTTATCACCTCAGTGTATAACCTGCTGCTGTCCCAGGTGGTTTTGTCATTTGCTACGTAAAACAGTCTCTTTTTAATCTCTCTCTGACAGTGCTAGATAACAGCTGATGGTGTCCTGTTGTAGAAATCCTTATATGGGAAACTTCTGAAATAGATGACTAGACGAGACTATGGCGTGCAGTTTTTTACCTACCTCTCTGTGAGGGTATGGATCTGTAAAGCAGCAGCTGAAAGGTCTAACTGACTTCAGAGGAATCCAAAAGCACACAAATGGACTTCCTGCCTTGGGTCCAAGCATGACACTGACTTATTCATGCACAGAATACCAGGTGGTACTCACATATGAGCATATTTGAAAGAAAAAAAATTGAGGTAAAGGTGCAAAAGATAGTAGATGCCCAGAAAAAAAATGTGGAGGGAAATATGCAACCAGCTATATTCTAGATTTAGATCTTAATGAATATGGGGAGAAAAATATATATATTCTGAATTATCCTATGACTTCTGGACTTAATTATTCTATGGCTCCTGAAAGGAGGGAGCACTTAAGACACCAAAGTGAAAAAGTCGATATCCATTGGTAATGAAATAAACTGGATGGAACAGTGTGCTGTGTTCGAGTCAAAATATAAAAGTTCTTTTTTAAAAAGGTGTTTTTGTTTTTTTTTTTTAACAGCATCATTCTGGAAAAGGCTGATTGGGGAAAAAAAGAAAAGATATCCAGTCTCCCATGTTTCTGTTAAACCGTCAGTTTCCATTAAACTGTCAGTTGTATTATTAACATGGGTTTTTTACCCAGGGCATTTTGTCAACATTAAGAGTGATAGCGCAGTGTAGGATCCCATGTTCAGCAGAACAATACAGCAGGAGCATATAAGGGGATGTTTGTTCATCACTATGAACATTCTGTGGCTACAGAGTGTGGAAGGATTATTATCAATGATAGCTTCCTAAGTGATATACAGGTATGCAGCAAGATACAGCAGACAGTCTGTTGTGTTTTCTATTGTACTTCTTGCTATACTTGAGGAGTATCAGTCAGAGAAGAAGGACACCAAATAACCAAGGTTTATATTATGGACTTCCTTGCTACTTGCTTGCTTACTTATTACTTTAAATTCAGAAAGAACTAAAAAATTAATTCTAAGGTACAATAAAAAAAAAAAAAAAACAACCCACAAAAAATCCTAGCTCACAGAAGACTTTAAAAAATTTCCCTGGTCTTGTTCCTAATTTTATAAAATATCAGGAGTGCCCCTGAACAAGGCGAAGGGAAAGAGGGTAGCCCCATGTTTGAGAAATATTTTTTAATGATCACCCATATTACAGGGGAGACTTCACAAACAAAAGGCAAATGAGGAAACAAACCAGCTCTCAAAAGTGAAAAGTAAAAACCTGTTCATCCCTGTCTGTGCAGACTTGCTCTGTAAGCACAGTTTTCTATGTTATCTTGTGCTGTTTTAAATACTAAACAAGATTGCCAACACTGTTTTTGCAGTGATTGCTACAGGATGTGTCAGAAACTGATATTCAGCATTAACACCTTGTTTGTATCTATGTGTTATGTTTGTTTCTTTTTGTTTATTTGTTTGTTTTTTGTAAAATGTTTTATGTGTTTTAAATCAAGTAGTCAGTTTTATCCATGCCCTGAATCAAACCCAGCAGAAACTTAAAAGGATACTAGTTTGTTGTCTTTGATCTTGATAAGGACAGAACTTGAACCAGTTCATTGTAGCCAGTGGAAGAAGGACTACAATAAATGCATATAAAGGTATCAAATATATAATCGAAATATATAAAATGTAATATATATAATTATATGAATATTATACTTTCAACAGGCTTCCAAGCAAAAAGAGGGCAACATGAAATTAAATTTTCAAGGCAAAATAGCATCTTTTACTAGGAACGTATCAATTTCCACAGATATCTTTGATACTACACAAAAATGTATTTCAGTCCAAAAGGCAGATGAGGTCAGTATCAACCGAGCTTACAGGCTTACCCTGTTCACATGCAGATTCCATGCCTCTTGTCCAAAAAATCTCTCACCTGAGTCTTGGAATGATGAATTAGTTTATTAACTTTGGTTGTGGTTCAATGAATATATTTTCCCATGCTCTGTTGGAATAAATTTATACAGGTGAGATTGGATTATTTTTCCTACTTAAAAGAAAATAAATCCAGCAGAAAAGTACATTTTAAAAATGTAATTATCCTCTTCTATGGGAAATATATGACTTTTTGAGATAGACAATTTAATATACTAATTGAATTGAAGCATTGATGGGACCTATTCGAAAGCTTATTATGCAATTTCAAAAGGACTCTATTGAAAGAGAGATAAAGGCTTTTAGTCATGAACAAAAAAACATTTTTTTTTCTTTAGCATCTAGGGTAGCAGTACTCTTTTGTGCCTGTCATATTCACATCTGTGTTTAGGAGAGCATTGCACAAAATATTCAGCTTAGCACAATGAAGCAGGCTTTTTCATGAATATTAATAAAAGACACATCAAGATGAACACAGCATGTAACTGGGACAAACCCTCTGTAACTTCTTCTTCTCTTGAATATCGAACTGTTTTATGACTTTTGGCCCTAAACATCTAGCCACTAAAATTACTAGATCTATAAACAAATATGAAGTTTAATGCAATATTTGAAGAGCTTGTCAGTAAAGGAATTCAATACAAGACTATCACCAAACAAGACTTCCATAAAGTCCAAATTTTGGCTCTTCCTTGAAGCTCCTACAGAATTAAAAGAGCTAACTGTTATAACCATCATGTACATTATTATCTCTTAGTATTGCTGATCCCATGCTTTAATACGAGGAATCTAATTTTCAAATAATTATTATGTTAGCTTAACAATAAAAATATTTTAAATAGCATGTTAAATTTTCTTAAATTACTCATATTACTTTCTGGTTTTCAAATAAAAAGTGAGAATGTAGATGTAACCTTTGACCCCAGAACTGCAGGCTAAAAGAAAAACAATCAAAGAACAAAATACTGTGAAAGTTTAGAGGGCAAGTGCCTGCAAATCTCTGAAATTTAAGATTATTACTGTTCACCTAATGTGTAAATAATATAATTTTTTGACCTATATAATCTTTATTATCAGTGGTATACCAGTAAAAAAATATAGTATGAGTGTCAGAGCCTTGACTAAAGGACACAGATTTACTAGAAGCAGCAGAAGGAGAAATTAGACAGAAAATGGAGAGTGTGAAAGGAAGGGAAAAGAAGAAATAATTCTAAATATTTTTAGTTCTGCTCTTTGATCTCTGTAAAATACTACCAGCAGAAAAGTCATGTACAAAACTTTCACAGAAAGAGGAAGGCAAACACAGGTTAATAATAGATAAAATGTGCAGAAGGGATTTTTCATATTTTTACTTTCTGGTGTTGCAAAACACATAGTTAGACATCTTCTGAAATGGTTTTGAAAAATGGCTTATCAATAAAGTTTTATGGCCACTGAACTTCTTGTTCATTGAAAAAGCTCTAGCTGTAACCTCATGAACAAAGAGAACATGGGCAAGCTACTTTTTAAACTCTATTAAGGAAATACGCTCAATGGTGTCATAAAAGTTTAGGAAATGCAGTTGTGTATCTGGGGCAAATCCTATCTTTTTACAATGCAGCAGATTGGTTTGGTCCTAATGCCTAATTCATTCCTGCCCTCCCATGCCTTGGACCTCTCAAGGCTTCCACCCAACAGAGGAAAAGTCACCAGATGTTCATTATTGGCCTTTCACATGGATGAACCAGTCCTTACTTTGTAAATTCTACATGATACTCCTCCAGCAGACATCTTTCTTCCCATTGCAGCTGCTTCGGGTTCTTGTGGCAAAAACAGCATTTTTTTCCATAGCACAGCAGCTTTAGGAAAGCATTCTGCGCATTTCCAGATGTCTTGTTGTGCAACTCAGGCACTAGAAAAAAAGCAGTAGGTAACATCATTAAGTCAGCTGAATTTCTACAAACCACCAGCAAGCACTCTGTGGAGACACAGTCGTTCCTACGCTATAGTTTGTGAAATTCTGATCTGTGCAAAATCTTGTGGTCTGCACACAAGGGACTTATGGGACAATTTGGGGAATATTTGATTGCATTCAATGGGAAGTCTACCTTTGGTCTGGAAGAAGCTATTCCTTACTGTGATGGTTAGAGGAATCCTTGATGAAGTGTGCCAAAAGTAAACCATAAGTGTAGGAAAGAGACACTGAAGAATCCTGCCATTTCTTGCTATGATCACTTCATTGCTTTATTTGGGTGAAAGACTATTGCTCTTCTGTTGTTTCCCCTAAAGAAGTAGGATACAACGTGATGGCACTATGTAGTACTGCACCACAATACAGCATATGGTATCTCAGGTTTCAAGTGAAACAATTATTTCCATACTATTTCTGTATTCTGAAAGGTGATTCATTCTGTCCTAGTCTGATATGCATAGACCTGGTGCAATATTTACATTTCTTTTATGGATGAGAATGAATATACAAACTGTAATGTTCATAATGAATGAGCTTTTTTTCTATTTAAAGGAATATTTCACAGGTTTGAATATAGCTTACTTTACACACGGGGTTGACAGGCACTAACTAAAGCTATTTAACTTTCCTTTCCTTGGATGATATCAGAATTTACTTGTTATCTTGAAGGAAATATTTTTACTTCTGCAGACCCTAGTGTTTATATGATAAACTACTGAGTTTATCATATATAGTGGTAATTACTTGAACTATATTTGAAGTACTTGTGCTTGGATTGCTCAATATTTTGTTATATGGATTGTATATGTGAAGTGCTTTGATATTTCTGAGGTGCATGTGTGGGTATTTACAGCACTTGCTGAGTCATGTCACAACTAAATGCTAACCTTGGCTGATTAGTCCTAGATCATGGAAGACAATAAAGCTCCAGTTCAGAAATGTTCAGGCTGCTTTCCCACCAGTTAATTCTTGTACCAGGGAGGACATCTGAGCACTATTCATCAGTTAGCATATACTGTATTGCTGTAATTATCTAATTATCTTGTAAGATCGTATCTGTATTCACTGCATTATACTCTGAAAGCCAGATACTCTCAAGAAAGAAAGACACTTACTTAGTTTGTCTCATGATATACTACTTTGGTTAGAATTAAACATTTTTCCAATGTTTTTCTCATGCATTTTTGTTAAGAAAAAGACCCAACATAAACAGTTGTTCCATTTCTGCAGTTTCAGGTCTTACGAACTTTGCATCTATTTTTTCTGATCTGAGCTCAGGTAATTACATTTCATACTTAGAACAACAAAGACTGTCTGACACCATTTATTTGTGTTGTCTTCTCTTCTCTCAGGCAGCTGTTCTGGGCATTGCAGGCACACAAAATACAGTTTATATAACATATCAGTTATTACTTCCACCTGACTTTTGGAAAAAAGAGAAATTTCTGGTAGATAGAAAGGACTATTGCTCATGGACTAGTTCCACAGCTCACCTAATGTTATCATTATGTCCAAAAGAGACTAGCCTAAGAAATTAAAGTACAAATTTCTCTTTACAGTACTGAAATATTAGGTTCAAGACCAGTCATGACATGTACAGATAAGGCAAAGATATCGACACGTAAATTTGATATCTGCTGTCACTATTTTATCCCTACTGAATGCCATTCTTCATTGACTTCAGCAGCACTACTCCTGAGATAAATGGAGGGTATATATGAAAGATTCATTCATTGTTTTTCTGTTTTTAAAATCTAACTACTGAAATGAGAAGCATAGACTGCCAGAGGCTCATGATATCTGTGCCTGCTCTCGTAGACAAGACTAACTTGTAACACCCTGTTAGGCATGCAGCCAGTTCTGCAGGGATGGGGCTCATAGGCTGTCTGCTTTTTCCTGAAAGGGAAGGAATGCCTCCGGATCTGCAATTTGGGAACCTCTGTACTTCATTATAGCCTACCCTAATTAGAGAGCATCCAACCAAAAACACTTTATTGCATTTCTGCATAGTTATGTTGCTAGCAGGAATTAAAGTTGTAAGACAAAACAGAATTGGTAATTGTTTGGGTTTTTTTCTTCCATGTATCTGTTAGCACCACAGCTTTTTTTAGCATATGCTTTGCTTAAAAAGATAATTTGTTAAACAAAAACTTGATACTTTATCTCCCTTTGCTCCCAACACCTTTCTTTAACAATTGCAGGTCTCAATTTTGTTTCTAACTTCACTTCAGCAGAGCACTATTTTCACAGTTGTTCGCAAAATTCTAATAAAACATCTCAACTGTGTGCTAACAGGAAGTAACTGTCAGTCTAACGTGGCAAGGCTTAGTGCATGGCCTTTCCCTCTAGGACCCAGCAAGTATCTAATTGCATAGCAAACCCTTGGCATTTTTCTTTTAGACAGCGCATATGTGTTTATGCAATAGCTCTTTCTAGCCTTTTGCCTTGAATGTTGTTTAAGAAAAAAAAAAAAAAAAGTCTGCAAATGATAGAGAAATTAGCTTTCTTACACAGCACAATTGAAAATGAGTGATTTTGTCTATTTGATGTGTTCTGTTATGCAGACTTGTGCAATCAATTAAATTTGTGCAATCAAAACTTCATTATATCCATTTGCTCTTTACTGATTTATTGTTACATTAATTAATTTGCATTTTGATGATTGTAGGAATGTTGAGGAGTATAGAAACACTAGCCTATAATTCCTGCAGATCTTATTAGGTGTTGAAGGCAAGGATTGATGAGATTTACCTTTCCCCTTTCTGCTGGTTTTTATTTGTTCTTCCCTATCTCAGAATTCATAAAATCCCCCTTTCATGCTGTCCCAACACAAAACAGGACCTGATGTAGAAGGAGTATCCCCATCATGTTGCCTTATGCAGAGCTGCGAGAGACCTGTTTTTAACACACAGTGTGATTATGGCTGTATACATCTTCAACCAAAGAAGGGCACTTCTGTAAAGCATTCACAACTTAGAGAAACCAAATGATTTCCATTGTAGCTAAAATACATAGTTCACATCTTCTTGATTATATTCAGTTTAAGGATAAGTGTTTATAGAAAATCTAAGGGAAAATACGGTCTTTATATACCATCCCTTAAATCCAAGATGTGGCAATATGTATATTTTCTGAAGCCAGAGAGCCTTCATGAAGAATGGCTAACATGCTAGTATTTTCCCCCTAAGTATGAGAAGCCAACTTCATAAGCAGAACCACGACAAAGGCACGGTCTCACCATAAGGGCAATCATCCAGGTTGTCCGGGGAGGTTGTGTGGTTTCTATCCTGTAGGTTTCTGAGATTTACCTGGATAACAAATTCACTAGTGATTTACTGATAGTGAATTTACATTCTGAATCAGAGGGATGACATACTTGCACCAAAAAAATCTTGGTATTAAGCTGCACTACAATAATCAGCTGTCCTCTAAGCCAGTTGCAATTCTTGTTCTGGTTCTCTGCATGCCACAGGTTTAAATGCCTTTATTCCTTCTCTTGCTTAGTGCATGAGCAAAGCTGTGTGTAAGGTCAGATTTCAAGAGGTAAACAATGCTTCGGTCAGGGCTACAATGATGGTGAAGGGTCTGGAGGGCAAGATGTATGAGGAGGGGCGGAGGCCACTTGGTTTGTTCAGCCCAGAGAGGAGCAGACTGAGGATAGGCCTCATGGGGCCTGCAGCTTCCTCATGAGGGGAGCGGAGGGGCAGGCGCTGATCTCTGCTCTCTGGTGACAGCGACAGGACCCGAGGGAACGGCATGGAGCTGTGACAGGGGAGGGTCAGGCTGGGCGTCAGGAAAAGGTTCTTCACCGAGAGGATGGTTGGGCACTGGAACAGGCTCCCCAGGGCAGTGGTCACAGCACCAAGCCTGCTGGAGTTCAAGAACCATTTGGACAATGCTTTCAGACATATGGTTTGGTTTTTGGGTGGTCCTGTGCGGACCCATGAGTTGGACCCAATGATCCTCGTGGGTCCCTTCCAACTTGGGATATTCTATGATTCTATGATTCTATGTCAGTGGACTCACCATAATGAGTAAATAAAATATGGCTTGTTTGGCTAATATGTGTGTGGCAGCCATTACACTGGTGGAAATCCACCTCATCAGTGAAGCTATCTGAACCTGGAGAAAACTTAGCAACCTCTTAGCCCTGCTGTCAAAGAATGGAAAGTTGTCTGCAGCCAAAATGCTGTCATCCATTTCTTTGATATATCATGATTATTATTTTGATGAGCACTCATTCGTTTGTGCATTTGGCTCACTTGTACACAAATGCCCTGGCCATGCAATCCCTCCTGCAGGTGAGGCTCATCTGTACTGCCAAACTTGCTCTCAGTCTGACAGGTGACAAATGGCGCATCTAACCTGTGGACCCCCACATTAAAGAAGCATCCTTCCCATGTCATGAAGGCACTCCAGGTTGAGACTTGGGATTCACTATTTCCTTCATTGCCTGCTGCTTTCTTACTGTTGGCAAGGGAGGTTGTAGTATGCTCCAACACATCCCCGATCTACGTTTTGGGGAAAAAGGTACACTTCATGGTGATTCTACCCACATTTTAGATGCAGTCACAGGGGCTCAGACAGATCAAAAAGATGCTTTCTCTGCCCATTTCTTTATGTGGCCACACCAGCCAAGGTATGACTTTTTCCCTCACAAAGGCATGGTCTTCTTTGTTTCAGTTTTCAAGAGGCTTCTAGGTGTAACATCCCATACAAACAAGGACTAAGAAATTTTATCAAGGCTTTAAAAAATAAAAGTAAAAAAGACACGAAAGTATGGATGTAGAAAACTGCATCCTTTGATGCAGCTGCTGGAGAAAAATCCTCAGGATCTAACACTTGACTTCTTGACCTGTTTTGTTAGAGGAGGGGACATCCTGCCAGCACCAGATGCTAATTCACTCCATCAGCGTGAATGACTGTTGGCCACACTTGATGACACTGTCTGTTTGACTTTGCTGGTTTCAGTTTGGTACAAAGTTGCATTCAATTGGAGTTTATTCATTTGCTATGTGTGGGTACATTTGCAGTTGTAACCCTAGCCTTTCTAGGGTTAAGTGATGTTATTGAGACCAAGATCAAACCTCTGTATACTACCTAGACTTAGACAATACGGTAAAAGATGGAGAAAAAGGAAACAGGAGAAACAAGAAGTAGAGATAACTTTAGATTTTAGGGATTCAGGAATACTCATTTCCCATTTATTTGATAGCTCATTCAGATCTGATTAGTTTAATGATTATTTAGCATTATCTCACCAATTTTAATGAGCTGGTTTGGCATTTGTACAGGTGCCACATGTGTTTCCAAGATCTATCAATTCTAATTGTCCATGCATAGTGGACCTGATGTAAATTGTTCCCAGGATCAAATCAGGCTTGGCAGCTGTGACAGACATGCCAGATTTCTATCCCTTCTGGGGGGCCAAGGGAGTTATGAACTCCTAATCGCTGCTCTGAGAGACATCCCAGCATTACCAACAGGGAAAGCCAAAAGCCTTCTTCAGCCAAAATCTTGTTATTATCAACTAGCTGTCTTCACATAGCTTATCTTCATATATTGTTGTGTTAGCTAAAATAAGTAATAATAAGTTGCATAAGCTACCAACTTACTTAATCTTTGAAACCTGTAGATAAAGGATTTGATCATCAGTTTTCAAGATCCCCGACTCGATGGTGATAAATTCCCCTTGTTTCCAAAATACAGTGTACAGGAAACAGAGTTGGAGATCATCAGTCTGAACTATTGGGTCCTGAGAAATGTGCTGGTTCAACAGGCTTCATCACCTTCTACTTCCTCATTACACTTGTGCTTCTTTCCCTTCACTCCAGCAGAGGAAAAAAACAGGGGAAAAAATAATTTTTTGCACAGGAACAAAATGTAAAATGAGGGAAGATTATCACATAAAAATCCCAAAGACTAACCCACACCAGTGTTATATTCTCCCCACC
>VXAA01005830.1:312215-336517 GCA_013399115.1 Anseranas semipalmata
TTCCATAATATTACTTTTTTTTTTTTTTTTTTTTTTTTTTTAAAAAAAGACCTAAAGTGACCTGGTAGAGAAACCAGTGCACTTACTCAGTTCCACATAATGTATACATATTCTGATCATTTTAATATCCCCAGGTGTGTTCCTGTGCCCACACAGGAACTGATTACAGAGTTTGTGAACAACTATGGAGTACCTCTCAGCTTAAGTGGAATGCTTACGCTGCAGGGTCTGAGACAAGCTATGGTACTTAACAGATTAATAGAAAATTTGCTAGAGATTACTAAAAATTTGTGACAGAAACATTGTAGCAAATTAGTGGTAATGTGTTTGAATAATATGAATTTAATTAATGATGTATATTCCAAACATTTTTCCCATGATTTGCAGTCTTCAATTACATTGGCTAATTGAATAATAGGCTTAAGGGAATTAGATATATTGTCAGATCATCTGGGAATATTGTTAATGGACACTGTGTTAGCACTAAGAAATAGGACTTCTATGATTAATGTAGTTTGCTTGTACGCTAACTGTAAACAAGAAAATATGGCTGAGCAAGGAATTCAGAATCTGCTACTGTCCAGGTTAGGGGGCAACTTAGGGTTGCAAGGACAAAGACAGTACTTGGGGCTTATTCTTAATTTTTTTATCAACATGTGGCTTGTGTCAGAAGATCCCAGGACCAGTTACTCATTTATCTTTATTTATACTAACAGATATGGCTGACCTTAAGAATCCTCAAATCCACACTCAGTGATCATTAGTGTTGTAATGACTTCTCCACAGTGACCCTGGAAAACTAGCTTCATTTCTGGTATCAAGTCACCAATGTTCATTTTTACAAAGTATTTCAAAATTTACCTGTAAGAGTTTACTTAAACACAGTAAGTTTTTAAGAATTAACATAAAAGTTCAGCAGCCCTCTTGACTTGCAGCACTTCTGTTCCTTACCCCTTCTCCTGACTGTTCTAAGTATACACAACTCAGAAAGAGGGATGAGTCACCCGTAGACTGGTTACTGAAAGAGAATTACCTTGTATAGCATAAGGGACAAATGCAAAAAGATTAGTTGTCTAATATACACAAAGCCACAGCGTTGCTAGTTCTGGATTGACATAAGGGTTGTGATGGCATGGGATTTAATTTGTGACAGGAGAGGCTTATCTGGCTGAGGTTGGCTGGTGGTGACTTCAGTGTCAACTCTGACAGCCTAAGCATGTTTGTATACATTCCTGTTCAATCAGGTACATAAACAATGTAAGTCAAATTCTAACTCCTGTTCATTTAAAATGAAGTTGAGCAGTTAAAAGTAATACTTCTTAAGAGGACCCAGAGAGCACAACATTGCAATTGTGCTCAGAAAGACTGATTTTTCAGACTTTTTTCTTTTTTTTCATGAGAAATATCAAAATCATGCATTTTCTTTCAGGTTGCTTGACTTGAATTAGTATAACATATTTAATGTGTCATTTCAATACTTTCAGCAGGGAAGGGGGGAGGAGGTCGCAATGGTGCCCACAGATTTTGTATTTTGGAGGGCAATGTCCCTGTTTTTTTCCCTCTGGACTGACATCCCTGGCTGAACTATGTCTTTCTTCAATAAATCTAAGGCAGTTTCCTTTCTGCCTGAGCATCAGAGTGCACAGGAGAGTCAGCACAGCTGACTATGAACCATGGAAGACCATGCTTTGACTTCACCTTGTCTGCTGCTGGGGTTGTGGCTGAGTTACGTAATGACAACTTTTGGCTATTGCAGCAAATAACTCAGTGTATGTTGACATCACCTGACAAATTCAGTGAATACCTGGGAGGCTAGTATACTCTGAATTTTTTGTTGCCATGACTACATGCACTGCCATTTTCTAAAACTGGTGTCATCATTTTGGTCCTTTGTTATCATGTGCAATGGAACAAACCTGAAAATAATAGCAGACAGTAAATTTAGTTTCATGTGCTGGTTGTACTCTGTATCATGAAAAGTTACGAAAGTATAATTTGTTTTAAAAAAAATCACCACTCAAGGCACTAGAAGGCCAGAGTTGATTTCCACTTTTGCTTGAATTGTATAAATGGTTTATTTAAGATTTACATGCATTGTATCTTGAGTACAACTGGTTTTTTCACTTGCAGCTATTCAAACATGACAAGATTATATATAATACAAATAGCATTTAACCCACATAAAAATAATCATCATCTGAAAGTGCTAAGTAAACTGTATTAGTCCTTTTGACAGAACAAGTGAGACTATCCAGAAGCTTTCTTAAGATATTGTTTAGTACAGCATTTTAAAGAAAGAATTTACAGAAGCTTATATAGTAATATGTATCATGAGTGTGACATCAGGCCACGCTAATGACATGAGATGAGAAAATATAAAAATATGCAACTGATTGTTAAAGTGTGGTAGAGGAACTGCCTTTTAGATTGTTTCTGGAAAGAGTCAGGCTTAAACAGTTCTTGCAGACGTGACTGGAAAGAAACTGTGGGAATATAAAATCCTATCATTTCTACAGGACAGTTGTCATCATTGGGCTGCATATTTTGTAGCTAATTTGTTATTACATCTGAAAACTTGAGGAATAGCTAGGAGAAGAAGAATCTATGACCAGACCAGAGACATGAAGGGCCCAATGTGACAGTGTTTTGCTTTCCTGGAAGCACTGTGAAGATAGGACGCTCCTCCTGCAACAACAGTGCACTGCCACATAAAGAATATATTATTACCTGTTGTTATCTCTTTTAATATAAACATTTTTCTGGCAATAGTCAGAGCAACTCTATTGAAATCATATAGAAGAAAAAACAGGAACTTCTGGAAGTAAAAAAGCTTAAAGCTCCTTCTGGAGCTAATCTGTAACATGTCTGATTTGCTGCTTTTGTGACTGTCCATCTCTTAATTAAAGTATCAAGACTCGATTATATTAAGAACTATTTACTTCCATAAGCTTCTGGGAAACTGTGCTTTTAGGGGACAATCAGTATTTGTACAAGAGCTGAGGATAAAACAAAGAACCATACATGTAATCGACCTGCTGAGCTGGTTAGGCAAATCCAGAGATATATCACCAGAGAAGCCCAGGTGATCACACTTGAGGATATCAGATATTTGTATAACTCTTTTTGATTTTTATGGAAAATACAATTGAAATTTTTCTGAAATTTTCTTCTGATTCTTGCTGGAACGTGGATTTTCAAATCAACCTCATGTTTCCTAAGGCTACAGTAGAAAGCAACATAGATCATCCAAAACTAACTAGAAACCAGCCGAGTATTTCTAGAAGTCTGCTCATATATGAAGTAAGTGTCAAAATACTTTTCTTTTACCAATATAGGAGTAGTTGATTAATATTGTTTATACAATCAGGTTCTTCTTTTAGCTAAGTCTGGCTCGGGAATTAAATCTAATTTATTTATCTGACTCTTGAACCCTTAAAGTCTTCATTTGACATCTACTTAGCCTCAACCAAAACTTACTACAGCCATGCTTTTGACTGGCTACAAGCATTTGCTATTCGGGTGACCAAGTAAAAAGATTCTATATTACAGTAAACCAGTTATATAAACGAAACAGCTTACTCTTGTAGTTGGCAACCCTGCCCAGAGCAGGGGGGTTGAAACTAGATGATCTTTAGGGTCCTTTTCAACCCAGGCCATTCTATGATTCTATGATACCAAGACTCAGATTTAACTAGCTAACATCCATGCAAATCTCCATGTCTAAAGTTTCCTATTGTTTGACGCTAGGATTTCATGATGACTTTTAACTGTATATGTGAGAATTCATGTAGCTTTATATTAGGAGATGAACAAATCAAACGAATTATTAATAGAACAGAAAAAAAAGAACTAATTTTTTATGCATGGAGTGAGATTCATGCTTATATATAAAAAGAAAAAGTTTAATCCTATGATTCATTGGGGCACATAAGGCAAATATTTATAATCTCTTTGAAGCATACTGCCTCATTAACAGAACTCAATAGGTAAAAGAAAATATTCTTTATTAAAACAGCACAGAGCACCCATAATTTATACCTACATTTTCTGTGACACAATTCTCCATTATTTCATAACTTTCATTTTGCCATGTAAGGAACTCAAAAATATGCAATAAAATATGCAATAAAAATATACAGCAATAGCAATTCAATAATTATGTGTTAAGACATGCATTTCCTTTGCTGATTTCATATCTAAGTCTAGTGTTAAAATGTGAATTTCCTACCCTAACCATAGCACAAAGCATTTCAATACAATCAGTTTCAGGAAAAAATAAAATTGAACTCAGGGAGTCTGATTTTGCTCTGACTTTGACAGGGCTGTGCAATGAATATGTCACTGTAAAACTTGTCTCAAGAAAGTTCCAAGTGTCATTTGGGAAATTTAAAATAACTGCAGTTGAATCAAAGACGAGTGTTGATGGCAGCTATTATGACAAAGTATTTAAGTAGAAAAAAATACTGTTGAGAACTGAGGAAAGGTTCTCACGATAATTAGATGTAATAATAGAAGTTGCTGGCAGAGCAACATAGCATTTTAATTTCCCTGCAGTTATTTTTGACTTAACTGCCCCCCCAACCTAGCAGATAATAGATCCAAAAGCAAACAGTATGCCTCTTCTGAGGCAAGGATATAAGATTGGCTGTTTTACATGCACAGTTGGTTAGACTGCTGCACTCCTAGTGCATTGTTTGAAGTACAATGTGAGGCACTGGGTCAAAGATAGTTAAGACTAAATCCATCCACCTAGCAACAGCTGTCAACTCTTTCATGTAAGACTGACACTGTCTGCCCCTGTGTAAATAAACTTCCTGTGAACAAGGATCAAATGTGAGAATTACTTTATGTTTCCAGTTATTAATCAAATATATATATATATGGAAATATGAATCCCATGAGTATTTGCTAGTTAAAATGTAGCATTTTCAGTCAAGCAAAACTGTTAGTCAGAGACAGGAGACTCTCTTTAAATGTATAAATGAATGGTATTGTCTCCATTCAAGAAAAAACAGGTTCTGGATGCAGCAGATAGCAAAGGTTGCATATACACACTTAGGCATGCAAGCAGAGTAACAGCGCTCAGTTGGAAAGGAGAGAGGCAGATAATAAATTGCATTGGCTAAGAGCATACAATGTTGCCAGGCTGTGTGGAAACAAATTAAGCAGATTTAACCCCAGCTAACATTCATTTTCCTTTGGTTTGGGCAAAATATATGATTTTTATTTACAGAGAAAGAAGTTGAGGTTAGATCTGCAAAGAAACTTACTGAAATATAGCTGGGAACTTTGGGGTGAAGGAGCTGATTAGTGACTGTTTGCTACAGGGTGGGACAGATTGTCCTCCGTCTGCATGGGGTTATTGTCTCCTGCCAGGATTACAGTGATAACATTTCCAGAGGACAAGGCTTGAAAAAGGGGTAGTGGGAATATGCCTAGTACTTCTTCCATTGCTTGTGCAAATATTCTTATTGAAGTTCATAGGAGAAGGCATATACAGTAACTCTGATGATCAGGCTATACATCTATCCCTGACATTTCTCTGTCAGAATATCAAATAATTACACATAACAAAATTGGTGTCAGTGATATGTATTTTCATATCTATATTTAACAATATCTAACAATGCATGCCAGGATTTCTCAGTTTTCATTTATTGTTTTGACATCAGCAAGAAGAAGTGGGTTACACCATCATGTGACAAACAGCAGATGATATTGCATGGTCACTGTGGAAACTGTGCATTGCAGAAAAAGAGGTTCATACTTCTACTTCTGTAATGAAGATAAACCATAGCATTTTTAAGTGTCCCTGTTGTTATTTTGATGCTAGGTTGCCAGACTTACAAAAACAAAGTGGAAGAAATATCTGGAATTCTTTTCCCTTATTTTTAAATTAAACTCATTAATATAATTCAAAGTTTAAAATATGGAATATTCTACATGGAAGAAACAGGTTTTCTGGTAAGAAGATGGCTGTTCACAGATCTTGATAACAGTCCATCGAAGACAACAGAAAGCACTCACTGCTTTTGAAGGGAAACGATTATCTGATCTAGGAAGCAGGTACAAAAATATATGTTTTCCTTTATTCTGAATTACTAGGTGTTGATTCATTGAGGGTGTATAGAGAGGGCTACGACCAACTGCAGAGAAGGCTGACAGTGTAGTTACAAAGTAGGTTGTCCACAGTATTGGCAAAGTTTGGTATCATCATAATAAAGGCATGAAAATCCAGTAGAAAACATTCTCTGATGAGGAATACAAACCCCACACTGGCCAAGGAAGTGTTGACAGGCTGCTATAGACTAATTGAGCCCTGTCCTAATTTATTCATGAAAGTTATTGCAGAGGAGGAGTGTCAGCTCATCTGACAGAGACTGGAAGGAGTTCTGGCTCTCCTTAGCTGGTGCCTTTATGGAAATGTTATATAGTGTTTCTATTGCTGGGTCGGACTTGTCCTTTTGACACATCAGACTTGCACGGACTGAGTTATGCAGGTCCACCTCAAAGAACTGAAAAAGCAGGTATAAATAATACACTTTGAAGAGGTTGTCTGTGAAGCAGTCTGCAATGATTTTTTTACAAAGTGATGTGACCACCTTTAGTGTTGCCAGGTACTTTTTTATCCCCTGTTTTGGTGAGTCTTTGTGATCACGTTCAGTCACGTAAGGCCAAACCCCTGCTTTGTGGAAGCTGCATTTCTGCTGTTGAACGTGATGCTGAGCTAGTAGGTCCTGGAAGGAACGAAGCGGTGTCGGTAGTGTGTGCTGCTTAGTCTGGGCAGTCCTCTGAGAAGCAGGATTAATTAGTCTGGGTACATTGGTGTGCTAATGCAGCCCTCTAGTATCTCAAATAACAGCTCCTTTTGTTGATGCAGGGTCACACATGTACACATTGCAGGATTTTTGGTGTCTAAATATGGACCTCTAATTCTTTTTGGCATTTGTCCACTGCAGGAGAAAAAGCATCCTTATTTAAGTGCTGTGATTTCTTTTATGATGCAGAGACTACTGGAGTCTCTTCAAATGAAAAAGCTCTAATCTGACCAGCTAGTAACTCTGGTGACTGGAGTGTGGCTTACGTACCTAAATCATTTTTCTTTTTTGAGTACTAAAAAATCAGTGCTGAGCTTGGCAGGCTGCCAAGCCTGTGAGAAATCTGTGCTTTCTATGACCTAAATGCTTTGGTACTAAATTTCTTGTTGCACCTGAAGTTCTGTTTCTTGATGTGTCAGAAGCACCTCCGTGGGTCTGGGGGTGCTGGACCAACCTCCAGATCCACAAAACCTTACAGGGATGCACCTAGACTACACTTGTATTAGCTAATCTTGTGGCCTAATAGGACTTGGTGGCATCAAGCCCTTAATGTCCATACTATACAATTCTCAAGGGGTTTTGCTTCAGACAAGACCCTGTGGCCTGAATGAACCCATTCATGTAATCTAAGCCTTTTCTGTGATATAAACAGTAAGTGGGAGCAATTAGAAGATTTACTTTAGAAGTGCAGTCTTGGTATGAACTAAATACATAGAAGCACCTTTGAGTATCAAAAAGTGTCCACTTCCAAAAGTGCATGAGTTATGCTATAAATTGTATGCTACAAGTTGCTGCCAGATGATGAAAATAGCAGGATGAAACCACGGGGCTGCTTTATTTTATATCATCAAGAATTTATAATACTAATAAAATAAAATGTACTCTATATTCTATTTTAACTTTTTTTTTTTTTTTTCATTAAACCTTTGTTTTGAGAAAGTCCTCTGAATTTTCTGGACAGCTAGAGTTAAAGTCAATGGTCTTTTGAAACCTCTCCCTCTTATAGGAAATTGTGCTATAGAAAAAATATAACATTGTGCTACAGAAAAATAGAAATATATGAAAATATGAAATAAGCCTTCCATTCTGTAGTTCTGCATTAGCTAATAAGCTTATTTAAATTCTACAAAAAAAAAAAAAAAAAAAATCCTTTCTTAGTCGAGGTCTCTGTCCAATTAACCTGGACAGGAATGACTGCTGTTTTCTCTGTATGGAAAAGTTCAGCTATAAATCAAACTGGAGGGAACAGTAGACAAACTGTCTCCTTACCTAAAGGATGAAAAGATGCTGAGTGTCTTGCACAATAGGTCTTGGAGACAAACCTCCTAATAGAGGACAGTGATCCTGGCCTTCCAGGGCTTCTTTAATTCAGAACTCATTTGTTTTAATCTACTCTGGAAATATTCAGCCATTTTGTGTGGTAAGAACAGTGAAGCCACAGGAAAGAGATGTGTGACATAGGAAGTATCATCTCTTCATCTGAAGAGCCCTTCCAGAGATGAATTAAACACAAGTCCTTTGCCCAGCAAATGAAGATTTGAGTTGACCTGCATATAAATTCATGTTTGCTTATGTTCTACAGATACTTAGCTGGTGTACAGCCAAGTCTTTTGCATATCGTTCGAACAAAATAGCCTGCTGGCAGTGCACCTGGTCTCCTATACAAAGACCTAAATGAAGAAAAGACTTGCACACAAGCTGTCAGTTTGAGTCCAAATACTTGAAAGTGGCTCAGACACTTAGAAAAAAAAAAAAACAATTCTGCTGTCCTCCAGCAAGGATTTGAATAAACTCAAACTTCATTCAGAAACGTCAGCAAGGAGTTTGTGCTCATCGTGAACTCTTGCAGCTAATAGCAGCTAATAGCCTATGCTGATTTTTTAGAATCAAGGATTCTTCAAATTGTGGGAAGAACTTGCTATAAATTCTTTGGATTCTTTGGCAGAGCTGTTCTCCAGTTTTCCACAGCATCTTCACAAAATGGTTCTGTGTGACAAGAGGCACAGCAAGATTTCAGGAAGATACTAGCTGTATAGACGGGGGCTTTTATTGTTGGTTCACTGCAAATATATTCAGTTTGGAAAAAAATATGCTATTTGGTAATGCAACTTGAGTTTTCCTATAGGTAGAAATTTTTTAAAAACAGCCTGGTGACCATTAATCCAACATTTCATTGAATGGGACTTTGTCATTGTTTGCAAACAGTTAGCATCTTAGAATCTGTTTGATGGAACAAACTAACAAAAAAGAAGCACAAATTTATTTTAACCCTCTGTAATGGGAAGTGTGGAGAGCTAGAAGAGATGAACATATTGAATGACTTCAACTTGAGAAATTATGCACCCACCACTTCATTAGATGTTACATATTAAGCCATAGCTCTGAAAATGGATGTTCGTTAAGGTTGTGTTCTATTTGGTAAGCATTCAATGTGTGCCATCATACAGGGAGTGGTTCACCATAAATTTCCCTAAATACTTTGCTTCCTGTGGGCTATAAATCTAAATGGCCTTAACATTAACAATGATTTTAAACAGAGCCATGTTACCCCAATCTTCTTTAAGGTTTATCTTGCCAAAGTTGGAAAAGACCACGCTGGAATGTATCAGCTAACAAAGATCTAAAGCAAATCCAGTGCAGACCAGGTACTGTGTATTTTAAGTGAGTACTACGGGACACCTGAGAGTTAGATAATAAAAGTCAGGGATAAGGAAGTGGATATAAAGTGGAACTAGGCACATAAATTCTATTTAAATCGCTAACTGTTATTTTCAGAAAACTTGCTCGGTGCCTCAAGTCCATCGCACATTACTTTTGACTTTAAGGTCCTTGCAGACACAGGCATGCCCCAATAATCCAGATCTATCCCTGGTTTTAGCCACTTCTGCCACTACTTTCATGTGTCATGTGACTGATGATAACTCTCCTTTCCATAGCTAAGGGGCTAGACCAGAACTTCAACCCAGTGTCAGATCTTCCTGAGCCTGGGGCAGTTCCAACTCAAATGTTCCACTTTGCATTGGGATGCAGTTCCCATAAGCTATATGTTATGTTATTCTGAGATAGATGCTTTTTTCCCCTATTTGAACTGTACGATAATGCAAGAAACTCCATGGAATCAAGAGTCCAGGATGAATGCTGTTTTACATGAAGCAGGGAGAGAGCAGGGGCCAGTGAGTTAGATTGGACTGTGTTCTAATCACAAGTCGTGGCCACTGTTATGTGAACTTTTTTTTTCTGGATCTGGGGTGTTTCAGTTCAGATCCTGATATATGAGGTTTGTTTGTTTGTTTGTTTGTTTTTGTGTGTATGTTTTTAATTCTTGGAATTTACAAATCCTGGTTGATCTCAGTACAAAGCTGTTGTTAACATCACTTGCAGCCTTTATCTACTCGAAACAGAGTATTAGGTAGTTATTTTTCAAAGTTTTTAATACAAAAGTATTTCAGATTTGGCGTGCACTGTGCATGTTAATGGTAGGCAAGTTTGATCTTCTCATATATCTTACCAGGGGAGGATTTGATTTGAAAATCGCTGTAAAGATTAAAAAAAAAAAAAAAAATCCCCACACTTTAAAGGGGTTGCAAGTTTTTACACAAAGCAAAAGGTTTTCATAAACTTATTTCCCTACAGAAAACCAGATGTTTTCTTTTCTAGTCAGGGTGGATTGGGCAGTCCAGGATCTCAAACTTTATTGATACTATGTTTCAAACCAGAAATTTTGGCGTTGGTGAAGTTGCAACATTTGAAAGACTGCAAGAATGGCATTTTCTGAAGAATTCTTTCATTAACAGCAATCCAGATATAATTCCTCATGTCACAAGTATATATAGATGATATGGAGGGGAGGGAGAAGGAAACAGTTTGGTGCATGTTCAGGCTTCTGTATTATGACTGTAGCATAGATATGCTTATGCAACTGTAGCTCTGTCCTGTTTTAGCTGTAAACACTCTGCTTTTGCTTGTGGACATATTGATTCACTCTGAGTCATGCCTTCTCTGTCAGAGTTCCCAACAGCGATAATTGCTCTGAAAACAAACAGAACTGGGATCAAGGCTTCCACATTTATTTTATTCTGTGGTTTCTGAGACAGGCAATCAGATATGGGGAGGTGTGTACTGGTGCAGGTAGTTTTGATAGTAACTGATTCTTCTGGGTGAGGCTTGGCTACACATATGACAATGGTGCTTCTAACTCTTCTGATCCTTGCTAAAGCACCCACCCTTTGTTGCTGAATTTCACTCTGAATCTATTAATTTACTTCCAGGGTGCCTGCATGATAGGTTGATATTCCTGTTTCCTTAAGTCTTCAGATGTTGTCTGTTTCAAAAATGGCATAATTTTTCTGTCCTTGAGGGATACATGTTCTAAAATGGTCATCAATGGAAAACGCGCACTTTACAACTGCATTGTATGTGAGTTATACACTGAAAAGAAGGCAAGGAAGTATCTTTTATCTTTACATGTAAGTAAAAATAGATGCCTATTTTATCTGTCAATAGAAAAAAGTATGCCCACGACCACCATGAGAGAACACAGTCTTTACAAGACATTCTCTTTATCAGCAGTCAATCCACTTCATGGAAAAATCTTAAAGAGTCTGGGATGGGAAAGCTTATACTCATCTTCAGATTGAATGAATCCTTTCAGATTTGCTCCAATATCCCCTGAGTTCAGTAGACTGTCACCTCATAAATGCTATGCAGGCACAGCACGTGCACATCTTTGTACTAACGTGAAGGGTGTTCAGTCTATACTGCCTTTACAAAAGTAATTGCACTGTACTGATGCCAAACTTGAGCAGAATATTGGCATTTTAACAAATTATATTCAGCATAATGAAATTCATTGAAAAATGCAAGTTGCTGTCTTTGACAGGATGGAAGGTATTCAAAGCTTATGAAAAGCAGAGTTAATGTGAAAGCCTTGATTCTTGATAATGTTAGCTTGAAAATTTGGGCAGAGCAATGTGAAAAGGAGCTATTTGCCTGACTGTTTTTTGTTGTTTTTGAAATCAGTTAAGTACACAAGTGCTTATGGACCTATGTTCCCATGTTTCATACACACTTTTGTTACAGCTCACAGTAAATGCAGAAATCCAAAGGAAAGTTGTAAAGTACAGGCTGGCAAAGGAAATAATTACTAGTGAAACTGATGAAAAGGCTGAATCTTATCTGACTAAATCACCAACTTTTCTGTTTCCAATTTCCTATTGGAGAGTTGTAAACTTCTGTCTCAAGATCTGAAGCTGAAAATTATAGAAAATACCAATACTCTTTCATAGATACTAGAAATAAACTAACATTCAGGAAGAAAGCAAAATGTAGAGGTGAATGGAGATGACATTCCATCAATACTAAAAAATCCTACTATTTTGGCCACATGAGTAGAACAACGCCTCTTTGCAGAAACATTGAGTCAATGGAGGTTCTGACAGAAAAGAGAGAAGAATATTTGCAACATATATTATGGTGAGTATTGGATGTGCTTATGTATTTCTCTTTTGCTAGAGAGGACCCTGAATTGTGGAATTCTTACTATCATCTCCAGAATAAATACACGATGAAGTATCTGTTCCTGTGGCAGTCAGAATTCTGTTTAGGACATTATTGTAAATAACAATTTTCTTTTTCCTACTTAAAGGTACTTTTCTGTACCTAAGTCACTATATCCAATTATTAATAGCTGGCCTATAGCATAACTTATCCAAACTGATGAAAGCAGTAAGTTTGCGCAGAGAATAAACGATGTTTTAGAAGAGCATGTACAGTGTTAGTAAGCACATTATATGCATTTATAAAAATATTTTAGCTAGGTATGCTGAATATGAACTCTTGTTTTTATTGCTGCCATTTTGGACTACATGACACTTAGCAGAGAATAGGAGATAATCTTGGCAGACAGGAATTTTGCTAGCTCAGATCTGAGCATCTTCTGTTCTATGCAACAAAATATCACTAGCTGCTCTGTAAAATGGGAAATTTGTAATAGTTGTTGTCTTTCCTGTAGCTTGCTATGGGACAGCCAGAATGTTTTGTGTGACCAATGACATGGTATTTTAAATAGTTCAAACCCCTTTCCAAATACTAGAAACCTTATATACAAATAATAGGAACTTTTTAAGAAAGAAAAAAAGCAAATCCATACCATATCACACTTGGAAAAAAAAAATACAGATGAGGATGCAGAAATAAAATATTGAGTTTAGAACTACTTTCAGTTAAGCCTGGCACACAAGCCTCAGGCAGGTCTTCAACTTAATGCGATAGACTTTGGATCAATGCTGTTTATTAGGACTATGGTTATATTGTTCTCAGATTGACACTGTAAACAAAACATGATTCATTGCACAGGGTATTTGAAATTGAGTTTTTTCCAAAGAGAATATCCTGAGACAAGTCTTATTTATTTATTTATTTATCTTTATGTAAGGTCTAGTCTAGACTAGAGCAACCAGTAACTCAGATTTCCCAAGTTGACATCTATATTAATTTGATAGCACATTTGTTTTCCAGTTAACTGCTTTGCCACTGTCTGGGCAGGAAAAAATCATTCTCTAATATGGTAAATTGGCATATAAAGAGATCAAGAGATCATCTTCAATGTCATACTCAGGAGGAGCCCTTATCTACATTTACCATATTACTCTTGTCAAAGAATGTTGTCAACTGATGCTTTACAAAATCACACTACTTTTTTTGTTGTGTAGTGGCCCACTGTAGAAGGACTCATAGGGTGAACTCAGGAGCTCAAAAGTGATTAGAGATACTTTCAGTATGGAGAATTAAAATTCATAAATACAGTTATACAGTTTCAATTATCACTTGTTTTTTTTAAACCAATGATGGTAAATGACCTTTTTTTTTTTTTTTTTTAATAACCAAGCCATTCTGTCCTATCTTGTTGAGCTTATACATAACAGAATTCAATCAGAAAGTTAATATGGCACAAGAGAATTCCACTGAAGGCCAGGCTTTTGGTAGTTTAGGAAATGAATTAATTTTTAAGTAGGTGGTTTGGATTAGGAAGTTCACCTTTCATTTGGGAACACTTTGTCCAAGTAAGTGAAAAAAAGCATAAGCAAGATATAGCATGGAGCTGAACTTTTCCATGTCTACAAAGAACTAGCATTTTCTTTCTGGAGTGTTTTAGAAACTGCTGTGATAGAGACAAGCTGTTGCATGTAGAGCTAAAATGTCACCCTTTTTATTTTTATGAAAAAAAAGGAACCATGAAAAATTCTATGAACATTTTTTAAAGTAATAATCAGTTGGAAAACCATATTCCTTGAACTTGGATTCTTTAGGCTGGGTGAAGATTTGGATTGCTCTCCTGAAGTTTGCCAGCACTTCTGATAGCATATGTTGCAAAGATTTTTTTCTTTCACAGCATGAGGATACGATGGCTTTCAGGCACACTAAGGTCAATAGCACCATCCATGGTGTCACCATGCCATGAACCTCTTTCATTTTAATACTGTCGGAAAGGTAGTAGTGATGGACTGATTTGTTGCTGCTGCACTTTAGCTGTTCTTTATTATGCCCTCTTTCTCTGTAAACCTGTGATAGGCATTAGTTTTGCCTGAAATCTTTCAGAAAGTGATTCCTTCATGTACCAAATTAACCTGAGAAGCAAATTCCTTCCAGGTAGTAACAGGTATGTTTATTAATCCTTTTACAGAGATTGTTTTATTCATGAAGATAAATGCAGAGGCCATTGCAATGTGATGAGGAGGCTGTGCAGCCATGAGGCTTCCAACCTGAAGTTGGAAAAGGCTGTTACCTTTCCTACCGGTTGTTGTTTCCTAAAATTTGTAACCTTATAAACAACATATCTAGTGATAACAAGCTAGAATTTAGAAGGGAAAGTAGACTTCCATCTGTGAATAATCTACGACATCGACTGAGGAGTTCTTGTGGCACATTGTGGGAAGGTTCTCTTACTTCTGCGGTATGGGAGGGCCTGCTGAGGCTGTAACACTGCCTTTCAAAGAGCAACATCTAGGTGAGAACTCTGCAGTGCCACCTCCAAGTGAACTGTCCCCACAGCCCTTGGGATGGGGGGGGGGGGGGAATATGGGACTCTCATTCTAGCCAGCAGGAACTGCTGAAGGTGGCTGTATATACTTGCGTCTTTCTGGGATACCTAGTGCCCTGCGTGCTATATAGAGGAACCACAGGGCCTCACTTAGCTCCAGGCACCAGGAGAGAGGCTAGGTGCCTAAGAGAGCTGCAAGCTAAAGCTAAAATAAACTCATATTTAAACATCAGGGTTAAATGCTCAACTTTTAAATAGTTTGTGAGAGTGGTGATGTATCTCAGCATGTTCTGTGTTTTGTGAGCTGCCAGAAACCAGTCAGACGAGCAGTCTGTTTGTAATTGGGTCTTCTGTGTTTGTACACAATTAGTAAGTACTTGGTGTGATGTTGTTTCTGTCTGGGATGCAAGAGAAGTTTGTTAGCATTTTTGTAAAGAGAGATGCAACAAAACTAATAAACATTTACAGACAAACTTGCACCAGTTAAAATAAACTGCCTTAACATTACATCTTTCATTAGATCACTGCATCTACTCTGTATACAAGTTCCTAGTCAGGTATTTGTGGGAAACCGAAGATTCATTGCAAAATTAATTCTCTTCACTTTTCCTTATAAACATGCACTTGAGAAGTAAGAGGAAACCATTATTGTGATCACATTGCCCTGTGAAACAAGTACTATTTCATCTAAGGAAAAATTGAGATGGTATTTTATTATTATCCTTGTAAACATATTCTGAAATGATCTCAAAAGAACCCAGTTGTCATAGAACTTGAAAATCATTGGCTTTCAGAGCAATGTGAACCATCCAGCAAATATTCATTTCCTTTAAAATCCTAAGTTGTTCTGTTTCATGCAGTCTTTGTTCACAGAATCACAGAATCACAGAATCACAGAATGTTAGGGATTGGAAGGGACCTTGAAAGATCACCTAGTCCAATCCCCCTGCTGCAGCAGGAACACCTAGATCAGGTCACACAGGAACACGTCCAGGCGGATTTTGAATGTCTCCAGAGAAGGAGACTCCACAACCTTTCTGGGCAGCCCGTTCCAGTGCTCCGTCACCCTCACCATGAAGAAGTTTCTTCTAATATTTAAGTGGAACCTCCTATGTTCCAGCTTGCACCCATTGCCCCTTGTCTTATCATTGGATGTCACTGAGAACAGCCTGGCTTCATCCTCCTGACACTCCCCCTTTACATATTTATAAACATTAATGAGGTCACCCCTCAGTCTTCTCTTCCCCAAGCTAAAGAGACCCAGCTCCCTCAGCCTTTCCTCGTAGGGGAGATGCTCCACTCCCTTAATCATCTCTGTGGCTCTGTGCTGGACTCTCTCAAGCAGTTCACAGTCCCTGTTGAACTGAGGGGCCCAGAACTGGATGCAATATTCTAGATGCGGTCTCACCAGGGCAGAGTAGAGGGGGAGGAGAACCTGTCTTGACCTACTAACCACACCCCTTCTAATACACCCCAGGATGCCAATGGCCTTCTTGTCCACAAGGGCACCATGCTGGCTCATGGTCATCCTGCTGTCCACCAGGACCCCCAGGTCCCTTTCCCCTACACTGCTCTCCAACAGGCTTTAGTCCTGGCTGCCCTTAAAAGCTGGTTATGTTTGCCTTGATTATTTTATTACTTGTGTTTTGTTGACACAGATTCAAACCTAATCTGATTTTGAGTTTAATTCTGTGATGTCAATATTCTTCTTTCAAATAAACACTGAGTTGACAGGCATCAATAGTTTAGCAAGTATCTGAAATATTTAGATGTCAATATTACTCATCATTCAAAGTCTCTGAAAATCCCAGATGGCAGGGGAGATCTGATTTATGTGAAGACTGAGATGAAGAGAGTTATAAGAGTATCACCTAAGCTAATGATGTTTGTTCCAAGCAAATTATATAGTCGTATTTCAAATGTCCAACAACAAAATCATATGGTTTCCTGTAGGGCTATAAGGCAGGACTATAGCTACTTCACCATAGTTCCATATCCTGTTTCCAGTGATATCTAGGTTAGTTATACATCTGTGGTGGGTTTACCCTGCTGTGCAGCTGAACTCCACCACAACTGCTGTCTCACTCCCCCCTCATCAAACGACGAGGGGGAGAAGAAAAAAAAACTCACGGATTGAGATAAGGATAGTTTAATTAAAGGAGAGGAAGAAAAACAACAACTACATATATATATATATATATATATATATATATATATACAAGCAAAGACTGTGCACAAGCACAAAGGAAAAGAGAAAAACAAGTTATTCTCTACTTCCCACCAACGAGCGATGCCCAGCCACGTCCTGGGACGCAGAGCCTCAATACCCGCAGTGGTTGTTCAGAAGGACAGACGTCTTCGCAACGAGAGCCCCCCTTCTCCTTCCCTTTCCCAGCTTTTATTACTGAGTGTGACATCATATGGTACGGAATATCCCTTTGGTTAGTTTAGGTCAGCTGCCCTGGTGATGTCCCCTCCCCACTTCTTGTCCACCCCCACCTACTGGTTTTGGGGGGTCTGGAGAGAGCCTTGGTGCTGTGCCAGCACTGCTCGGCAGTAGCCAAACACTGGTGTGATACCAGCGCTGTTCTAGCTACAAGGGCTGCTGCAGGGAAAGTTAACTCTATCCCGGCCAGACCCAGTACAACCTCTAATTCTTGGAATTGTTCATTGACTGTATAAGTGTTTTGGCACTCCTGGTAGTAGTAGCTGAAAATGAATTACCAATAGAGTTTTAATCACTATTATAATTCCATTTTTTTCTGGCTAGATTCTTTAAGCATGTCAGCCCTAGTTTTGAAAGAGAAAAACATTTTAAAAATTAGGATACAGTCTATTGTGTACATGAACATACTGATAAAAATATGAATCAACAGCAAAGAAAAATTTCTTAGAGCTAGCATGCCTTTTAGTCTGATCTTTTACAGTAATGTGCACAGAAGATTTGGGAGTCAGTGCTGAAAATTAGATTGCAGGCTGACCATTCAAAGGCAGTTCAAAGACAATTTCCTTTCTTTACCACTCCAAGGCAATTCCATTTTGTGTCATTGCTAGATACCTCTTTGGAACAACCTTAGAATCATGCACATGTTCACAGTCGAGAAAAAAGAGTGGGAAAATTTCAAATACAACTAAATATATGTCAGCTTACCAAAACAAAAATATATTGTGATACCTTTGTGTTTACATCCAGACCTTTTATGCTTTCATAATTCAGAGCACTTTGGAAACCCATAAACAAATCTTTACTCTATGCTTGTTTTCATGTCCATTATTGGTGCAAAACAGTCTTGGGTTTCAAGGGTAATAGATGTCTTCTGTGACAGTCTTAGACTTGTTGCTTTCCCTTTCATTACCACCCTCTCAGACTTGCCCCTCCTTACTGAATGGGATTTTTAGGATTCATCAAAAGACAGCAGGTGGAACAGTATGTAACTCTCCTCCCCACTTTAGTTTGCCTTCCCTTCTTATTTTTCTGCTAGGAATTCTTTATTATTATTATTATTATTATTATTATTATTATTTCTATTTTATTTTTTTTTTATTTTCCCTGATGTATACTTCATTTGTGTTTCAAGCCCATATCAAAAGTGGCATTCTGGCATGGGGGAGTCATCTTTTTCTTCCCCGTTCTGTATGCCCTAGAAGTATGCAGACTGGAAGGATGCCACAGTGCAGGTCAGCCTGCTGCATATGTAGACAAATAATGATAAAGGACTCTGGGATGAATTGCAGAGCTGACCTTCACCCCATCTAGTCCATTGATTCCTAGTAGCCTTGTCTTGATGCATGTCATGCTATGCACCAACCACCCATCAGGGAAGCTGCAAAACTGCAAAGTTGGTTCTTTGATGTTAGATCAGTCAAACTCCTATCTGGGCTCACCTTCCTGTGCCTGCCCTGCTTCAAAATACGCTGCCCATATATTTCATTTCTGTATGAAAGGCAGAGCAAAATGCCTGCAGCCATTGCTGAAGCTAACTACCAAAAGCAGCCACATATATTTATAACTAGCCAGTCTTAGCAGTTACACTACCTTTTGCTTTCCCTTTTGGTACAGAAACCCACTATAATAGAGAGTTTCAATTTCCCCCACTTTTTGTGCATTTCTAAATAGTTTCATTGCAAGGGCCTAGAATTGTGAAATTTCTTCTCATAATGTATTCCTTGTTCCATTTT
Source organism: Anseranas semipalmata (assembly GCA_013399115.1). Lineage (NCBI taxonomy): Eukaryota > Metazoa > Chordata > Aves > Anseriformes > Anseranatidae > Anseranas > Anseranas semipalmata. Next base: position 331,251 of record VXAA01005830.1, read on the forward strand.
TCTGCTTGTACTGGGGACTTAGGAGTTTGACTCCAGCTAGAAGAGTAGGTGCCTTGTACTGAAACGTCAGTTTCTTTATTCTGCTCAGTATCAGATGGATATGTGTAATAGAAACCATGAAATGTCTTGCTCCGTTTCTTGCTCTGAGGGCTTGGTCCCTATTTTCTCATTGCATATAACAAGAAGTGTAGAAGGTTACCTTAGGTATAGCTGGGAAGTTCTTCCCATTTACTTCTAAAAATGATGAAACCAGTTTGCTTTTAAAATGTTTTGTTTAGTTTCAAACTTACCAAGCAATAAAATTTGAGAATTTTTAAGAGCTTTCTAACATAAAAAAGACTTTAATGTAATCTAGATTTTATTGTGTTGAAAATGTCTGAGTACTCGGAGATTACCATAATTATTATTTTGTTCATTTTATCAAAATTGCCCAAAGGCACCTTAGCAGTACTACAGGATGTTTCTACTCATCTGGTTTTTAGAGGTTCTTAGTTTCTGTAGCCATTGCCTTAGCTGCCAACAGCTTCACCAGCTCCAGCTGTCAACAGCTCCAACATAAGTAGAATCCAGAGTTTGGAAAAGTTCCCTGGAAAATGACAGCAAACTTTCATATTTTGTACTTAGTCCTTCATGGGAGCAAGATGTTACCTTGTCCTTGAGTAGGGCCGTGGTTTCTCAGCGTTCAGGAGCTGGTAGTCAGGAGCTCTGACTCACAGGGGCCAGAAGCTGCTCAATCAGCCTGGCTCACAGTGCCTGAAGGAGCTCGTGGGGCATTTGGTTGCTTCTGCGGAAGGCAGCACCTCCCTCTGTGCTGCTGTGTGTGAGTGATCATTTTGCATTCAAAATAGCCCTGGCAGAATATTCAGAGTCTGAAATGTGGTGTCTCACTTTTAATGCTTAAGGTGTAGCAGGGGCTGTATAACATGGGAAGAGAGAGAAAAGATTGCCAGAAGCTGGAGCTGTTGTTTGCCCATTATGGGCTTTCATAAATTCCCCTGGCTGCTCAAAAATTTCCAGGGAGATTTTTCTTGCCTGCAGTAAAAGCCTAGACTGATCCGAACCTGCAGGAGTATATAGTTTCCAGTGAGATGTCCACAGGACACATGGATAAAATCAGACTTTAAAAGGACAAGATAATATGTGCTTTTATTAAATGCACAAATGCCACCAACATCTTTGACATGTGACAGCATCGGTCAATCAGTTCTAAGCCATATGGCCATTGGTAGGAAAAAACTAATATTTTTTCTTTGTTGACAGTGCTTCTATCGTTAGTGCTCAAATATATATTTCTTTATCCTAAGGATATTTTTGGCCACAATAAACAGTTTATAAATGCCTTTTCTTAGAATTCCTTCTCCAGCAGACATATGCTTCCAGAAATAAACTAAGCTCAGAATTTCAAAAGGAAAAAAAAAAAAAAAAGTCAGAGGAGAGACACTTCAGTTCCTCAGTCTGCTGATTAGTTGCTCATACCTGTGCTCAATGACTACAAGTTACCTAGGCTATAAGGTACGATTGCTAGATTTCTGCTGCTGTTCTGAAACTATTGGGCCAAACCTGGTACCATGCCAGTTCGTGTCAACAGAGAATTCACCATAATATCCTTAAATGATTCTTTTAACAGTTTGACTTCCATTTAATCAACACAAAGAAAGAAAGCAGGACAGTTTAATAAACACATAGAACACTAATGTTATGAATAAAATAATTCAGTTTTGTATTAAAACTCATGTAATTGAGTTATGGCTGTTTACTAGATTTCTGCCAAAAACATCAGGCAGCAAGATTCTTTACAGTACTACAAGAATAGCAGCTTTAAGTAGTCAAGAAGTTTGATGCAGTGACTCCATGGGGATATTTGCACAAATAAATTATATGAAATGTTTTTTGCTATTAAAAAAAATCAGAAACTGCAGACAAAATCTATTTCCTCCACTTGCAGATTCATTATTAAACTGAAGAGCAATTTAGTCTCCATTTCTTAGCTATTATGTTGAACATTTAGGGCAGCAAGAGAATTTTTTAGAGGAGAGAAAGACAGCTGTGAACAATAAAAATCTATGCTCATATTTATAATGCAGCATCCTCCCCTACATGTGCCCTGAATTTGCATCTTGATATAGTCAGGAATAAAGTGACATTGCTGACAGCTCTGCTTCAAAACCAGACTTTTACAGCAGAGAAATGTAGAAAAGTACCTGACCAGATTTCCATGTATATTGCAACAGTGAGAAGAACACCGTGCTGGGTTCTCTGTTCATGATCAGAGAAGTTGTAGAAATTATGGTGGGTGGGTGTCTCATTGAGAAGTCTTTGATACAATAGAGCTCCAATAAGACAGAAAATATCAGCTTTGATATAAAAGAGCAGATTTCAGTTTCTTATCCAATTTAATTGGGATTTACCATGTTGAGGTCTTTTGTTCAGTCAAGAAGAAGTCACACCACTTTAACAATTAGGCCATAGAATCACTGGTCCCTTAACCAACTCCGTGCTCAGAGATGGATCAACACTGAGCTCAGCCCATGCTGCCCACGGCTTTGTCCAATTGGGTCTCAAGGTCTCTGACGATAGAGATGCCAAGGATTTCCTGGGCAGGAAACTTGCTCCAGTCTTTGACCATCCTTATGGTGAAAATGCTTTCACTGTGTTTGGTCAGAGCCTTCCCTGTTTTAATTTCTGACCATTCTTTCTCACCCTCCCATCACACACCACCGTAAAGAACTTGGCTCTGTCTTTTTAGTAGTTTTCTGTTTGGTACTGGAAAGTTGCTTGTAGCAAAATGGCTCCCTCTTCTCCAGGCTGAACAAACCCATTTTCCTCAGCCTCCTCTTGTACATTGTGCTCCAGCCCCTGAACGTCTTGGTGTCACTCCACTTAACTTGCTGAAGTCTGTCAATGTCTTTTTTGTACAAAGGGAGTTCCAAACTCAGTGTGGTATTCCAGCTGTGGTGACAACCACTGAATAAAGTGGAATGGTCACTTCACTTGATCAACTGGCTGTGCTCTGCTTACAACAACTTGCTGTAAGCTTTCCCTGCTACCAGGGAGCTCTGCTGTCCTGTATTTAGATTGCTGTCTACCAGGATTCCCAGGTCATTTTCATCAAAGCTGCTAATCAGCTGCACAGCATCCAGCCTGTACTGATGCAGAGGGTTAGTTCATCTCAGGTACAGAACTTTGCATTTGACATTTTTGAACTGCATGAAGTTCATGTCTCCCCATTTCTGTAGTCAAAGTCCCTCTGAATGACTGCCTTGTCTGTCAGTGTATCATCTGGTCTCCCAGTCTTGTGTCATCTAAGGTATTGGTGAAGACACAAAACCACAGAATCTGCAGGATAGACTCCAGAGGAAATCCATTTGCAACCGAATTTCCAGCAAAGACCATTAACCACTACCCTGATGACCCAGGCAGTTTTTCACCTAATCCATCCGTCCACCCNTGCTAAAGCCAAGATAGTTGGCATATACAGACGTTTGCTCATCCACACATCTTGCCACTTTATGATAGAACGCAAATACGATTTTATCTGTCTCTGCAGCTGAACTTTGTGTAGTGGTCATGTTTTGTGATAAATCAGATCAGAAGTGATATTTTCACCAGTTCAACACTACTGGAACAAATTTCCTGGACATACTCATTTTTTACTGGTGTAAACCTCAGCTCTGTATTACTACAGACTACGTCTTTAAGGGCTGAGCTTCAGCCCATTTTCTCTGACTGCAACATTAAGACTGTTAGATAAACCCCTCATTCTCCATAGCATTTAGTAAACTGACTGCATTGCTTGATAGAAACAAATTTCTAGACCTTCCGGTAGCTAATATTTAAACAAAAAAGTGGAGTCATTACTTACCCTCAACAACCCATAACAAGCAATCAATAGCTCATCCTGATATTGTACACCCCTGTTAGGGATGATAAACTGTTTCATAATATCGCACGGAGGGTCTGCTCCTGCTCTTGACTATTTTATACCAATGGAGCTGGCTAGAGACTTTGCTGTCACTTCTTTTAATCTCTCTTGAGCATATATGATAGAAGCTATAATTACTACTGCAGTGTCAGGGGTTATTCCCTAATCTCTGTTCAAATAGGAATTTCTTCTAGTCTTTTCCTTTAGGGCTTCTTTTCAGCAAAAAATATCTAATTTTAATTACTAGCTGGTTGAGCAATCAAATGATTTAAATGATGTAAATATTTCTTCTTTTTTTTCTTTTTTGTGATATTTGAACACTTATCTGCTGTCTGACTATAAAGTGTGATATTAGATTACTTTTGTCAAAACTGTCATTTACTTAAATCATCGGCTGTGCCATACATCTGCTTCTTGTGGTTTATGCTGTTTCTAAATTGCATGTTGCAAATTCAACAAAGAGTATGCTTCGTCTGGCAGAAGTGTCCCATTAAAGCAATAACATATTTAGTTACCTAGATTGAACTTGCACAGGAAGGTTCATTAAAAAGAAAAATAATTAAAAAAAATGCGACACTCAAAAACCAAGGCACAGTTCTATAGGAATAATGTCACTGTCTAACGTGTTAATATTAAAAGGGCTGACAAATTAGAGATGCATTTTTTCCTATTTTAAAATAATTTTAAAATCTAATTTTAAAAAGTAATGGGCTCATTCTGTTCCTTTACACAAAATACAGCGCTTTCTATTTTACTAGTAAACCTGTTAGAGATAAGAGCCTCTAGGTTTTCAAATAAAAATTACATGACTCTCATGATCTTTGCCTCTCAGTTTTCCAATTCTACTAACTGGAGTGTGACCAGAATTTAACTCTTGTGTTTCAATAATGTTTATAAGCCAATAATTTTGTTTTCATATATCCAAATTTCTAGTGCTAAAAACAGCTATTATTCCTTTTTAGTATTTAACCTGATACATGCTAGCAGATGCACCAACTGTGCAACCTTTACTTGCTGATTCAGAGTAATAGTGACTAGCGATCTTTATGATCAAGAAGTCATTTTCTGACAAAATTCTGTCTTCATTAATTCTTATTCTATTTTCAGAAAACCTTTCACTCAGTCTGAACTGGGTAAACTCATTATCATACATTGTGTCTGATGGGGAAAGACTGTCATGTGTCTACCCAAAGTATAGATGCCACTGATCTGCATAAAGCACGTTGTTTTTGCAGATGAGGGAATTTTGCCTTTCCTACATAAATGCAAGAAAAGAGGAGGAGTGTTACATACTTCTGTCTCTGCTATTTCAGCTGTTCCAATGCAACTCCCCCCCCCCCAAAAA
>VXAA01005830.1:336526-361771 GCA_013399115.1 Anseranas semipalmata
AAAAAAAGGTATACACCAACCTAAGTGGTATAAGTCTGTAGCACCAGTTGGCTAGCTGGAAGAAGGAATAGACAGAGTGAGTGGTAGTTGACCTGATTTCTTTCTTGTCATTTGGCAGCATGGAATTTGGAAATGGAATAACTGTAAATTCCTTCACCATAATTTTGGAGAGATTCTTCAAGCACATTCCTATTAGCCACACTTGCCTGACTTGCACAGGATCAGTACCTTGGGGAAGCTCAGATGAAATATACTTTTCCATTTATTTTGGACCACAGGGAAAAATGTGGGATTATCTTGCAGCTGTATAAAATTATAGAAGTGGAAACATGGAAAGAGCATTAACTTTTTGGTACTTGTTGTTTTCTGAAGTCTTTGTAGAATACCCTAACCCAAGAATTGAGGACTATTGGAGAAATAAGAGGAAGGTGGGATTCTGTAGAGCAGGCTTCATCAGCTCCATTTGGATTGTAGCCCCTCTGCCTCCACAATAATAGAAAAGCTTGGTTTTTATAAACTCTCATCCATAGTGAATCCCTTTCTTCCAGCAATCTACTTGGTATTTCTATGATGAGGCCAAGAGAGAGACTGTGAATAGCGTGGCACAAAGTAGCCTTCGCTGTTGTATTAGGCATAAGCAGTACTATCTCCTGGCTGTGCCAGTAAATAACTGATGTCAGAAAATGGACAAAGACTAAAGTAGAATTATTAAAAAAATAAATAAAAATAAAAAAGTTTACTGCTGGGGCATGAATACAGAAAGTATTTCTTCCCAGACCACTTAAAGGTCTCTGCTCCAGCACTGGTCAATTGTTTCTGGCTGCTGACACAGCCATTGCTGAAATAGCTATATTTATTCCCCTATTCCTGAAAGAAAGGCTGTTTCTCCTATATGTAGGATTCCAGTTTAGCTACAGTGACTTGCAGAATTTAGCTGAGATTTTGTGCTGCTTTGCTTCTGATTTACTCTTTCTAAAACAAAAAGAGAGAGAGAAAATAACTTAGCAATTTATAGTTAGTTCAATGACAGCACGATATACAAGCAAACCTTATAAGAGCTTCCTCCCTCCCCTACTCCGATATGATAGCTATCCAGCTCAGCTGTAAGTAATTGTCCTCAATATGCTGCTCCAAATGATGTGACAAACTTCACCTTATGGTCACTCACAGCAGTGGCTTTTCACAGGATCCATTTGTGTCAAGTATAGAACTGGTGTATTCAGAAATGGGATTTCAGTCTGGGGCTGTTCCCTAGATAAGCACACCAAATGGGAGGCTCAAGAAGTTATCCTAACCTTCCCACCCAAACTACCACGACAGGGAAAATTTCACCTCTGATAGGATGCTAAAGACTATACTTTTGGGTGGTGTTAATGTAGCGTTGTAATAACTGTTGCATGAGAACTCAAACAGAATTTCAACAGAGAGGGGAATAAGAAACACGCTCAAGAGAAAACCTGTATTTGGTTTCCCCCCATAAGAGCAAATAAATTTGCCTATCACAGGGCAAATGTATATATCTTGCCAAGTTTCATATTTGGTCAGATAATTTGAGTGGTCTATCTGGCAATCATTCAGTTTTTAACATATTTTTCTTGATAACCTCACGGTGAGATAAAGAAGTGTTGCTACCCCATTGTTGAGGAGGAGGAACTGGGGCATAAAGAAAATGTGACTTGTTCAAGATCACACTTAGTGTCTGTCACTCAGGGCACTTGAAGTCATTGTCTGTGATATGATTCAGTACTGAGGTAAGGAGGAAACTGTAGCAACATTATTACTTAAAATATTCAGTTTTTTGGAAATTAAATTTCTGCTGGTTTCTGGATTTTGTACTTTTTAATGTGGGGCCACATGGACTAGGAAACTTCACAAACTTGCATTTTTTCCAACTGAAAATAAGCAACTGAATAACTATTTATTTGTTTTAATTAACTATTAAATATCCGAATCTTCTTCTTAAAGTTATTGCTGTCAAGACTATATATGCCTCCCTCCTTGCAGGTGATGACAAAAGGGAGCTTTTTTCTGTTGTTATCTGATGATAACCCAAAATAGATGCAAATAAAGAGGAAAAACAAAAAAGTAAATTCTGCTTGAGATTTGTGTACTAATTTTAAAACCATAGGAAAGAAAAGCAGCAGTAGAAAGTGTTTTCAGGATTCCTTTGAAAACAACATCAGTGTATATTCACGAACCTGAGCTCCAAATATGGTATGACATATTTATTACTGTGTGATTTGTTCCTTTACAATGCTTCAGAACACTTAAAAGTTTGCAGGACATATTGATGGATGTTTTATTCTGAGATGCTGTCTTGAAAAGTAGCAGCTGCAAAGATCACTCTGGCTTTTTTCACTGAATGGGAGTGAAGGGACAGATGGACTGTGTTGGTTAGACAGGATTTATTGATGTGCCAAAGGGCCACTTCAAATTCTGTGCTCTCATTTTTATTCGTGCTTTAAAATACAAATACATCTTCTATGTGTTTCTAGAGCAGCAAGGACAAGTTGGAAAGGCAAGTCAGTTTTTGCTTATTTGGAAGCTGAGAAAAATCTGTGTTGTGTGTGTAACTCTATGAAAAGTAGAAACCAAATTCTGGGTTCTGGTTAAAGCAAAGAACTCCTGTCCCGTGTGCTCACTAATAAGGATAGGACCAAGCATATGGGTTAACTGGGTCTTGATGGAACTAACTCCTACATACGAGTCTTTATCATTTTTATTTGAATCCAGCAAACCACTGACCAATGAAACAGTATCTTATGTGAAATACAGGGGAGTGTTTTCAGCTTTAGAGGACTAATGTAAAGTGGAATGTAAACATGTTCTAGATATTACTTGTGCTCTCTGAGGTCTGTCTCCCTTTAATTTTAGTTTCTTCCTTCTTTTTTGGTTCTTAGAACACACTCCCGTTTTTGACATATTACTCTTCCTGACATACACATGTAAATAAATATAGCCATACTTTGATTTAACTTCCATTACTGGCAAATGGGCTTTGTTGGAAGAAAAATTAGTATTAGTTTATATCAAATGAACAGAGAGTTTTGAAGCTATGAAATGTGGGATATTTTTGTGCATCTGAAAGAGCCAGGACTGCAAACTATTAATTTCCATGGGACTCCTACTTCAGTCAAGATGTGAAGGTTAATACATTATGAAACTTTTTTCTCTTACTTTTCCAAACATTATCTAAAGACTAAAATGATCATCAGTAACTCATTTTGTGTGGGTAGTACAGGCAGAGAATTTTTTTAAGTCAAATACAAACTCCTACGTAGAGTGTTATTAGGAAGGTTAAATACATAGTGACTTTCCAGGTACAAGTTAGCTTAAGATGGAGAATGTAATGTCATTTCAGAATATGTATTTTGCTTTCATTTAAGGCAATGAGGGTATTCAAAGTCATAAAACCAGAAGTAACTTGCTTTTCAGCTTCTCCAAAAAGATCATTTGCTCTCAAAAAAAAAAAAAAAAAAAAAAAAAAAGCCCATCTTTTAACTATCTCTAAGACTTTTGCACTTGCCATAGTAAGGGAGAACAATTGCCCCATACTTATCTTGCTCGTCAGTTTGTCTTGAGGTTCCCTGCTGACTGTACAACAGACTGAATTTTGAGTGAGGGCTGCTGCTCATTTCCCTGAAGTAAAGACCTGCCAACAGTCATGGTTGAGCCCACTGTATATACTAAATTGACATGATACTCTAGTCTCTTCTGTTGCTTTTTGGTTTCCTTATTGGACAGTCATCCTATGACAGTCTGTTAAAAGAAAAAAGAAAAAAGAAAAAATAAAGAAAAAAAAGAATTTTTTCAAGAAGAGAAAGCTAGGATTTTCTCACTGTTTTCCATGGACAGCATTCTTTTGGCATGTGTACAGAAATGACTGTGGCTTGCAGATGATACATGGTTTCATTATGCATCCGCCAAAGATAATACCATCACAGCTGCTGAAAGTTTGAATACATACAGACATCCAAAGTGATACAAACTAGTTGACGATGATTAAGATAAAAATAAGTGTCATATCTTTTATTGGTTTTGCTGAATTTCTGAATGTCTTTCAAAGAATTAATTTCAGATAGATAACAACCTAATGATAGCATACATTTGCACATTTTCTGAACACATAAGGAAGACCCTTAAGTGGATGTTACACTTGAGTATTTAAAAAAAAATGTGTTCCACAAACTTCTACAGCAGGTGGAGAAGACAGGAAGGTTACATTCACTTTTAAATTTAACTGTCTCAATTATCTCTTACAATTGGTACAATTAAATGTTCCGTGTAAGTTTCGGTGTTCAGAACCTTCCCAGGGAGAGTGTGTAATAGACTGTGGCATGAGGTTAGGGCCCTTTCAGTTGTCCTATAATCTGCAGCTGTTCACAGAAGATGAGTATTTGTGCTTCAGGTGGAAGCCATTTCACTTTATTATTGTTTCTAATGCTAGAAGAAGTTGCATTCCAAGAATTGAGGGGAAAACTGTAGAATCACTGAGAAGTTGGGTTGATTGATGGTTTGAGAATATTTTATTCTTCTTCAGAGTTAATTTTTGCTGGAGCCTGGTCAGTGCTTTCTTCGCTAATACTGATTATCCTAAATGTGCTAGCTGTTCTTTGTCCAGAAATAGCTTTTCATTATGAACTTGTGATATGATTATTTCCAGTGTTCTTTTTTGCTCTTTTCTGTGGCCTATACTGCTGTATTAGGATGTTACCTACATGAATAATTACCCTATTTTACTGCTATTATCTTTGTCATGTTTGGGTGGAAAATCCCAACGAGAGTGGAAGAAAAAGCCTGCTCTGCAGAAATTATAGCACTATATTCGACTACAGTAGCATAATAAAGTGGTTCAGAGCAGCCTGCCAAAGTCTCTCTGAAACTTCTATTCTTATGTCTACTTGGTCTGTTCTGGCAGTAAATTTCAAAGAGACAAACAACTTTTCCCCTTTCTCCTTGCAGAGATGTCCAGCCAACTGGAGACTCATTGTGCCCTCTGGGCTGCTCTCTGTTAGTCTAAAGGATTTCTGTTAAGATTGCCTTGTTGGTTTTTTGTTTGTTTGTTTTGTTTGTGTTTGTTTGAGATTCAAAAGTTTAACATGTTGGAGCTTTGAATTTCATTTTGAATTATAAAAAATGACAAATTCAAGATTGTCTGTGGCAGCTGCACAAAAGAAAACACAAATTGAAAAACTGCTTCACAAAATCATATATTTCAAGAAAAAGAGCATTGATTCCTTCTCTACAGTACAATTGAATTTTGCAGAAAACAGGGAAATCAAAACATTTGCAGTATATCAAAAGCAATGAAGCATCTGGAAATATTTTTTCATTAATATTTTAAGGGAACTAATGCTCATAAAAAGTACTTACAAAGTATTGGGGTTAACTCTTCCTTTGTGAAGGGACAGAACCTGAACTGACAAAAAGTATGAGCAGGTAGAGCTGCAGTGCTGAGTTTACGCCAGATATAAACATATTCTCTCAAGTGCATTCAACTGACTTCCAGGTTGATTTCTTGGGTGGGTACAATTATTTGTGTTGATGAGCATCTGACCCTGGAAAACCTCATTTAGAAGCACAGATGGATGTTTACAGTTGCTGTCTGCATCGAGTGTACTCTACTGAATCAACTCTAATTGACAAGAGAAGCCTGATGCACCTTAATGAGTGCTTGCTGTTGCCAGAAAGTTTCCAATGCTTGATCAAATTAAGTTTAGGTGAAACTGTTGCTTGTGATAAAGATGCTGATTTTCACTGAAGCTGACACACTGATCTATTATCATAATGTTACCTTGTGTACTTGAAAGACACTTCTTTTAAGAAAATACATACATACATGCATACATACATACATATGTGTGCTCAATTTAAGTGGGTAATAGCATGAGCTTTTGTAGTGGGCAGAAAAGCAGAATATGAAATAACTTACAGACAGGGAAAAATGACAGTATGGTATTTTCCATTGATCCCTCTTTGCTGATAAATTCCCGTGAACAACAGGAATTGGGAGGTGCCTCTGGGATAAGATTCCATCACAGCTGTGATGATAGGAAGCAGCAATGAAATGGGGTGATGCTGCATGACCTGTGTGAATATGATGCTATCTTTAGACATTTTCCAGGGCCTGTGGGTCTGGGGATGCAAGTGCTGTGTCTGTTTCACTGGATCAAAGCTTTGTCCCACTCCTTAGAAAAGTCAGAAGAAACACAACAAAGAAATCTTCAAGGAATTTTCCCTTCCCTCTCTTCCTGTTCATGCTCTCTAGAAGAGAGGATTTGATCCAGCTGTTTACTTTGGAGCTAAATATAGAATTGTATATTACCAAAACCATCAAAGAGGATTTCCAATACAAATTTGGAAGCTCAACAGCTCTTCATCTTTAAGAAATTAGTTTGTGGATGACTAGCTGAACCAAGGCATATTTCAAAATTATAATCTTTTGAGATGTATCTAAGGGGCTTTTTTCCTTGGCTTAGTGGGAGAATTTTGACAGAAAACATGCAATTGTTTAGTGATTCTTGGTATGTCTTTTCTCCTTTTTTAGATACAACTATCTGCTTAGGCTTTCTTTTTCTTTTTCTTTTTCTTTTTTCTTTTTCTTTTTTCTTTTTCTTTTTCTTTTTCTTTTTCTTTTTCTTTTTCTTTTTCTTTTTCTTTTTCTTTTTCTTTTTCTTTTTCTTTTTCTTTTTCTTTTTCTTCTTCTTTTTCTTTTTCTTTTTCTTTTTCTTTTTCTTTTTCTTTTTTTCTTCTATTTTTTTTTTTTCCTGAAGCCTGTGAACCATAAAGATGACAAACTCACTGGAAATTTGAAAGAGCATGAAATTTATATGAAATAGAAACTCACAATGAATAACATTGCCTGGAATAAACAGTAAGAGCGTAGTAAAGCAAAACTTTTGGAAATTTCTGGAGTGCCCACCCCCAGTATATTGCTCTGCCTTAATCCATTACAATTAATTATTTCACATTTAAAAACATATGCTTGTGTGTCCATGTCAACTGTAAGTATATATGAAAAGTATACTTGATCTCATCATTTTCCCTTTTTTAAAAAATATTTAGGGATGTTTACCTGTGGTATTATTTAACATATAATTTGATTTGCAAGGATGACTAGCGGTATTCTTACATTTTACCTAAACTACAGAAATGAAAGTAGTGAGTACTAAACAGAAGAAAAATAAATTAATACTTTAAAGAAAGGTAACAATGAAAGAAAAAAAAAAGATGAAATAATAATTTTAAACTATACCTACATAACAATGACTATTGAGAAATAGAACACAAAAATAATTAAGACTGACCTTGCTTCTAATTCCAAAATAAAATAAAAAATAGGTGTAGTTACTGCAAAATAATTTCAATGGAAGCTGACATTGGAAGACCAAAAGTATTTTGTACTATATGAGATATAATTGTCTCCTGCTGTAAGAGGAATTTTTGCTTCAATCAGCTGTTTGTCTTGATGAAACCCTTGTAAAAGTGCTACTATGCTATTCTCTTAATTTATTTATCTTAGATTTAAAACCGAATTCTAGCACAATACTGACATGTACAGAAACACTGTAATCCATAACACAATCTCCTGATTAAAAAGTGGAGATGCATTCCTTAGCTAGTTCCTTTGAGCAGAAGCAATTTATTTAACAAAATCTGCTCAGCAAATAGAAAGAATTGAAAGAGCTTGCAAGCACATTTCTGTAATCCTCTGAGCACATATATCCTGGCATGCAGTTAAGTAAGATTGCATGTATACTGGAAGATTTAACTTCTTTGTCTTTTCAAACCAGCAGTGGGATAGGAGAGAGGTTCTGCAGCAGAAATTAATGTTATTAAGTCAACTCACAGATGCCAAGATGTTCAGAGTAGCAGTTTCTGAAATCTTTCTGCCTCAGGGCCAAATGGAGGCAGAAAAAAAAAAAAGCTGCAATGCATGGTTGAGAAAATGAAGTAGGGTCAGATTCACTGGGAACTGGAAAAAAAAATACTTTAAAAGCAAAGGGAGTCTGTACAAGAAGGGAATACAGACTTCATGTAAACCAAAGTGGAATCCAGCTGCTAATACTTAAGATCAAAAATATTACAGGAGGCTTTTTTTAGGAAAAAAAAAAAAAAAGAAGAAAAGCATCAAACATGAAAGAAACTACCATTTGGGATGATGGACTCTCTAGGGATTGAACCAGAAATATTCTTCTAACTTTTAGTTAAAGGGGTAGTCCAAAGTGTGGAATTTTTGTAGGTAACATAGAGGCTATTTGAAGATGTATGCCACCTATCCTAGAAGAAGAAATTAACATAGCTAAACTGGAGGTAAAGGGAAGTTATTAAGAACAAGAAGGCTGCCTTCATAAAGCTGAAGTCCTGCCCACCTGAGATTGTCTGAAAAAGCCACAAGTACTGGTAGGTTAAATGTGGGAAGTATGCCAATGTAGATGTTGAGAAAAAACTTGCAAAGATGTAAAAAGTAATAATAAATTCTTTTTCGAACACATCAGGAGCAGAAAGCTTGCCAGAGAAGCATTAGAGCCAACAGATAAGCAAGGCATAAAAGCATTTGCAATGGACAAACTTAGGGAAGTTTCCACACTCGAACCCTTCTTTTTGGAGGAGGTATTAGAGAATCTGTCACAAACTGAAGTGTCAATGGACTGGATTATAGAACAAAGTGACAGGATACTTAAACCACCAGGAGTGGCTGGCGTGTGCCCAAGTTCTGAAGGAGCACGAATGTGAAATGGCTGAACTTCTTGCCACAGTTGGTAACTTCTCACTTAAAGCCACCTCAGTGTGAGGTGGTGATGGGAAGGGCAAGACAACTTTTTAGAAAAGGGTCCAGCTGAATATCACAAAAGTACAGAGAAGGATCTAAGCTTTAAAACAGCTTCAGTATGATCATCAGAGCTACCCTGCTGGGAAAAGAGAGAACTGTCACACCACTATGAGGAAAGAAGCATGTAACAGAAAGCATAAAAAGTTGCTCACCATCTTTTCTAATTCTTGAATGAGGAGACATCAAATTAAACTACCTAGTGGCAGAGTCAAAAGAAAAAAAAAAAAAAGGGTGATTCTTCAAACTATGTTTATTCAAGTTGTGAAGCCCCTTGTCACAGAATACTGTGCATGTTAATTGCTTAAATATGTTGAAAATTTCTCCAAGAAGTTAAACAAGACTGATTTGAGCACCTCACTGGCCACAGATGATAGGATTCTAGATGTATTACCACCTCTTTACCTTGTTCTTAATTTCTTCTCAAGGTGTCCACTGCTGGCTACTGTCAGACAGAATAAAGGGCTAGATGGATCTAAAGTCTGGATTTGTACAATCATTTATATGTTCTGAACAACACTCTGGAAGACAAAGTACTGAAAACTGAGAGAATCAGTAATTCTTGTGAGGCCGCTCCCAAACTATGGACAGGGTCAGGTTAACCCTTTCACTCAATCACAGTGGCATAATATTCTTTTGGACTAAAGACCTGTTATCATCTTAAGCTCAGAAGTGCACGTGAAACAGATGAGAATTACGAATTATTTAAAGACAAGTGTAGAAGGTGCAAGAACTGATAACCTCATTTTCTCCCAGATTAGCATCAAGGAAAATGGATACCAAGGACACTGAGGATCCTGAGGAAGTGAACAGTCAGAAGCGATACATGGTGTTTGAACCACGGTCTGGATTTTGGAGGCCCTGAAAATGGAGGACATATATATATGTACATATATATTTGCCTTATGAGTTTTTCCTTGATTAATTTTTTTTATATATATTTTGCTTTTTAATCTTTCTGTGGTGGGAAACCTTCATTTTGTTAGTGTTTGCATTATTTTCAGCTCCGAATGTCTGAAATAACTAGGGGATTGTTCTAGCCTTCCAGAAACAGGTTTTTGTAACAGCATTAGAGGTACACATTGCCCGTGCTAAGGTATTACTGTTTGATGACAGGGACTGATAAGGAGTGCTGGGGGACTGTGAGGAAGGTGCAGGAGGAGTTTAAGTTGATGCAGTCTCAACCATCTATCTGCCTTTAGGAAGTGGTTCCGAGGGGGAACTGTCCCACCAGCCATACCCAGTTTCATCTCAGGGGAATAATTTGATTTACTCCAGAAGACAGCTTGGGACCAGACTTGCATACTGATTGAAAAGTCCTCAGGTGAGAGCAAAGAGAAAGATCAGAAGTTAGCAGATATGTTTTATAGGAAAAGACTGAAGTCATGCTGTTTTAAATAAAGAGATCACTGAGTGAGGACATAAGTCTTCAAATAACTGAAAGTCTGTTGCATAGAGGTAGAGAACACCTGTTCTCCATGTCCTCCTAGGCCAAAACGACATAGACTTCTGTCTGCAAGCTGGTTAATAGCAGTAATATATTTCTAATGGTAAGGAAGCGCTAGACGAGATTTTCTGGAGACCCACTAGAGCCACTACTGGAAGGCTTTCACAGAACTGACAGTCATCTCAGTTGATGCTATGTTAAGATATGAGGATGGTCTATATCGCTTATTAAGGCATATTCTAACCTTGTATTGTATCTGTTCTGTTGCTTTTTTCCTCTCCTTAAAGTAAGGGAAGAAACATTATTTCTTCTTTTACTTTGGCTATTTACCACTATTCTTTCATGCTTCCAATCCATTTATCTAAGTCGATGCAGCACATTGTAACCTATTCCTTCTCAGATCTGAAAAAGTATGCAAGATCCATGAACATTCTGTAAGGTAACTGTTAGCCATCGCTGACAGACGCAATTTCTGCAATCTAAGCCATGCAGAGAAGGGGCACTAAGATCCTCCTAACCAACTTAAATAATGAGGAAGTATATGCTAGTCAGATGAACCGTTTGACTAGCTAACTGTGGTATTATTACACAATGATTTGGGCATGCTTTGAAAAAATGGTCCAAGCCCAAAGCCAAGTGCAGTATATCAATCAAGCTTTGTATTATATTTTATATGGTTTCTTGCCCCAGGTCTTCTACCTCTGTACCAAGCAGTCTCAGAGCTTTCAGGAGACTTGCACTCACTGCCTAGAGCACCTTGAAGGTGCTCTAAAGCAATGAGCATGTGCTTTAATGCACTAAGTCTGATACAGTTTCAGAAAGTAAATAACATAAGAAGAACATTTTGAACAAAGCATTTAAATTTTTTTTTTTTTATGCAAAAAAAAAAATGGTTCTTGATTTAGGCCCCTAAACAAACTACAAAATACTTTACTTTCAAATAACCTGGATTTGACAGACAGTAGAAGACATCCCTAGGATCTGTGGGTGCTGGGTGGTGAAGCCAGACCAGACACTTCTAAACTAGGTGTCTAAATATGGATTTATCTGCCTCTTGTGAGGCACCCAAATTTGAAAATGATTGGCTTCAATCCCTGTGGCTCACACCATTCTCTACATGGTCTGTGTGCCATGGTTCTAGTAGCAATTGTTTTAATTGGAAACAGTTTAGTTTTCATTTTGCTGTTGAGAAAACTGGCCAGTCCCAATTATGGAAACAAATCTTCAGCATAAAACTTTAAAAAAAAAAAAAGAAAAAGAAAAAGAAAGAAATTCTCCTGGGGAAGTCAGAGGCAGGGCAAAACTAGCTTTTCCAAAGGAGCTGACAGTTGTTTACATTTTAATGTGGAGGAATCCAGCAAGTCTGCAAGTTTATTTTTAGTAGTTGTAAACTGAGTTATTTAACTCCTTTTTCTCTGTGACTGGAGCTGAGACGTAAAAATGATTAATACAATGACAAACTGGTGCCTGACCTCATGCTAGAGTTTGGATGGTGATGAATATTGTGTTAATCAGAAGGCAGTAGAATTCTTTCACATGATATTTCTTGCAATGCCTCATCTAAATATTTGCAATCTGACAGCTTCTGTGCTTAGAATAGTTCTGGTTGCCACAGAAAATACAGTTTGCTATCTCTGAGCAGGATGAAACTGCTTTCCTCCTAGTGTAGCAAAACTGGCAAGGAAAATTTTGTTACCGGGGTCCTGGCTTCATCTCAGTTAGCAGAACAGAGCCAGCAATGAAAGCTGTGGCAATTGCTCTGTCAGGGGCTGTGAGTGAGCTAGCACAAGCCAAAAGCCATCTAAACCTCGCTGCAACAGGAAAGACGAGGGACCTCCTCCACTTAGTGCCACCAGTGGTGCAGGACTTTGTCTTGAGCTGCCCAGCACAGTGCTGGGGAAGGCACCCAAGGCAGCATGAGCCGCTCCCTGCTAGCAGAGGACCGCTGGTTTGACACTGCTACTCCGCGTGCTTGTCAGAGAAGGGATTTTGCTGGAGCAAATTCATTCCTTTTTGTAAATCCAAAGCAGGTTCCTGTAAGATGACAAACTTGTAAAGTTGATGTAAAATTGGAATTGCCTCAATTATAATATATGTAATGTAATCCAGTAGATGGAACTCAGTTTAGAAATTGCAGTTTCTAAACGAACAGGGCTGCTTTTTCCAAAAACACTGTTAGGTACTGCACCCAGGGAACAGCCAGGGTGTCAAAATCATTCCACCAAGGGGTAATACCAGAAAAGGGTGTTGAACTAGGCTTACATCAACCAACATTTCTAAACAATACACATTATTTAAGCTTGGAGTCTGTTTCCACATATGTCTCCAAAGACATGCAATTTGATTAGCTAGCCTCCAAGGGGGCTGGAAAAATACTTATAAAATATTTGCAGATGCTTTTGATCTGAGAGGCAAAACAGAACGGCAAAGCAGTATTTGCATGGCTTTTGAAGAGAATTACAAGCAGCCTTTTTGTTTGGTTTTAAACTGAAAGCCAAATAACATTACAAAGTATTGAGCTATTCTGGCAGAAAGCACAGAAAAATATCTAGCATATATGGTGAGTAAAACTTTTACTGACACTGTCTCCTTACAAGTCTTGTACTGTTCTCACTGTTAAAATTAAATCTATTTGAATTCTGTCGGAAAGAAATGCATTTGAAACCATACGTGGATTAGGATAAAGCCCCTGGAGTATCACTGGTTCAGTACAGATAATCATGTAAGGATTCGGGGTTGAATTCTGCATGACCTACCTCACACAGCCTATTAAAGGCAAGGGCAACAATTTGGATAGATTTGGTATTGCAGTCATTTTCTTATCTTGCTAACACAAATTCTTCACTGGTGAGACATACACATGTGAAGCTATTCCTGAATTACTTCTCTGTGAGAGAGGTTAATATTAAAAGGCTAGTATTGTCTGTATTTCTTTCTAAAACACCTGCATGCTGAATAGCGTAAGAGTAGGAAAACTGTCTTTAAGGATCAAATATTAAGCCACCGTATCATGTGCAATTTGGACAAGGAAATACAGAGTATTTTGCAGAGAGGTTCTTTGTCTTTGAGCTTAATAGTGAGATGAGAAAGACGTGAAGAAAGCTCAGTTAAGATTTTCATTAGAAGTTGCATTTTTTTCTTTCTCTGTTTAACCAAATAAACACCAACACCTGACTTGCTTGGAACTGCCAACAATTATGAGGTGAATATTTCAACATAGCTGGACAGATGCTAGCAACACCACTCAGTATAAACATTGTCAGGCCACTGTCTGTGGACTGTCATCTTACTCCCAGACTGTAGCTTCTTGCCTATTGTCCTGTGGAAGTGGGTTTCTGCAGATCTCCAGCTGGCAGTGACCTAACCATGCACCTTCCCACAACTTTAGAAAGGGGAACAATAGATTTAAAATTAGAAAAAGCTGTGATAAGTAATATTAAATTACCTGCCCGAATAATAGTCAACCCAACAGAAACCTGATGGATCAGGTTGTGATAGATCAGGCACCCATGTAAATCAACCTGTGAAGCATCTGTCGTAGTCTGAAAGGAGGGCCCACCTGGCTCACAGAGATAGGAAACTCTAATCATATTTAGAGAAATGGACTCACATCACAAAGTCTAATTGAGATTTTACATCTGAGAGAGAGGAAGAGGCACTACATTTCTGGGTAGCATTGGACCAAAGTTTTAATGGAAAGAACAGGCTGCTATGTGCATCACCAAGTTTAAATTATAGGAACTGTAAATCTGTACCTGTTTTGGTATTTCATTCCTAAGAAGAGAAACTTCAAAGAAGATGTGTTGTAGGATGGATTCAATCATTTCCTCACTTCCAGCCAAAGGACATATGCGAAGATGTCTTCTCCCTGTGAAGAACAGTGCAAAAGGTTTCACTGTGCAATGCCTGTTAAGACATACCACCAACATGACCATACAGGACATCGCAGTCAGTAAGAAAGCTCTCTTTGTAGCTTAGCAAACTTTCTAACTGAAATATTTCATGCCTATTTTCTTTACTGGAGATTAAGGTATTTGTATTCAGGTTTGTGTGTCAAATGTGGACAATTTGTATTCCTAAACAATTGAGTGAGTTTTCTTTTGAAGAGAGCAAGAAGAAGGACACTGTGTTTGAAAGAGCTAAACAGTCAAACTATCTCTTTAAGTTGAAAAGAGTCCCTTGGTCTCCTGATCATAGGTGACAAATAGTAAGACATTAAAGTCTAAAGATAAACTGACAGATGAAATCTATGAAATTTTATTTAGGTTTGATCCTGTAATGAAAAATGACAGTACCAACTCTCAAATATAAAGCTGGAGTTGTCAGTAGAAAATGCAAAGAATAAGGCTGACAATTATCCTACCAGGCTGTAAACAAAGGTCAGAGGGAATCAGCTATGCCAATGAAAATCAAATATGGACCTCAGTCTTTCTTGTAAGTCCCATAATCCATATTGTTGCTCTTCAAGGGTCTGAAAGCTCCACTGGGTAAGAGGTTTGCTGTGTAAGGCACTACATAGACACATAAGTAGACAGTTATTGCCCTGAAGAGCTTGTCTGTTTAACCAGATTAAATACATCTTGCATTCTCTTTAATGTGACCTTTCTTCCTTTCGTCATTCTACACGCTTGTGTAATGTACCATGCTGGGGACAAGTCTCTGTGATATTTTTATTTTGAATCAATGTTTAAGTGAAGTATTGCCTCTTGGGTCTTAGGAAAGGATGACATTCTTAACCAATGCATAATGTGTGATTTTTTCATGACTGCAGCAAGTAGTAGTGTCATATGTTGGCACAGATACCAAGCAGATTTTTTTTTTTTTTTTAATTTAAATATGTGGACAAAAAATCAAGGTTCTCCTGAAACAGAAAAAATACCATTCATAGAATCATAGAATCATAGAACATCCCGAGTTGACTTCACTGTCTGCTGTGTCTCCTAGTGATAAAGTAAGAGCAAAAGGAATTCAGCAGGAGAACTGGTTTGTTTGCCATTCCAATTCTTCTGCTTTACTGAAAGGGCAGGTGACATCTTTCAGATGGCATAGTGCTGATACGTGTCACTTGTCCAAGAGAAGGTGAAACATTTAATTTTAAACATCTTAGTTGAAAGCACTTTAAACTTAACTGAATCTCTTATGTGAATACTTTCAAAACAAAGGAGCCACAAGGGAGATAGCTGTGGAAAACACAATTACTGTACACCAAGCTCTCCTGCTTGCTTTTATGTAGCGAGAATTGCTTTGTACCCTTCAGCATATACATATGCTGTCAGCACCTATGTGTAACAATGGGGCCATAAGTTGTAAGTAAGATCTTGGTGTCAGGATTTGTGTTCATTGCTTCATTTCTCTTGCTCACCAGGATCATACACCATCTCTATTCTGATTAGCAGGAGAAGCACAGCCTTGTGGTAGAGACGTGTTATAAGAACAAGCACAGCACTAACTGGTAGCTAGAAATGGGGAACGGAATAGGAGCGTTGATTTAGTGGAATTGTGTTGCATGTACATCACAGCATAATTGGGACCCAAGGGATGAATTAAATACTGAAATATACACTCTGAGATCTGTCTCCTGAAGTTTAAGTACCAGCGAAATCAGAAAGAACTGAATTCTTATACCTAGGACCCTGTTTAACTACTATCTAGTTTCATATTCTAAAGATCCATGGTATTGGGTATGTAAGCATCTTTAGTGTTAAATACTATCAAAGATTTCAAGAGATGAAATTAACTCAACTAGAGGCTGCAAATGGAAGTTCTGAGCAGCATAAGTCACTGTTGACTACTGAAAACCTTTGAGAAGTCTGAAAAAGCACAACCTTTTTCATATGTTCTCCTGTCTTCTTGTACCAATTGAGGTTTTGTCTGAGTGCTAGCCCACAAAGCCTCTGTAAGTGGAGATTTGTATGAAATGAATTGTTCAAAATAGTATTGTGGAAACTATTTCCAATCTGCTGCAAGATTTTAAAACACAGTTCTATCCCACCACCCCACCCTACCCACCCCACCATTTCAATCTAATTCCTGCCTATACCCTGAGGGTTGTCTTCCTCTGGAAAACATAAACTTCTGGGGACATGTCAACAGGACAAAAAAATCATTAAGTAAGCATCAAACGTGCTTGCTCATGAGTGTTTCTCCACAAAGAAATGCACTACCCTGAAGCAGTATGATCCAGGAGCTTGAAGCACGGTAGCTATACCCTCTGTCTCAGTAAAGCTAAACAGCCTGTATATAGTCCTGTGTAGCAGTTCTTCTGCTCTCACTATCAGGGCTGTTACCAGGGTCTCGGGGCCATTCTCCATTATCAGAGGAGAGGCATACACATGAGTCCTTCCACCTGAGATCAAATCCTTGACTTTAGCTTTAACATTACTAATATTTGAACTGTTTGCAGTTAGTAGTTGTCTGCTGCAACAGACGCTCTAGCCAAAATACCTAGGGCATCTCCTAAAGAGAAGTTAATATGGCTATTTTAATGTGGCTTGGGTTTAATGTGGCTTGGGTTTAATGACTCTGCCACACTCTTTGGCCCAGAAGGTCTGGGAGCGTGGGACAAGTTCAAGACCTGAAATTGAACCCCTTCTGGGAAAGTGCATTGTGCTAACTGAGAGAGACTCCTGGGACAACCCACTTTAAATAGCATTTGTTTCTAAGTGCGATAGTTCATGTGAAAATGCATGCAGCACTAGTTCTTACAAATGTTTCACCTCAGTTTATACTCTGTATAAAGAACAGTCTCAAGCAGTTGCTGGATTTGCAGGATGTGGACAGGAAGGATAAGGAAGGAGCAAAAGTTCAGCTGTTTTAATATGTAGGTAGAAAAGCTGGATTTTCATTGTCTCCCAGTGCTGCCTCTCTCATTCAGGGCTGCATAGGGGAATACATGGGAGAAAGCAAGGCTACAGCTTCCCAGAACACTGCAGCTGAAGCTTGCCAGACACATGGTGACCATCAGAAGGTTGTAGTGATTAGTCTGGCTGTATAAATAAACATGGCTGAATTGTTTGATCTGCGTGACTCTGCTGCATGGAAGATCCCTAGGTCAGTGCTGCATGGAAAAGAAAGAGCAAGAGATTGAATTGAAAACTCTGTCATACTGCAAAAGATGGGTTAAGCTAAGTTGGGGGTTTTGCACTTGGTGTGCTATGCTGGGCTTTTGTGCAGCGCTCACCATGAGGATAACAGTGCAAATGCTAAGGTCAGTCCTTGTGGAGCTCTGTGAGGGAGACCTGCCTCCTGCATTGTTCTCAGCAGTGAGTATGACAACAGAGGCAGTGAGTAGGAGAGCCACTGGGAATTAAATATGTTGTTTGGTCTTTTTTCCATTCTCTCATTTTTTTCCCCACAGCTTGGACTTAGTTTGCAAGTGAGTCTGGCTCAGCTGAAGTGTATTCATAGCCATTCTAGCTTCTCTTAGGAGTGATGCTTGTCTAGGGATAGCATCCCCCAGACCTATGAGCTTTTGTGTCTTGGTATCAAATCTCTCTGTTCCTGCAGCACGCAGGTGTAGAACAAAGAGGAGAAAAGCAGCCTTGTACCTTGTTGGGAGAGACACTGAAATCCTGAACCTTGACCAACGTCCTAGTCTCTACAACTATCATTTTAATGAAGGACAGTCCCAGTGCAGGCTCAGTTTTGCTCTCGTGCTTTATGGTCAATGGATGCATTCAACACTGCTCCAAGGACTGCAGTGAAGCTACCCAAGGGACTCCACAGAAACTGGTTTGTGTGCAGAAAGCAGTAAAGCAAGAGTGGCCTGGGGCCACTTGTGATGGTGTAGAGCCATAGTGACACAGTCCTGCTACTTTCAGGACAGAAGCCAGTATCTCAGAATGCATTAGAGCACTGAAAGCTGCTTTGAATTAGGACAAAGAAACTGCCCAAGCAGAACAGCACACAATTCTGTTCCTGGAATGTGTGCTAACTGGCATAGACCGTGCTGAAAAGTCTCTGTGTAGTACCTCATTTTATTACAGAGATGCACTTTTTGTGCTATATAAATGAACCAGCTTGTTCAGAGCTAAACTTGTGTACTTACATTCCATGGCAAATCTGGCATATGCCCTATATCACCCTTTCAGACTACCTGGTATTATATTTGAGGCCTTTATTCTGTAGTAGTTTATATCAGCAGACCATAGTTTCCCCTGTTCTTGAGGATGGAGATTTCAAACTGCATCTCCTTTCATTTCACTATCATATGAGGTAGCCTCAGCAATAGGGAACGTGGAGATAACCGTGTATTTCAACATAGGGAATGATAGCAACAATAGCTACAGTAAGACTGGAAATATTTCTTTAATGGAAGATATGAAATAGCAATATTCTGAGTATTTACTGCAAGTTGCTCAGTGCAAGGTTCAAGCCAGCTTCACTCTGGCTTATTGTTTTTTATAGCAAAATAGTGGCAACATCATTGCCCCATTTAAAATCTGTCTTCTGGTAGAAGACTGCATCTTGTACGGCTGCCTCTGTGTGAACATACTGTTGGATTTATTTTGAATGCAATGAGAAAGACTTCACTGCATAGGCCTTGTTTTATGACTAGCTCTTTAGGACATCTCCTTGCTAGCACCGTGGTATAATTTTCTTTGTAGATCTTCATGACATAAGGTAGTGTCTAGACAGGTGCCTGCAAAGGGTATGAGAAAGACGAGTAGCAAGTCCTGCTAACCCTGAAAGAGCAGTGCACTAGACCAGCTCCGCTGCTTCCTGCGATGATGGCTTCCAAGTCTCATTTAAGGAAAGTGCATGAGATCTACATGACATACTGCATTTTCTTCTTTATACCTGTCCTCCAGTGGCACAACCTAACAGTACAATTTGTTGAGGTTGTCAGTGGGATTTCTGTCCTGTGCAGAACAGACCTTCCCTTTGCTACCCCACACACATCCACAAAGTTCATACAATGTGTGTCTAATGCAGCTGAAGAATACTGACTGTGGCTGTGAAAAAGGAAGGGTATTGAGGTAATCTCCTGATATGAGGTAATCTCCTGAGACTGGTGCTCTAGTTTGAGACTCCCAAGTCTGACAGCAATTGAAGAATAGACTGTTAATTTTGCTGGTTAATCTCAGTGGTTTCAACATCATTCTGCACAAATGATTCATGTGGCACAGCTTTTTAGTCTGTGTTACATTATGTGTAATCTTTGCTCATTATGTGCAAGGGCTTATTGTAAAACCAATGAATTGTCAACAGTAGCTTCTCTGAGAAAGTTAAATATTGTGTTTTTTTTTTTTTTTTAAAAAGTCCCTTTTTAATATTTCACTATGTTGTATTTTGTTTTTGCCATCATCACATTTTGCACACACATCACTACTATTGTGATCAATAATTAACAAGCCTCTTTGTTGTTCATTAACTAGCCCTTTCAAGTTCCCAGATAAATAGAAACAAAGACATTTTCAGGCTGTTTCATTCCAGGCACCTTTTTTTTTTTTTTTTTTTTTGGTGTTTGTGTTCTTATGGCAACACGTATATGGATAGATTGATAAAGGCCAAAAATTTCATATGAAGGCACTTGTTTGCCTACTGCATGGAACTGTACCATCACAGGAAAAAACATACCTTCAACCTTCCCCCACTTATAGTAGTAAGGTTAACACAATCTTTGTTTTTTTGCCATAGCATCCTTTCCGATTTGCTGCAGTCATCAGAAGCTAATGCCACCTGTATGATCATGACTGCCCTAAACTATACTTCTAATTACTATGCTTTGATTGGATAAGCAGTGCTTTGCACTGTTCAAAAGCAAACATGAATATATTATTAATCAACAGTTGCAAAACAGCAGCAAAAGTGTTTGTATCTTCAGAAATAAAACTGTAAGCTAGTTGGTTGCTTTAGGTTTTCATTTAGTATATCTGTTATGAAACTTACTTGTATAAAGATTTAGAACTGTATAAAATAATGAACATAAAATCAAAATGTTTGCCTGGGGAAATCTGCCTTATCAAATTTTACTTAACACAGATGCTAATGACTCACTTAACTCTGATGTTCAGCTCCTTAAATGAAGGAAACAGCAGAAGCATAGTAAGAATAATATTGCTGTTAATAAAGTTAGCAACCTCATATATAAACTTTAAATCCTCTTGGATTGCTAAAATGCCAGTGAACTCTGGTCCTCAGGCTAGATGCAGCAATAAAATTTAACAGACTTGAAGCACACGAAATGTTTTATATAATCTGCAAATTTTAAAAATGATTGATAGGTTTTGAGAAGAGACACACCGTTCCTGAAGTCTAAACTTTTTCCAGCAATTACCACCGGGAAGGGATGACTAATTACAGTAGTCAGTATGCTGTACAATATACATAGCAGAAAAATAAACTTTAGAGTTTTGATTTAGGTGTTCTCCATTTGGTAGAAGGAGTTAATCTATTTTTGGAAAGAGACCTATGTGCCTGAAGGCTGTAGGCTGATGAAAGTCTTCATACTGTGCTTAGTAGAATCAAAACATTTTCTGATGCTGCTGTAAGTCAAAGTCAAAGCTTTTGAATTCAATACAATATGTACAATTACTCAAAGTGCAATTACATTATTATTTTTAAAATTGCCATCACTTTAGCTCAGCACTGCAAATAGTTGGTATGCAAAACAGCATACGGAGGTTCTCATAACAAAAGATATGTGACTTTCAGCAGTGGCTGAACATGGCAAGACTGTAGGGATTTCTGTTGCCTTCATATTTTCATCCTCTTAAGCCAACGTCACTTTTTCAAGAGTATTGATCATATGAAAAATATTTGTAGAAGTCTATTCTATGCTCATAATTAATTTTGTCCCTATCTCAAACTGAATTACAATGTGCAGTATAATAAAAACAAAATCATAGAATCACAGAATGGTTTGGCTTGGAAGGGACCTTAAAGATCACCTAGTCCAACCCCTCTGCCATGGGCAGGGACACCTCCCACTAGACCAGGTTGCTCAAAGCCCCATCCAACCTGGCCTTGAATACTTCCAGGGATGGGACATCCACAGCTTCTCTGGGCAACCTGTTCCAGTGCCTCACCACCCTCTGTGTAAAGAATTTCTTCCTAATATCTCATCTAATTCTACCCTCTTTTAGTTTAAAGCCATTACTCCTTGTCCTATCACTACAATCCCTGACAAGGAGTCCCTTTCCAGCTTTCCTGTGGGCTCCCTTTAGGTACTGGAAGGCCGCTATAAGGTCTCCTGGGAGCCTTCTCTTCTCCAGGCTGAACAAGCCCAACTTTCTCAGCCTGTCTTCATGGGAGAGGTGCTCCAGCCCTCTGATCATCCTCGTGGCTCTTCTCTGGACTAACACAGAAGACAGGTCCATGTCCTTCTTATGCTGGGGGCCCCAGAGCTGAATGCAGTAGTCTGGCTGGGGTCTCACAAGAGCGGAGTAGAGAAGGAGAATCACCTCCTTTGACTTGCGAGCTGCATTTCTTTTGATGCAGCCCAGGATACAACCGTCTTGACCACAATCCCCTGCACTGCTCATTGCCTTCCTGAAGGGACTGAGTGTAACCTGAAGTGAAAAAAAGCAGGGAGGAGAGGAGTCTGGACTGTGTTGAGCCTGGGAAAGGGGGAGGATAGTATTTTAAATATTTGTCTTCTTCTTCTTTTTTTTTTTTTTCTCATTACTNATCCCCTGCACTGCTCATTGCCTTCCTGAAGGGACTGAGTGTAACCTGAAGTGAAAAAAAGCAGGGAGGAGAGGAGTCTGGACTGTGTTGAGCCTGGGAAAGGGGGAGGATAGTATTTTAAATATTTGTCTTCTTCTTCTTTTTTTTTTTTTTTCTCATTACTTGAATCAGTAATTCAATATTTATGTTAACTGGCAATAAATTAAGTTAAATCCCTCAACTTCAGTCTGTTATACCCATGACAGTACTTGGTAAGTGATTTCCCTGTGTTTATTTCAACCCATGAGTTTTCTCACCCCCGTTGCCCCTCCTCCTGGTGGGGAGGAGGGAGTGAGCAAGCAGCCAGGTGGGTGCTTGGCTTCTAGCTTGGGCCAACACTCCACACTGACAAAGAGTCCTTTTAATGTGTACTGATCCTAGGTCTTGAGCTGGTTTTCAAAAACACATTTTATTTTTTTTTTTTTCAACAGAAACCTTAGGAAGGCTCCAAAACCTAGAAGAGGCCAATGGTTTTGAAGCATTTCATAGCCTGAAACCAGTAGTTATTTTTATAATTTTGTTCAGGTGGCCTTCAGCATTTTCAGATTTAAAACCACCTTCAGATACTAAAAATAAATAAATCTGAATAAATAGTTTCTGAGATGTCTTGGAGAAAATATGGTGAGAGAAACTGATTTTAGAAGGTGTAGGATGAGAAAGGAGGGGAAAAGAACCTGAAATGCCATTATGAATTCTTTGCTTCAACTGCAAATGAGAACAGCTTACAACAGATATCACTGCTTCAGAAAGGATTTCTTTACTGACGACAGCAAATGATGCTTAACATGCTAGGCTATAAAGACTAAAGAACATTTATCTTATTCTGTAAAGACCATTTATCTTCTTGTGTTCTTGCAGATGAACTGGTTGTCTTTTGTTTTATTGCTCATTTGCTCTCCTACACTACCTACCTGCAAATACCGTTTATGTTTCTGAATGCTGAGAAGAATGTGTAATTGTTTGACAGGGGTTTAACCTACTAAATTAAGAGTTTCACAAAACAGCTCCAAGTTCTATGCACTGATAATTATTTAAACTCCATCTGTAAAAACTTCTTGGTGATTTCTTAGTAATGTTTCTGGTTTTCAATACTGTTCTATTTAATTTATCGAGGATAAGAAAAGTATGTTGATAATGAATTTAAGATTCGAGTGTATTCTGTTAATAGAGGCCTACTGAATTCTGCTAGTTACAGTTCAGACAGAGTACAGAATTCAAAGCCACTCTAGTGTAATCTATTACTCTTTTCACTGGTTTGTTGATATTTTCAACAACTGCTGCAGTTAAGTGATGAGTGATTGTTGAAGTGTTCTCCACTTAATCTGGTCTTATGCAGTGTTGCACAGTGTTGCAGTGTGCTGTGAAACAGCTTCTAAGGTCTACCACAGGGGCATCAGTACTTGCACACCGACTCTTACACACGCCTCAGGTTCCTCTCAGGCCTGGATGGTGCCCGCTCTGCAGAAGTGCTCAAGGTGAAGGAGTAAGGATAAAGCTTCCAAGCATGGGCTGACATTTTCACCACAACAAAATAAAAAATAATAACGGAACTCATACTCTAAAGTCCTATGAGCACTTCTGAAATCCCACTTTTTGTGCCCTTGCAGAGAGAATGAGGTACAGACTCAAAGACAATGGTTATCTCTGGACCTAGTACAGAAAACAGTGCAAGGAAGTGTTACTGCAGCAGGATGTCCCTGCTCACAATGCTCAGAAAAAAATATGATTAAAGGCAGAATCTGAAGAATTTCAGAGCAGCAGTGAAAAGCTTAGAGAAGATGTGGCAATTATTACAGTTGTTGTTGGAGGAAGGGAGTATATTCCAGAAGTATTTACATATTAACAAAGGAAAACCAAGTCTCTTACTCTTCTGAAGAAGTGTCGCAGTTGTATTTTTTTTTCATTGTATTCCATCCAGCCTTCCTATGCATCAATGTGACATTGGTTTTCCCTTCCTTGTTGGTTTTCAACTTCATTGAAAGTCTGGAATTTTAATCAAAATCAACAGAGAATGAATTCACCAGATGATCCTTTCCTATTCCCCAGAAAGATATTCAAAAGAGCAAGAAACTCATTATTGCAAGCTTTTTAGCCTCTGAAATATTTACTCTAGAGAAAAGTGAGAAAGAGCATTTTTTCCTATGAAGAATGAGCCTTGTATAAAGAATAACTTCCGAGTTCTCCTTTCTGTTTTGTCTCCCTTTGTTATGCATACTCTGTTATATTTCAAAGAATATTTATGGTGTGGTGTTAAAAATCTGTGGCACTCTTTGAAAATGTACAAACCATACTTAATGGTTTTCCTGACTGTAACAATGTAAAATAAACATCATTTCCTTGAGCAGAAAAATATAGCTTCATAACAGACTTCCAAATCAGAGAGTTGGATAAAGTTCCAAATTCTCCCAGAATTCAGAAAAGATTGCTAGTTAGAGTTTTCACTGAAGTATTTTTTCTTATAAACCATTCCCACAGACATGCACCTATTCAAGAAGATATTGGACCCAAGTACAACTCTTTTCAAGTCAATCTTACTGTGATATCAAAGAAAGTGGGAATGGGCCTATTTTGAGTTACTGTTTCAAGACTCGGTAGCTGTAGTGGTATTTATGAGAAAGTGAGAATAGAGAAACTTGGAGCCTCTAGAATCCATAGCGTGGCTTGGTCACGTGGCTTGGTCTCGCAGCACTACACCCTGGGTCTCCTGACCCCCCATGTGCTGCTCCTGGTGTTCTAGGGCATAATTATTACTTTTTGTAGGGTTATGTATTTTTCCGTTCAGCATTTGTAATAATATGACCACTCAGCCCATCACAGTGATATTCTTCTATCATGAAACTGAGGATATATATATATTAGGAGGACATATAAAGGTACTAAACCTTCTGTGGTGGTGTTAGATGATTTGTTTTGGTTTCAAGAAAACTAGCTGATTTATGAATAATAGTAATATTAATAATAATAATAACAATAAAAACATTGTAATATTTATGCAGTGCGGAAGTGCCAGGAACAGGACTCATAATGAATTGGTTAGCTAAACTGCTTGACCATCTATACATCTATATATACCCTATGCATGCTTGATACCCTCATAATCATTCTTATAGTCATTTCCAGCAATAGGGATATATGCCTCAGTCCTTACTGATGGCATGTGCGGGTAGTTCTGCTGACCAGCAGAACTCTGTTGATAAGCCTGGCTAAGGTTTAAATACATTTTACTGGTCTCAGCTATTTTACCTCTTTTTTTTCTCTCTGTGTCTGTCTCTCTGTCTCTTTTTTTTGTTTTTTTTTT
>VXAA01005830.1:361790-376721 GCA_013399115.1 Anseranas semipalmata
TTTTTTCAGGAGGATGTTTTCAATATCTATGTTTCTGTCTATGGGAAAAGAAGTAAGAAGGAACACTTTTTTGCCTCAGAGTATTGATAATGCATTTTTTGTCCTTTAAGTTATTCACTGTTCATATGTTTTTGGAGCACAGTGTGTTTGGACAGCCTGCAAATTTCACAAGGATCATTTTGTTATTAATCACAAATCCTTGTCACTTCATATTACACATGCACTCTTAATCCATTTATAAAAGCTACTGTACATATCAGATTTTTTCCTGTAGTCAGTTGTTTCTTTGGCACGGTTTCCCTATTATGGTGAACAATCAGCATTTTAACTATAACTTAAAGTTTAGATTGACCTGGCTCCTTTAGATAATTCTATCCTTTATTCATAAGAAGCTCGTTTTTTTTTTTTTTTTGCAGGCACTATTGTTGGTTTTTCAATTTCAGTATAGTTTAAAGAGTGTTTGCATTGGATACATTTAAATTGCTTTAAGCTGAAAACTTTCAAAGGCGTTTGGCTTCTGGCATACTTGTGTGGACTAGTTTGTGTGTGACATGCTCAAATTATCTTAGATATCTGGGTCAGTTGTTCTCAAGGATTTACTTACATTAGGAAAAGTGCTGTAGTACATTTCCAAATGTTTTTAGTAATTGTGCTAGCTGTAGTGTAAATAGCTCTCTGGGACCTGTCTACTGGGTTAGTCCGTGCTGCTAATGTGCAAAATGAATGTCTTTGCTAAACAATATAAATCAGACTGTGATATTT
Organism: Anseranas semipalmata; assembly: GCA_013399115.1. NCBI lineage: Eukaryota > Metazoa > Chordata > Aves > Anseriformes > Anseranatidae > Anseranas > Anseranas semipalmata. The sequence continues at coordinate 362,553 of VXAA01005830.1, forward strand.
GCATATCTGTGGCTTGACCCTGAGTATCTCTGCATCTCGTGCTTCTCCCTCTCATTCTATTGGACATTAGATTCTGCCATTAGCAGAAGCCATGTAATATTGGTCTAATAGTTTAGGAACACTTTGCAGTTGTCCTATTTCTGTCCGTGGGATGTAATCCTTCCCAATAATTCAAAAAGAAAAACTTAGCAGTTCACGAGTGTCTAAGGTGGCAATTCATACACATGCCTGTGTGTGTGAAGATTTGGATTCTGCAAAGTGCTAGGAAAATAAATACAGAAATTAAAACTTGCTTTATTAAGCCATGCTGATGAGACAAAACCCCCTTTGGCTGAGTATCCAAACTCACTCCCTATTCCTATCCCAAATCTTTGCTATTTGAATGATACAGAAGTAAAGACATCAGAGGACTGTTGGAGGAAGTCATCCTATGCTGTTTAACAAAGAATGAATTGTTTCTGCCTCTCCTCCTCAACTTTTCCGTAAGCTTCTAATAGAAAACAGTGGTGGGGTTTCTGAGCTTTTGCTTTTCCTTGACTCTCTTGTGTTATTTTTGAGATAATTCAAACTGAGTCAGTTACCCTGCTGTAAAGCCTGAGAAACTGCACTGACTGCGCTGACTGTGCTCGGGTGGGTGTAACCATAGCAGGAGAATTTGGCAGCATGGCTGAGAACAGGAACCAGCAAATAGGATTGCATATAACTTGGGTAACAGGGAAAAAGGAGAGATGTGCAAATCCACCCCAGCCCGATGCTTTGAGCACAAGTTCATTCCCTTCAACTGGAGTTTTAATACTATATATAGAAAAACAAAGCAAATACAAGCTGACAAGCCCATTGGCGCCTTGATACCATAATACAACTCATTTCTGTTCAGCTGGCGCATTGTCCCTACCCCTGCCTGTAAAGTTCGTATCCTAGCTGTGGTATTAGTAACCACTCTCTCCTCAAATAGATCATATTTCTGAGCATGCTGTTTCCACTCCTAATCAACAAACACTGGAGTGTGTGAATCTGGGAATTTGCCACTGGGAGCAGTGATTGCCTGCATTCAAAGAGATCCTGAGGAGAAATGCTAGGTTCTTTTTCCTTATCCTTTTCTCAGCTCCAAAGAATTGGTGGCATTCAGCTTCCCTCTTTCTGCATTCTTCCCACTAAGTCTCCAACCAGCGTTGTTGTGTTTCTGGTCACCACATCCAGACCTCTGTTTATCCCAGGGTTCTGGGAGATTTTTAGTATAAACTCTGATCTGTTCCCATGTGAGCTGTGCAATGGTTCTCAGCGATGCAGGTAAAGAACATGCTATTATTTGTACCAAATAATTGATTTCTGGAGAATGAATCAGATCCTTTTATAAACCTCTATAAATAAAAACTTTTGCTTTTCCCCAGCCCCAGAAACTAAAAACATTGTACATTACCATTAGTTTGTAGGAAAAAAAAAAAAAAAAGATAGAGAAAACATTCCAGTAATATGAAGACACTTTTTTTTACCCTAAAGTCAAAAAACTGAAATAACTCTCTTTAACATAATAAGATTTCAGAAATCTACTTACAAAAGCCTGCAAAATCATTCTAAATTAAATACATTATTCATCCTGTTGTCTTCACTATTCTTTCCGTGGCTATAGAGCCTGCAAGAAAAAGGACCAAATGTGAAGCGCAGCATGTCTGGAAAAAGAAGCTTTAAAATAGCACTTGGCATTTTCCAGTTTATTGCACTGAATGTTAATACACATTGGGAATTTATAAACACAGAGAAATGATTTAGATTTCCCTTCCTGTATAACAAACACAGCAGGACAGAGAAGTGCAAAAACTGATATTATGGTGTTTACAGCTGGGATCCAATTATGTGAATACTATTTTAGTCTCAGCTTGTTTCCTGCTTATACACTAGGTTGTACCTTTTTCAACCTACCAGGAAAGGTTGGGTGAAGAACGTATGGGACAGCTTTAGTTTAGCCAATTCAGGTATTGGTATGCAGGACCATGTGCATGGAAATTACTTAAAGGAGACAAGTCCATGGACCCACAAGTTGGCATGTGACTGCCCAGCGTGCTCCTGTTTCTGTCGTGCTCCCTAGCCCAGGTCTGGTCAATGCCAGTTAGTGCTCTCCCTGGGAATAGCCTGGGGACAGCAAAGGCCAGCGATGGCTCCCAGTTGATGCTGCAGTCCTGGCCTCTCTATACTGGGAGATGAAGAGAGCATGGCTATGTGGATATGAGCTATGCTCTGACACTTGCCCCCAGGGCCAGCAAGCAGGCATGGTTTGTTCTAGTTACTCATATAGGCATAGCCCACATAAAACACACAGTTTTAGCTACATGAGCAAGTCCACGGGGCTTCTGGTGGGCTCACTTCAAATCCAGCTCCCTTCAAATCCCACACATGCTGTGTTCCCCTGCTCCAGAAGCTGGATTACAGCTCGCTCGATTCAAGCAAGACGTTGTGTCCTGTGGCCCATGCAGTCAATTACAGCACAGTCTGTAGCAGCAGACAGTGAAACAGCAACTGCACTGACGAGGCTGCTGGCTATCTTAGGAGCTGTATTCTGAGACTGTTAAAAGGGGAAAGGTGCTAAAGCATGCTGTGCCTTTCATTTGAACTGGCATCTTCATTTTCAATAGAAAGGAAGTGTGATTGATGCACTCTTTATATATTTGACAGTGCTAACCCCCAAGTTGTCTCAATCTGCCAAAGCTACCATGGTGCCATCATCTTGGTGGCATGTGTCAGTGAAATGCAAAAACTTTCTCAAGAAAACAAATTCAATATAGGTACACACGCACACACACAAATTTATTGATAACTCCTTAGTCATTTTAGTTCCTTTTCTTTCTGTTCCAGCAGTAGATAAGTAACACTCCCTCTTTTCAGTTTTATTCATGTTTTTGAAATGTCACTCCCCAAATTGTTGAAGCTGTTTAATTGTCATGAGGGTAGTTGCCTACCAGCTTCCTTCTCTTTTGGTTTGGTTAGAATTTTGGAAAAAAATATTAAAACAGATTTTTTTTTTGACTGAATAAAAAAATGTATATTTGCCTAATGAAAAAAATCTGTATGTCTGAATGCAGTGAGTTGATTTCATGTGATTCTAGCTAAATTAAACAACCTGAAAGACATCTCTGGCAAATGGGATGGAAAGTTGAAATATAAAGGGAAGCCAACCCTCATTCAAAGCAAAAATATTCTCTGCTATCTTTCTGGCAGGTTACATGCTGTCCAGTCATGTGAGTGAAATTTCTAAGTGATAGAGGTACCCCGCTTCTGTTTCACAGACTGACCAGCACAAAAATACCTTTTTAGCATAGCTTCAGTTACATATCTTCAACCGAGGCTTCCCAGGTAATGCAAACCCCTTGCACAAATTTTGTTACATATCTCTAACATTTTTGCTGACCATGACAGAACACTGTGAAAACGCTGATTGCGTCCATGGGACATCATGCAGTGCCATCTCAAAGAGATCCAGTCCTGGAAGGTCAGGACATCATCAGCCCAGGGTCTGAGCTAACCAGCCATGCTCCAATGCAAGAGCTGGAGCAAAAAGCCCCATTAATGTGGCTGTGCTGGTTCCCAGCCTAAGCAGTTCTGCAAGACATTGCCGACAGTGCCTGGCACAACACAGACACATCCCTAGCATAAATCTTCAGCCTCATATAAATTAGCAAATTATTCCTGTTGACACCATATGAATGCTTGAATTATGTTTGTAATTAGGAAACATGCCTGCATTTGAGAATAAAACAAAACCCCAGTGATTTCCCCCAGTTCCTGAACTGCAACCTTTGTCAGGCCCATCTTGTTTGGATTCTTAAGTGCATTGCCAAATTTTCAGTGGAATGAAAGGGGGTTTCATTTTCTTTTAGCATCTAAAGACAGGACTTAGGTTATTTAGCTGTTGAATCAGCATGACTTTTTGCTATACGGAAGGCTGCATGCATTAAAAATATGAGAGAATGAAGATGAGCTTTCTGTTTATTATTCTTCCATATATTTTAAGATACTTTTAAAACATAGAATTACAAGTCAGGTAATCCAGAAACCTCAGTGCTACTCTCAGTGTATAGAATTGCATGTTTAAACTGGCTTTTCTGCATGCTCTCCCCCATTTTGATCTGGCACCAAGTTGTGAAAATGTCCATGGTGGTGTCCACTGGGGCAAAGCCTAGGAAATAATAAAGAAGCTTTTGAAAATATATTTGAAATTGAGACCTGTCAAAGCTCTTTGCTGATCTGTATAAAGATGCAACTAAGAACAGCCAACATTTTTTTGTGAAAAAAGTGAAAATCCAAAGTTGCCACTGCCTCCTGAACAATAGGTGCATAAAAGACAGTAGGTTATGGACTGGACCCTGGAATTCCCTTGTACTGATGGGGTTAGGTATTCCTGTGAATAGAAAGTCAACCTGTATACTTTCCGGAAAAAAATGTTTTGAAGAATTCACAACTTGAAACAAAACAACAAAACAAAACAAAACACTTTTCATCAAAAGATTCTACCTGTGACATCCAGTACTTCTACCTTATTTCAGCATTAACAAATCTCAGAGTCAGAATCATAAATATTATTAATGTCCTCTCTCCCTTCTCAGTTTGTCACTGCTGTGATTACATCATTTTTTCCTATTCTGTGTAATGGCATACGACTTTAAAATGGTGTAGACTCATTAGTCCATTTCTTGCTAGCGGTATCATTTTGTGTATGCTTTTCAGGCTCCTCATGCACTGAATTTTGCTCCCTACTAAGGTAGAGCTATGAAAGCCCCAGACTGTTGTCAGGCGCCCTCAAAATCATCCTTTTTTAATTGTGGCTGTAGCCACTGTCTCCAATCTATTTTCTCTACAAATGACTCATTACTAATTGGGTTTTGATGTAGCTTCTAGTGCAAGCCTATTCTTTCATTTCCACAAAAATTTCAGAAAGTAAACCTTGATTTACGTCCATCACCATGTACCTTATTCTCATAGTCCTTTCTCGCTCCTCTCCCATTGTATAAGTAAAGACATGACTTTTACTTTTCACTGATTGCCTGCAGCACTCAATCTGTACCTTTAATTTAGAGAAATATTTTTAGCATTCAGAATCAAAATTACTCCAGGCAAAAAAAAGCCTTGTGGTAATAATAATAATAATAACAACAACAACAACAATAACAATAACAATAATGCTGTTTGACTCAATACAGAATCATATGTAGATAAAGACACTCCTACATGTAATCCAACAGTTTCTTCTTCTTTACTGTTACATACATTGTCTGTTAGTTTTCAGTTTAGCTGGCAAAGTAGCAAACATTCTGGACATTGCTGAGAAAGCAAATGTTTTTATGTTCTATGACATTGTTCTATAGAATTTCTTTAACAGATTTTGAGCCTTTTTAGAATAGAGAGCCTCTCTGAAACCCTGTGAGCAGATCAACGGCCATTAAGCACACTCACACATAAAGAACGAAGCTGTGTATCTCAAAAGAGATAATTAAATTATAGGATTTCAGCACTGGAGACTGTTGTAGCAAGTAGGGGTCCCTGACTGTAAACAACCTCATCCCTGGATGTGCATGTTTATTGACTTGATGGACTCTGCTTCCATGATATTCTTGTGATGGCCACATTCATTGTGCTCATTTATGCATTCAAAGATCATATAGCTACCGAAGCTTATCAAAAAAATGTACTGCAGTTAAATTTATGCATGTTTGAGATGTCTACCAAAAAGAAGCACATCAGATGCACTGCATGAATGTATTCGTTTAGAGCCAGCTATTAAGCCTAACCAGCGGGGGCAGTTCGACAGCATCCTTTAAAACTGGCTGAAATACCCCAAGCATAGAAGGCAGGAGCTAATCATTCAATTGAATCTATTAGCTGGGCTTCGGGTACCAAAAGGGGTGCAGAGAAAGAAGAGCACCCAACAAGAGCCCTTGAGAAGGAGAGAGGAAGGGGGGGGGATGAAGAGATGCTTCATTTGTCTTTGGTGCCTTGCCCAGGGTGGGGCTCCTGCCCCAGACCTTGCTCTGACCATAAAGCCACTTTAGAGGGAATGAACAGGAATGATTGCCCAACCTTCCCACTCTTTGTTCCTGTCTGATGTCTGGAAATGTTAGCTGGGGATGAAGTCTGAACTCCATTAAACATTTACGATATTTTAAAACTCAATATACATATGATAGCACTAAAATCATATCATATTAGACAAACCTTAACACAGATTGCTATTATTATATAAAATTACTATTATTATATAAAAATCCATTGTAAATGGATTTTTAAATCAACTGTATACTGCTCTGACAACTATGAAATGATTAGCTATGTAAAGCAAGATGAAGTTAATGGTAATCCCATGTCATGCCATACATTTGCAGCAATCAGGAAAGCTTTCATAAAAGTCCTCACCCTCTCTTATCTGGGCCTGAATCTGATTTCTCCTGTACAGTGACAAGTGTAGAATTGTAACACTGTCCACGTGGAGCAAATGAAACTGGGAGGATTTCACCATACTATTCAATTTACTTTAAACATGGCTACAGCCCCGAAGAACTTGAATTTGCAGCACTACCACAAGCAAAGTAGTTTACACACAGGGAAACTCATCTGCATTGAGTCTTGCAGTTTTGATTAACTTTTATGATTGCAATAGTGGGAAAAAGCAAGAAAACATCAATGTTTAAAAAAATCAACAAGAAAAATAGTGGAAGTAAATGTCTTCAAGAGATTAAGCCTCTAGGTGAAATCTCATTTTTTTTTAAGTATGATACAAAGTTGTACAGAAAAATTCTGTCAGCCTTATTCACTTAACTCAGTAAAACTCCAGTAATATAATTTTCTGAGTTTTTTGTCCCTCTGTATTTCCATTTTTCATTGCCATTTTAGTTTTCATTTGAGTTTTCTTTTTCCAAGCACTTTGGCATTATCTTTAAAAGAGCATATCAATATATAAAGAGTAAAAAATAGATAAATCAGTCTAATGGGATATAGCAAGCCATAAACTTTGGAATTCCATGCTCAATTTAATTTCCACTTTTTTGAAGTACAAGTTCATAATTTCTAAAGAAATGTGTTTTTTGTAGATTACCCTTTCTTTAGTTACTTTGGAAGTTCCTTGTCTTTGCATTCTAAATCAAAAAAGGCTTTTTAAATTAATTTCAATTTAATGACTTTTAATCATCTCTATTAAAAATTGTCATAAACTTGACAAGAAAATAGAAAAGATTAGAAGGGCTGAAATTTTCCACCACCTTTTGCCAGCCTTTATCAGTCTGCGTCACTAGTAGCCTACAGATTATATATAGTGCTTTTTATCTTCAGGGAAAGAAGAACTCCAAATTGTTAATTCACAGACATTTCTTTTCAGGTTTTGCATACTTTTCTGACACATGATTGTTCTGTGGTATATTAAAATGTAAGTCCCTCCTTTTTGGCTTTTCTATAATTTAAATAATTACCCGAATAAAGCATGTGAATTATGGCTTTCACGTTTCCCAGTTCAATCATGCTAATTTATCTTCTGGCAGAGAGTTTCAAACAAAATTACTGTCTCGTTCTGAGACATGATGTTAATAAAAGATATTAATTACTTCTTAGAAGGCATATTTCTTTAACCAGGCTGCAAATTTATAAAGAGATTTGCCAGAAAAGAACAAGCTCTGCTTTAGTTCTCCCTCCTCTGACATACACACAATTTCTCTCACCCAGACTCATCCAAAAATGCCCTTTAATCTCACTCTCATTGAAAATTTTTCCATCTATTTCTTCTGTATCCTCACTCAACAGTGGTGCCTTCACTTTCTTTAATGTCATTTAGTATACATTTTTTTTGAAAACTCATCCTCCTAGCTTTGAAAATGTATAGATAGATCTCTGGGGTCTAATCAAAGCAAATGGAGAATGCAGACTATATGCTACACTTTCTGAACATCAAGGAGATCCTTTCTTTTTAAGTTTCATATACTTAGCTAATAAACCTGGCAATTTTAACTAAAATTTTAATAGAAAAGGGCATGTAATTAAAAAAATACCGAGTAAAAGTGCTGAATGCCTATCAAAGGTTTTACACAGCATGAATTATTCACCATTTAAGAAGCAGATCGCTTCAGATTTAGGTATCTGTTTGGAGGTATGTGTCTGGGACAGCATGTCTGGACCAGTTTTTCAGTGCCAAATATAAACACAAAATACTCATTTAAGAACTTTGCAAACTTGTTTCTGCTTTTCAGTTGGGTGGTTGGGAGGAGAAAAGTTGTGATTTTTTTAGGTTTATTCATCTTCATATCACAATATTTTCTGCATGTAACTTGGAATCTTAACCTAAAAGTGTCCTTTCACTTCTAAAGAGCATTTGCTTCAGATATGGAAAAGAACTGAAACTTGTGGATAGGAAATGAGTTTTCATTAGAGGTTTAAAAGGTTCTATTTTCATCAGTAATAGTCTAGCGAGAGAAAAGGCACGTTAAGATTCCTGGGTTTGGGTAGACCTGTTTTGCTCTCACAAGAAATCTGGGGGTGTAGGTCCATTTATACGTACTATGTGTGGGAGCATTCTTTACACTAGCCAGAACTATTAAGTCCCTCATCTTCATCTAAGGGATAGAGATCAATTTTCTTTTCACTTCTACCACTTGGAAAAAAAATAAAAAGCATGAGCTTTCAATGCAATACCAATGTTCTTTTCTAAAAAAAAAAAAAAAAAATTAATTATAGAGACAAAGAATCTGTTTAAAATTGATAGTGATTGATATTGATAAATCTGTTTAAAATTGATAGTAATTTGCTGTGGAAGAGATAGGGCTAACAATTTTTTTACCTCTTCATTCAGTGGAACATAGTAAAATATTCTGTCTGCAGATTCTGCAGCAATGCAAGAGGATTTATCACAGACTGGTTCTCTCACTGAAAACAGCAATAGAAGGAAACTAATTGACCTTTTCAAATAGCATGGCCCACAGATGCAAAGCAAGCAGCAAAGAGACAAACACATTGTGTTTTCAAATGATGCTGGAGCAAGTTGGAAAAAAAAAATGTGCAAAAAATAAAGGACCAGATATTAAAATATAATGATCTTTCATTTTCCCTCTGTTGTTACCAACAATAAAACATGATCTGTTGTCCTTTTGTTTGTTTGGAACCATTTATTCTCTGCATTTTGCTTATTCGTTTTCATTCCAAGCAAAGCAAGAACTGGACTGTACAGAAACTCCCACTTAAGTCATCCATATTTGCATTGGTTTTAAACTTTCTTCAAGTTCTAGTGCTGTTCTTCATGCCACCAGGTGCTGTCTAAAAGCAGCAAATGCTGATGTGTTTCCTTCATTAACTTTGTTCTTTTAGAACTGTAATTCTGATTTAGGTTCTGTACTTAGGTTGAGTATGAATTCAACGTGCAAGCAGTAATTGTGGTAGTATTCTATCAGTTTTGTGTATTAATTTTCGACATTACTTGAACTTGCCATGGAGTGAGAACCGCCTTCTCCTGGGCGTGCCTTTTGCACTCCGATAAATGGCGCACGTGCAATTCTTGCAGTGGAGCTCTGTGCAGCTGCCAGCAGCCTCACTTCTGCAACTGGAAAAACACTGTGGCAGCTTCAGTGTGATGGCATGTCCAGTCCGCCCAGCTCCTCTGCATTTATTAGCTTGGACTCAGAACTACAATCACAGGCGCTCATGGGCCATGTAGCTTTTTTAATTATTATTTAGTTATTTTTGGAATGGAGGCAGAACAAAATGTGTCTGATTAGGGTGTGAGGAATGTTCACTTCTGCTTGGTAGAAATAAACTATTTAGTCAAACTTTCTCTGCTAAATTCTAAGCTCTCTCCCTTCTTGGCTCTTCTACAAAATTCTTTAATACAACAATCTTTTTGTCTGAGAGACAAAAATTGGTACTGATCCGTGCTCGCTACCTCAGAAAATCACTTTTCTCTTTTATTTCTGTACAACAGCATAAACTGGTCTCTATTCATTGACCTTCTTGCAACAAGCCTTGTATCTTTGCATTTTAAACAGAATCTGTCTGCATTTCTGTTTATTTTAGTTTCTGAAAACACTGATTATTCTCTTGATGTTTGCTCTTGAGAATAGTTTTCATTTCTTTGTTGTCCTCAGCTTTGTTTACATTTTCTTCAGGACTAGGAAGGTGAGGTCCTGAAATTCATACTGGGCCTGCTCCTGCACTGAATAGTAAAACCAGAATTAAGAAGAATGGGAAAAAGTCATATTATCATATTTAATTCTGAGAGCAATACAACCAAGGCAAACGGAAGGACACAGAGTTCTTCTGCACTTCACATAGTGTAAGTGCAGCTTGTTTGCTCATTGTGTTAGCTTTCATTTTAATTTACATTCTTCAAGATAATTGTAATTTTAATTCCCTTATATTTTATGAATTCTTGTTAAAGAGTCACTTATAAAAGAGAAAGGATGTCCTGCATGTTTAATTAATACATACAAATAAAGGTTTATGCATGTATCTATGTATAAGAAAACAGACTCAGTCACTGTGAGGAAGTCAGAAGCAGACTTCGCTGTTAACACCTTGGCAGAAACTTAAGAAGATTTTATGAAGCTCAACTCAAATATTTATTTTAGAGGCCATACTACAAACACTCAATTTATATAATGGATGAGAAATAATTTTCAAAAGGCTGAACTTTTACTCACTTTTTTTTTTCTTTTTACAAGAAACCTCGAAAATGTGTAAATGAACACTCAACTTGAAAAATACATGAGAACTATCTAGTGAAAGAACATCTGCCATTAATTGATCCAAGCGCCACATAACTGGGCAATGTACAGAGTGTGCATTTAGCAGCCTTAGGTAGGCTCTGGGGAGAACTGGAGCCAACATCGTACATACTAATAAAAACAGTATTTTAAAGTAAGCAATGATTTCTAATGATGAGTACACTGTGTGTCAGATGTGTCAGTGGTGAAAATACAAGTCTGCGAGATGAACACAAGATTGCACAGCCTATAAAATGAAATGGCCTTTCAAACAAATCCAATTTTATCCTAGGCAAATGATAAACAAAAAAGAGATCTCCAAGCTGAAAGTAACCAACATATTTCAGTGTTAGATCTATTTTTAATTTTCCTTCTGCCCACATTTTGTAAATAGGCTAAAAGATAGTGCAGGGGAATGGGAAAAAATTCCAATACTGTTAGACCAGCAGTAGTGATCTAATTAAAAAGGATTCTGAATAGTCTCTAAGCCCAAGAACAGGCTGGGAAAACTACTAACTGTATCTTTAACTCACAAGAGTCTCCAGCAGGGCTGAGATAAAAACTTAAAGGTTTGCTTAGTCCTTTTGGAACTCTGGGCTTTTTAGTTTTTTCCCCATGGAAGTTTTCCTCTTTTCATTCATCCAGAAACACATGGTACTGGCTTTTTGACATTTCTTTTTGCTTTTCATTCCCATTCCTGTGTCTGGAGCCTCCATGTACTGTAAAACTCTGAAAAGGTTTTCATTCCTAACTCACACTCAGAATATTTTTCTAGATTTCCAATGAAGGCAGCTTTTTATCCTACAGTAAAAATTCTAAATGGGAAGCAATGTGAATAACTCGTGAATGCACCATCTGCTTTCTTACTGCCAGGGCTTTCAGCTTTACCATGCAAGTTAAACACCCCAAAATTCAACCTTTTATTCCAGGTGTTTAGGAACACCTTAGATAGGTGCTAAGGACCAAACCAGTAAAAGCCTCACCCTGATCCTAGGTACATTACGTAAATACGGATTAGCTCCATTGTTACCAGTATAAGAGAGACAAAAGAAAAGATTTTTCAAATATTTATTTCCATTTTCATTGTCGGTCACCAAGATGAAATGTTATAACTCTGAAATGAGCCTGTCACTTATATAATTTGAAACCTACTTACTATAGAGCTTGCAAGCTTACTACTCCTACACACATGCACTCCTAGTCAAATTAACCTTCAAGTCAATGAATATTTAATTTCAACATTATTTTCAGCATCTTATCTCTCCACAGTAAGTGTGCACTGGGTAATAATAGAGCTGTTATGGTGCTAAATTCTCTGAGGCACAAGACAGGAAATAAAAAGGGCTATAGACCAACTAACTGCATACCTGATGGTCTGTCCTGCATGCAGAAAGCCCAAGTCCAGAGACAAAAAGTGGAGAAACACAGACAGAAGATGAGGACAGAGAAACTCAAGAAGACATAAAAAACATTCTTTCCGGCCTTGACAGGAGCACTGAAAACAAGCTAGTAAGGAAATTAAAGCACTGGAGGCCACTATGGTACAACACCATTATAAACAAATCAATAGCATAAAATGTCACATATATCTTCTTTCCAGCATTTTCAATAACAAAACACTGACCTTTATAAAGAGGTACAAAGCTGTGAGAAATAATCTGATTCATTTTGTCTAATGTTATAAACCTAAAAGCATCAAAGAGAAAAGTCAAGCCAAGAGATATTACTTACATTTTAAATAACCTAAAGGCTTTCCTTAGCTAAAAATGCTCTCTGTTTGGAAGATTATCAGAGACTCTTACAATCTACATCAGGCAGTTCAAATTTTCTGTAGTATGGATAGTTTGAAAACAAACAAACAAACAAAAAAACTGCATCAAAATTACTGTTTCAGCAGCATCAAAGTGATTAATGAAAATCTATTGTTCTGATGAAAGTTTCACTTGGACACTTTCTCACATCCAGGTTCAAATTTTGACCAGAGTATGTGTCCATCCTTAGACTAACCAAGAATGTTCCTACCAAGTTCACATTGTTTCTTTGTGTCAGGCAGAGGAGTGGTTTGAGCCTGTCCCATTTCTCAGCTGACTAGCCTACCCATCTCTTGGTTACACTGTGTTGGGGATCTCCCCTCTTCCTCCATGACCTCCAAAATGGAGAACCATTCACAATTTCAAAACTTCAGATTTTTTCCATGTTAAAATTGTTATTTTCTAACAAAATCCACTGCTACTATAAGTCATAGCCTTGACTACCATGAGTAAACTGCTAGCTTAAAAGTTTCACCAATGTTTTTATTACTTTGATGTAAAAATATTTGTAAGAGACTGAAAACAGGTAACTATAGCAGGGAACAATAGGATGTTCCTGCGTTGTTATGATTAGTGGCGTCCAATATTAATTTCCTATTGACAGTCTTGTCTGTGTTTTTCTAAAAGACTGTGAACCACAGCAGGCAACTGAGAAGAAAAAAAAAGAAGCAGCTCTTTTTTCCATCTGATTTCAATGGTTGAGTTATAGCCTCATGCATCTCTTTAAATAAAAGCATGTGCAGCAAATAGCTGGTGTATTTAAAAGATTTCTAAAAGGATTTAGAAAACTAATTTTAATCAGGAACATTGAAGCTAAATTTTGGGTTTGTTTTTATGTCTGCCTGGGGAGGAGATTTACTTATGCTATCCTTTGGAATCTATTATTCATGTATTAGGTGTTCATGTCATGAACAGAGAAGAGCTGATCCTGGTTTTAAAGATGATATACAAAGCTGGATATCCATCTGTGCAGAAATCTGATTGTTGGGATTTATAGTCGTGGTACCTTTCTTTGCTAAATGTTTTTGGTGAGGCTGTAATTCCATGTGTTGTTGCACAGGACAGCAAAAGAAAACCTTTAAAGTACAGACTGACTTGGAGGAACTGTGAAGCAGTTTTAGCAAAAGCAGTAATTGAATAAAGACAGACTATTCTTTTGTGCAGTATTTCTGGGTTTGTAGCAGGAAAAAAAAAAGAGTAAATGTGTTATAAAAAGACTACTGTTTGCTTTCTGTTGTAATACACTGCATTTTTTTATTTTTGTTCAGAGGCATACACTTCCTACCCACAAGGCAACAGTATATGCTGAAGAGGATATTATCTGTTGCTATAACTTACATTAAAAAAAAAAATGTTCTCTCTTTCAATTCGTCTTTTAGCTAGCCTTCAGAGCCACATACTTTATGGGTATCAAGCACGAAAACTGAAAGTCTGACAGAGGCAGTGGCTTCTGAATTTCAACAGAACTGTCTCTCTTTCCAGTCAGGAAAACAAACTCCCAGTGCCACTCTGAAAGATTCACAGATTCACAGATTCACAGATTCACAGAATTGTAGGGGTTGGAAGGGACCTCCAGAGATCATTGGGTCCAACCCCCCTGCCCCAGCAGGTTCTCTAGATCACGATGCACAGCT
>VXAA01005830.1:377034-442854 GCA_013399115.1 Anseranas semipalmata
AGAGGGGGAGGATCACCTCCCTTGACCTGCTGGCCACGCTCCTTTTAATGCACCCCAGGATCCCATTGGCCTTCTTGGCCACCAGGGCACACTGCTGGCTCATGGCCAACCTGTCGTCCACCAGGACCCCCAGGTCCTTCTGCGCAGAGCTCCTCTCCAGAAGGTCATCCCCCAGCCTGTACTGGTACATCCGGTTGTTCCTTCCCAGGTGCAGGACTCTACACTTGCTTTTGTTGAACCTCATCCGGTTTCTTCCTGCCCAGCTCTCCAGCCTGTCCAGGTCTCGCTGAATGGCAGCACAGCCTTCTGGCATGTCGGCCACTCCTCCCAGCTTTGTATCATCGGCGTACTTGCTGAGGGTGGACACTATCCCCTCATCAAGGTCGTCGATGAAGATGTTGAGCAAGACCGGACCCAGCACCGACCCCTGGGGAACACCGCTGGTCACAGGCCTCCAACCGGACTCCACGCCGCCAATCACCACCCTCTGAGCTCGGCCAGTCAGCCAGTTCTCAACCCACCTAACTGTCCACTTCTCTATCCCACACTTTCTCAGAGATGTAGTAAGAGATGTAGTAAGAGATGTAGTAAGAAAGTCAGACCTAATATTATCATAAGACCCAAGATATTAGTTTTAGTGGGAAAAAGGAAAGCCATCATTTTATATGAAATTCCCTAAATAGCCTTGCTGATGACATTTTTTCTGTATTTTTTTAAAAAGTGGAATTTCAGTTCTCCTGCCAAAGGAGATGGGTTGCTGATTAAATCCATTTGATCACACACCAACATACTGATGACCTCCCACTGCCTGCTTTAACTGCTCCCTCACTTTTTCAAATGCATGTCTTTACTATTTTGACTTTATCTGTAGCCTTGTTTAATAAAAATGAAGTCATTTGTCTGGTATGTATTTATATCACTATGATACCAGCCCTCTGTTTTCATAAATTGATTCTCAGTGTGTCATTTCCATGTTACCATATTGCACATTCCAGAGTTACCACCAAATGATTATGATGAGATGCTCATCCTTATAATAGAACTGAAGCTATATTCCTAACTTGAAGCTGCTTTTCAATATATATATTCAGTGGAACAACTTTATTTGAAAACAGCAACACAGTGATGTATTTGGCTGGTACTTTACTAATGCTACACACAACATCTGTCCAAAAGAAAAAAGGACAGAGAGAATGCATGTCAGATTAATTAACAATACATGTCGCAATTCATTAGGATCAGCACATGAATGTTGCTGCTGGCAACACAAGTTACACGCACAAGTCGGCTAGTGGCAAAGACGTGCCACTGCCTCTAATCACAGGAGGGGTTGCCATGAGATCTCCGCTGATCACAAAGTACTATCTCAGTATAAATTTAGTACTCATGTTGATTAAAAGGTTTTCCACTTTAATCTTACTTAACCAGATAAAAAGTCTTGGTACCGTATGTATTGGGCAGTATCTATGACTCATGGTAAACAGTTGCTTAACAGAAAGAATACAGACTACAGTTCTTCTCACACAAAAAGGAGGAAATTATGTTTATAACTACATTGATTCTTGAAAGCAGCAAGGTTCATAATAAACTGCATAATCATAGAATCATAGAATCATAGAATCATAGAATCATAGAATGGCTTGGGTTGGAAGGGACCTTAAAGATCATCTGGTTCCAACCCCCCTGAAACAGTATTCGTTTTTATCAAATGTAATAAAAGTAGTATGAACATATGACAACTTTTTATTGAATGACCAGAGTGTAACTGAAGTCAAACAAAAACTATCCCTTTCTTGAAGAGACAAATGAAGGTAGGAATAAAAAGGTCAAGGTAACTTCCTCCAAAATACCAAAATATTATGTGCAAGACAGCATGATTGTAGCTTGTATAGCTTAATTATAGCTAACATGTATGCACAGTTCTCAGGACTGTATGAAAAGTCAAGTCAACATCTAACTGGTTATTCAGCCTCACAGCAATCATGGCTGTCTAGTTACGGGAGATATTAAATTTTGGCACACAAATATTAGCCTGGGTTTCTTGCTGTAGAGGACTGAGGTCATGTCTACACCAGAAAGTTCTTCTGGCAAGACTTTGGTCTGAATAGAGCTTGTGCACATTTTATTGGAAGGGCAGATATGCCAAGTGTCCTCTCCTTGAAAGTCCATTTTGGCAAAAGATATGGTATGCACACTTTCTATTGACCCCTGCAACTTTTCTCAGCACAGTTCCTCAGGGACACCTTGAAGTGCATTGTGAGATATCAACAAGGAGTTTGAAATCTCTTAATTCCCTTTCTTCCAGCCCACAATGTTTCTCCCATTCTTTGACATTCACACTACCGTTTTAGATTTTTCATAATTCCTTTTCATCTCTCTGTTCAATCTCTCAATCAGAAATAGGGCTCCAGAGAGAGAGCATACTAGAGCCTGCTCATGGACGAAAACTCCCAACAGACTCTCTACGCCCAAAGGTAGCCCATGGAACTGCCATTGGCTGGCTGATGATAGCAGTGCATGAAGAAGTCGGGATGTCCTAGACATTTGCTGACCAGCAGTGCACAACAAAGAGGCAGGAAGGAAACACTGAAAAGTATGCCACGTTATACCATGGTACAAATCCAGGAAAATCACCAATGGACCCAAAATTCATGAAGCTTGAAATGTCCTCTGGCACTGAGACACTGTGGAGATCATTCCCTTGCCAGCCCTCAGCCTAGATGCTGATTCACTGGGGACAAGGGCCAGAGAGTTTACAGGGGATATAATCCCTCCTTTAGCCCTGTTACATGGGCTCAGTATGCTCCAGCATAGCAAAATATGCTCACAGCTGTATCGACGCACAGCCTTCTTCATTTTTTTTATCCAAAATTTGTCTCTGCCTGGCCAGGATTATTACCAAAGGTTAATGAGTTTGGGGCTGGACAGCCCAACACAGGAAGATATTGTCAGTCAGGTGTGCTGGGACTGTGGCAACAAACGGGAACAGGCAGATCTGAAATAACGGGACACCTGAATTTTGGAAGGCACAAGAAGTGCAGTGCATAATCCAGTCTGACTCACGACATCATGTCTCTGAGTACATAGGAACATAGCAACAGCCACGCTGGCTCAGACAAGGGATCTAACTAGCCTTGTACTTCTCTAACAGTGACCAGCAACAGATGCTGAGAGAAAAGAGCAGACCAAATGTGTGGTGGCCCCTCTCCAGAATACCCTCCCAGCCTCAATACTTCCTAGGTCTTAAGTTTTCACATTGTATTTCATAGTCTTTGATTAATTTATTTTCCAGGAATTTCTCCTGTTGCTTTTTGAAACCCTCTAAAATTTTAGTATCCACAACAAGCCGTAGTAAGTTCTACAACTTCTTAGGAAGTTGCCTATGGAACTACATTACTGAGTTTGCTTTGAACAGCTAACTAATTTCATTTGATGCTCATTATATTTTATACTGAAGGAGGCGGCAAAAAATTGCTCACTACTGCTCACAGTTTCTTGTCTGGTTGGGACTTCATAGTCTTCTACCATAGCACCTACACTTACGCATTGCAGATGCTTCATGAACAGTGTTCAGTAGGTGGAGAAGGTGTGTGATACTGCAGCCTTACAAATAAAAAATCGTAGGAATACAACTTCAGGGATGTGCATTTTTGTATTGAAAGAGCCAGTGCTGATCTTAGACAGCCATCTGCTTCCTTGGTTAATTAAACTATACCATGAGCAACAGTAGAGAAACATTTGCCTTTTTACTGAACAGGGACAACAAAGCTGTTGAATGTGTACCAAACAGACTGAAAAATCCTGGTAGTGACTCATGGCTAGCCTAAGACGTAATGAGTAAGTATTCTTGTTATTGCTACTGTATGTTATATTTTCCATATTTGTGGATCGAAAACTAGCTAGATGGAGGAGAGAAGTTTAAGGGCTGCTGATTTTGAATAACCTGGCACAATCAGAAGAGCTAAACAAGGCTGTAAAGATCCCTTTGACAGTCAGTCAGAATTGCGCAGCATTCTGCTTTTGTGTAGTTGTTTGCATAGTTGGCTTTGATTTGATTTTTCATAACATGTAACCGCCTGTTATGAAAATGGTAGAGGGGGCGTTAGAAACTGGAAATATGTATAAATATGATTTTCATGCTCATTAGCTAGATCGTGATTTGGAAACAAAGTTATGTCAAATTGTGATAAGCAATGTGCAAACAGCCATATACTTCAGAGATTATGAACTTGGACTGTAATACTTTTTTCTCTTAAACTTAGCCACAATAAGATGGGTGTGAAGTGTTTTCTGGCACATTTTTTGGCCTATTTTTTTCCCACAAGCCAGTGTATCCTTTCTTCCAGCAACTTTTCTTATCCATGGAAGTTCTGTTATACACTTCCTAAACCTCCTGCAGTTTTCATCATTCTTCTAATATTTCTTTTGCACTTTCTGCTTTTCTTCGGTCATGTTGTGCATTAACCCATCATGCTTCTCTTTGGACTCAAGCATGCTCAGCTATTGTATCACACATTCTGATGGATCCCTACTACTGCACTTGACATGCACCAGGGATGTAAGCTGCTCTGCTTTTTCTGCTTTTCTTCCCCTGATCAAGGTCAGTTAGTAGGGGGCTCTGACTTTGAAAAAAAGCAAATATGCACATTGAATAAAATGTCAAGTGTGGGGGGAAAAAGAAAAAAACACAAAACACTTTGGTGAAAATTTGGAATGAGTCAAATTTGCTTCAGAGCTGTTCCACAGTTCAAGCCACAATAAACCTGAAGGCACTCCAGAGAGCCTTCATGAGAGGTGTTTGTGGCAGGAAGAAGGACTCCTGGGGTCACTGTAAAAACACTGGCACCAGGCTATTAAGACAGATTTAGATGGAGATGAGCACTGACTGCTGCTTATGGTTACACTTTTCATGACTTGAGTGGAGGTTCTTGCCATGGATTCTATGCAGCATTGCGCAGCCCAGATCTATGTGTTTTGAAGTCCTCCCAGTTTTCTGAAGGGTCAATGCCCCCTTCCCTCTCCCAGGTTGCTGCCAGGAATTCTTCCTTCCAGTCAGAAAGATTGTCTTCTCTCACTTGTGGTGTCCAAACATGGCTGGAAGTTTTTTTGGTAGCCAGAAATGGTAAGTTTTGGAGGGAAGCATAAGATTATCTTTTGTCCTTCTTCACACAATAGTGCAACTGAAAATGTTGTTTCTTGTCCTTGCTGGCTGAAGAATTATTGTGCTTGTGGAGGTCATTTTATTTTAAAGACAGAAAGCTGGTTTAACCAGTAAGAATCTTAGCCAAAAACTTCACTGTGCAATCTAAGCTTGAGACATTGTTACAAATAATTACTGCAAAAAGTCGCAATCCTAAGGTACAAACACAAAACATGTTTACCATGCTGCAGGTCATGACTGATCCTCTAATGTTCCCCTTTGTATCAGGAAGACATTTTGTACCATAGAAACGTGAATATTTCAAGTATTTCTTTCTTTTCTTTTTGTGAAAGCTAGATATAGTAGAAAAACAATCACGTCAACAGTGGTCTCCCATGGTTTAGAAACAGTGCAGTAAATACTGGAAACACTTAGCAAATCAACATTTTTATTTGTTTTACACGATAGTGCCCACAATAAAATGTGTCAGTTTGGGAATGTTGTTCAGAAAAACACTTGAGGGAGGAATCCTGCCAATGATAACTGTATCAACAAACAGCAACAATAACACATATGTTTTTACATAATTAGGATAATTGGCTTAGTTCCTTAAAACACAGTTTGGACTATTCTTATGGATTAATTGACAGGGTGAACATTCATGTTACCTTAAATTACACAACCCTCATTAATCCAAATGTGTCGTCTCAGTCTACCAAATATGTAAATGTCTGCCAAAACCTCACTGAAGTATATGCTAAACTGAGCCTTTGATGCCTTTGATAATATCACAGTACTATTCTATTCAGCTTCTGCTCTCCTACAGCTTCTCCATTCCGTTTCCTGGTGTACTCCAACACTTGCCTGCTTCTTTCTAATGCAGTCATCCACTGCTTGGCCTTCTGCTCCTATTTTGCTTCTTGCTTGCTGATGCAGTGATTCACCACCCGGTCTAATCTTGATTTACAAGTGTGTTAGATAGCCCACTGTCAGGGAGATGAGGCAGTTAAAAGAACTGCCCAGGGAAATTAAATAAACTTGGAATTTATCCATCTTTAGAAAACAGTGCAAACTTTCTTCATCTCTATTGCCCCGAAGAGCATTTATGGCAATGGCTCCTCCTTCTGTTTGCCCTCTTAGATCTCTTTTGAAAACGTATAAAAATAAACTCACGCAAAATAATGAAGTTAATAAACTTACCAGAAAAAGAAGGATACCACCTGACTTTAAGCAGAAATTGATACTCCAGGAAAGAAGAGAAACACATTAAGCCCACCGGGAACTTTGCAATTAAGAAGGGATTTTACAAAAATGTGCCCCCACACCATGGAATTATAAAATCCTAAGAAGGCATAGGTAGAGAGAGGGAGATGTACGTACGTGAGATTTTAAAGCAGAACCAAGATAGCTGACAGTCAGTAGAAAAAATATCAAAGCTTTCTGTAAATATGCTGGGCCAGACCCTGTATGAGTACAAATCAGTCTTATTCCCTTGAATCTAATGGAACTATATTATTTACAACAGCTTAGTGTGAGCCCATCTGGCCCTTTTGCTGTAATTGGATAGCTAAGAAAAGAATGAGGGGGCTTTTTGCTGGTAAAATTAAACTTGAGCCATATTCTCTAGGAAAAGTCATATGGGATAATACACGTGTCATTTCCCTGTGTGGCTATGCATCCAACCTTTCTCTGACTAGCAAGTGGCATGTCAGTCCTTGCAAAGGTACTTCTACCAGTGTGTAATGTTGTATTGAGATTTTACCACAGGACAAAGAAAGGCTAATTAGTACCCTTTCAAAACTTCTGGCATGCACACACATACAAAACAATTTTGACAAATCATCGTACAATCTACTTTTGAATCAAACCAGCTCTAGGCTTTACTAACAGAGCTCTGACTTCAAAAGTACCTGCACTCTATTTTCATTATTACCACATCCTTACACTTTATTTTTTCATTCTTGTTAAGCATCATGCTGTGACGAGAAGGTACAACATCCAGCAGAGCTTGTTTTTATTTCCTTTCAAAATTTGTATTTGGAACTTTGTTAAGATGAGGGACTTGGTTTTACTTGTTAGCTTTGTAATTTGGACTCATAATGGGGAACTTTATGATCCTTAGCACTTACATGTATCTTCTGTTATGCATCAGTACACTTAAGAGATAGAAGTGCGCCATTAAAACCCAGTCATTTGGAGTTCTTCCCTCTTCTCCGTATACAAAGTACTACCTATATATATGCTCTCCCCCTCCAACAGCAAGATAAAGAAGCTTAATCTTCTGCTGGGCTCTGCATGATCTTTTTATCTCCTTAGCTCTGTTCTATGTAATGAAAACGACAGCACAGGGTAGCTTTTTGCCTCCTTCCACGTTACTTTCGAATTTATTAATGTCCTTGGTTTAGAATGTTTAGAAGGATTTTAATTTTTATTTGGTAATTTTATTTTGCATAAATCATTTTTATTTTTTTCTTGGGATATATATTTTTAGATCAGTGACCTTTTGGATGTATGATTCATGCTCATTTAATTTTTTCCAGCTGGTACATTTTCACTTAAACTGTTACAAATACAGTGAAATGGATACTTTTGCAATGAAACCAGGCATTACACACCTGTGCTCTCAAAATTCTTTATTGGAAATAAATAGATTTTCTTCTCTTCTCTATTTTTCCCAGCATGTCTGTAATAACCTTTTGGCATAAAAAAAATAAAAAAATAAAAAGCCCAAGCATGTGTACACTAATGCTGCCTGTCACAGACCAGGAGCTATTCCAAATCAGATAATGCTATTTAATTTATTGTAGAACTATTAAAAGTCAAGCACACTTTTTATTTATTGAAGCAAGTAACTAAGTAGACAGTATTAAGTACATCCAACAGGCTGCAGAAATAGTTCTATAAATCTGTCAGCTCTGCAAAAATGGTTCTGTGATTCCCTGGGCTGTAATCTATACACATGTGGGTCTTAGACCCGCTCTCAAGGTTATTAACAAGCATGTCCATCAGCAGCTGAGAATCCAAAAATGAAATGTCATAGTATGTTATTTGTCCACTGAGAAACAAAACTGAGCTTTTAATGAGTTTTATTCACAGAGGCTATATGGATAGTGTGGGAGCAAAGACCACTTCCATGCTTGCACATTCCCTTGCTGCATTCTTATTTTGTCAGGAGAAAAAAACTTCACTATCTTCAACCCTGATCCCCTCTCTGAAATTCTTCTCTTCCCCTACAAAACCCACACAGACACATAGTCTCACTCACAGTTTGAGAATTTGTTTCACCCTTATCCTTGGTAGAAGGGACAGGCATCACTTCCACATTACTTCTACATTCAGAAAGACTCCTCTCTACTCCTACATTTTGGGTATAAGAGGGAGAATTATAAAGAGTAGCGTGAAAAAAAAAAAAGAGAGAGAGAGAGAAAGAAAGAGAAAGAGAGAAAGATAAGAGTGAGAGAGAGCGAGAGGGAGGGAGAGGGAGAGGGAGAGAACGAAAGAACGAAAGAACGAAAGAACTAAAGAAAGAAAGAAAGAAAGAACGTATGTCAACTTCTTCAAACAAGTTTATCAGAAACTCAAAACTCATAAACTTGTTGCCTGAAGAAGCTGACATACTTAGATTTGTCCACTACTTATTCTGTGTGATCCATAAACCCAGGAAGAAGATTACAGTAATGACACCCATTGCAGTTATGACATAAATTGTGTCTTTTTGGAGGACAGCGGTATTAAATAATTTTATTATAAAGAGTTCCAGATGTTGAGCTTATGGGGTAGTGTCTAAATGAACAAAGAAATGTTGACCTTATTTTCTGTGAAATGACATTGGAAATGCTTAAAGAGCTGGTTATATAAATTGAAAAGTAAACAAAACATACTCTGTTAACACAATTGAAGAGATTAATTGGCCATTATTTCAGAAGACGCCATTATTTGTTGTTGGTGAAATATTTCTGAAAATGTTACACACTCACTGGGATTTTGTATATATTATCAGGGTAATGTAATTCTGGAAGTATGTAGTTACCTGTTTGTACCTAACTTCCACCATCAGCTATAGTACCAGAGAAAATATAAATGCATTCTTCTGGGGAGCAGAATCTATCCCTTCTTAGATGAGTGACCACTCTTATGCTATAAATAGCAAGCAGCTGATATGAATAGTTTGCTAAGCCATCTATAGTCTGCATTTTTCTGAAAAAAATATTCAACAAATACTTACAAATATTGAATATACAAGTAGAAAATAGAATTCATTTGCATATATTTATATATGAAAAAAAACTACGGTTTCAAAAAGCTGTTGGGCCATATTCCACTGTCATTCTGGCTTATGTCAGTGTTCATTTCTTCCTCAAATTTTCTGCTCAAATCATTGGGATCACCTTCAAAGTGAACAGATAGCAGAAACAGCCTTAATTTCAGTGGAGCAAAAGAGTTAGTGGAGAAAAAGGAATGATCTTTTCTTGTAGTAATAATAATTGTTTCTGGCTCCAACGTTGATCCTACACTACACTGCATCATGAAAAGCCTTAATGTGATCAATGTCATATTCATGCAAAATCAAAACAGGTAGCATACTCTGAACATTTAGGTTAGAAGGGACCTCTGGAGGTCATAGTCCAAACTCCTGCCAGCGCTATTTTCCTCCCAGCAGTCCCTCTGAGGTTGGGTGATAACTCATAAGACAGGTACAGTCCAGTGCTTTCCTGGAGCAGCTGGAAGACAGGAATAGACTTCCCAGGCTGATCTGAGGATAGGAGAGCAACACATTACTGATTGTTACTGCTTAATCGCAAGTTGATCAATAGCAATCCGGATGACTGTGTTGATAAGCAATAGCATTTAGCTCTTAGAAAAGAATTTGGGGCCAGATGACAAGTTGTTCACATGAAGTTACAAAGGTTGTTTCAGCAGTATGAATGAGAGAACAAAGCTTAGTTTTGCGTCTTTAAATCTTTTGTGTTCAGGGTACACAAAATAGCTGTTTACAGCATGCAAAATATATATGCTAACAGTGGAAGTGTTTCCAAAGTGTAAAAATAAAATATCAGCATTTGTCATTGCTGTGAGTTAGTGATTTGCTTCCAATCAGGGATTAGAAATGCTCAGGAAGTATCTCACAGGCATTAGAGCTTCACTTCCTTGCATTCCATGTGAAATGGTTTAGATGCTATTATTCTTTGATTAAAGCAAAATAAGGTAGGGTAGATCACAAATGAGGAAGAGAAATATGCAATTTCCTGTATCTGCAGTAAATAGAAGAATTTATGTCAGGAAAGAGAAAAAAAATCTGTTTCCCATGTTCATATGTAATTTTACACTTCAGTTCTGCTCGTGATCACATTAATATAACATTTCTTCATAAGAAAAGTTTCAAATAGGTTCAAAAAAAGAGGTGTTGATTTTTGTGTCCAGAGTTTTCACTCCTGTCAGGGGTCTCTGTCTTCTATTTGGAACCAGTTTGCTGGAGAGTTATTGAAATCCAGCTGTGCATTGTTAAAATTGCAATAGTGAAACTATGCTCTGAGGTAGCAGAAAATTAATGGGAAATGTGTGTGAATCACAGTGCTTTCAATACTAATTTTAAGGACTAAACTTCCCTTTGCTTTCTGGGGGTGGCCAGCAAGAGGTGCGCCTGCTTTCCTAAACCTTGCATTGTGGGTTCTTCCACTCCTAGTACACTGCTAGGACTCTGCAAAAGTAGCAAAAGTAACTCCACAGATTAGGAGAATAAAAATCCTCCGAGGGTTATTAAACATAAGTAGAAAGCCATTGCCCATAACTCAGGAACTTTCTGAGCTACAAACAGCCATAGGGTGAGAAAGCATTCTGTGGAAATAGCACTATATGCTTGCCATGTTCTTTTACTTTTCCGTAAGCACTTGCTGTTGGTGACTGTCTGAGACACAATGTTGAAGTAGATGCACCTTTGATATAATCTGATAGCCATTCATACAATTTGATTACCTCAACTACATTAAATGACATGGACAGTGGTGAAGAGTGTGCAGCTCGTAAAATACTAGAATTTCTAGGAGCACCTGTATCACAACTGAAGTCCATTGTCCCTTACCACAAACAAGATTCCACTGTAAGGACCAAAACTGAAAATCAGTCCAAGGTCCAATATTCGATTTTGCCAGTATGAATAGATTGAAATTAAACACAACTCATATTGTTGAAGGGATAGAATAGGTGGTTCGATTTCTCACACTCTAAATCTAGTTTTGTTTTGCCAGTAAGTGTGTTTTGAAAGACTGACACATTTATTCCTGCCTAGCCTAGCATGTATTTCTCAAAATGGTTTTCTGGAGAGAAATACATGTTATAAATATACTGCATGGTAACTACCTTGTGTGACAAGTGGACAGAAAGCCAATTACCAAAAAAGTTTACCTTTAAGATATGAAGAGTTGTGTGCATGTGTGCGTGTGTGTTTCATTAATGGAAGAACTGTGAAGAGTGTTGAAGGATTTGATTAAAAAAAAAAAAATGCAATTTACAAACTTATCATGAACGTGGAAAGGCAACAGCATCTCGTCAAATATCTCTGATTAATTCTACCTTGTCATGACCTCTTCAAGCTCTCTCTGAAGTTCTGTTCCCAGAAGAAAAGCAAAGCCTCATGACAAAATCTTCATAAGAAAAAAATCTTGGGAAGGATATGGCTGGTTGAAAGACGTAAAACCCTGCATGAAACAACAAAGCAACAGTGGAAACAGTTGTTTGTAAAGGCAAATTCTCCATCTTTAGGGTCACGTGAGCTCAGTAATATACTCTGACATCCTGCATTGTATGAACAGATGCCCAATCTTGCTAAAAGCCACTAAAGGAGTATGTTTCCAGACTTCAGTGATTAGTAAGAAGGTCCTGTTATTTAATGCAGATGCAGTTCCTGTGAATCAGCTGCACCTTGTCTTCTGGAAGGAATGCAGTTCTGATCCACAGTCCCTATTTAAAACAGAAAACTTTGAAGCAATTATGAACCGAATAAACATGGTTTCTCTGTGGACCACAGCCAGTTAGCAGTAATGTGATAGTCAGCAGAGAGGATGTACATGTCAGTATCTTCCTTTATTACAGGTTATTTGGAAAACTGATTAAAAGATTCCTCAGTTTTGTTTTTAGTGCTCACCACTTCCAAAACCTTTGCTAAATCTCACAGACAAATGTCAGGACACTCTGCAGTGCTTAGAGGTTATTCCAGTAACTGGGATCTCTGTTTTCTAGGGATAACTTTGGAAACACACTGTCAACATAGTTAATGAACAAAGGAATGTTTGCTTGGACCCTGGATATATATTTATAGCAGTTGTATAACATTAAGTGGTCTCTTTCATGTGCAGAACCGAGGTTTTACAATTTGATTCCTTTCTTAATCTGGATTACCATCTCTAACCTAGAAAAAAAAGATATTATACTTTATTCAAAGACTTCATTCCAGATCCTTGCAGAATGTTTACTTAGGCATTTGCCATAAAATTAAGGATAGCAGAATCCACATAATTTAAACTTGATTCTTCTCAGCATATGACAGTGTTTATATCTGCCAAAAGTTTGACCCTTAGAAGTGTGTGTATTCCATCTTCCCCCCTTAATATTCTGTGCATTTCATCATGGCCTCAAAATGACTTTAGACACTGCAGACATCACAAGAGCCTTTAGCACATCATTATATCTTTTCTCACTTCATTAAAAGAAATGAGAAAGAATCCAGATGTCTGAAACCTGGGTTCTAAGTACAAATTTCTACCTTTCAAAAATATATTTTAACATTGCAAATCTTTTTAAGTAAGTGAGAGTTACAAAGTAATAAAGAAGAAAAAATGAAATTTAAAGGGATTTATGTACTACATCTAAGTTCGACACACTTGGATGATTCACTGTGGACCATGTTATGTTTTTTGTCCCATGTGAAAGCAAGCCAAAGCTAATTATAGAACATAGCACTGAGCAAGCAAATAAATCAAGCTTTGCACTCCTAAATTCTCACATCTGCAAATTAACAACTATGGGTCTGTTAGTGTAGCCTCTTCTGTTGTAAAGAAACCGTACCAAATGGAAGTATAGTTGCTTATCTCAGGATAATGAGATCCAAAAAGAGATCCAAAAAGAGATGTACACTTCACAAGAATTCATAGCCATGGGCTAAATCTCCACACACAGAAGTCAGTGATAAAACTCTTAACAAACTTCAAGGAGAGCATTTGTTCAGTACATAATGCTATGCAAAATCCCACTCACTGCATCTGTGTAAAACCTGTATATACGGCATATGACTTCTCCACTGGATATGTGATCTCAAATACTGAGACTGGCATATATTATTATATCATGTATATGATACGTGTAGTATAATGTGCATTCAGTAATCTGTATACATAAAGGTCACAGATAGAAATAATATATAAATACATACGTGATTATGTGTGTATGTGTAAGAGAGAGAAACAAAGACAGAGAAAAAAGGCTTGCAAACAGACTTCCAAACAGAATTTTTCCCAGAAGATAACACTAAAGTTTTCATGTGATTGAAACTGTGAAAAATAACTATATTCCTATTGCACACCCAAGAACCAAGAAATGGTGCAGTCACCTACATAGGTCCAAGCCAGGTTGATTAGCAGACTATTTGGACATTCAAAATGATGGTTAGTTTAAGCAATCATATTGGCCACCAGCTTGCATGGTTAATCCACGTGGAAAAAATGGTGTAAAACTAAATTTTTTTTCTGTTTGCCAGCAGTAAGCATTTTCATGCAGAAAAACCACCCCAACACCCAAAACCATCCAGATCTCTGTGGAGACTAAATACTGTATTACACAGTATAAATTCCAATGCTCATTGCAGGACTCTGCTATAATGCTCATTTTCCCTATTTTAAAAGGAAGGTAGTACTTATTTGCTGTTGCTGTAACAACAAACAATAAACTGGTTGTTTGTAAATATCATTCATTAATGAACACATGAAATTCTATATAATGTCACCAGCACTGTTATTACAGGGAAGGAAAGGCACCACATGAAAATGAAAACGGGGCCAGTTACTTTTCCTCTCACCTGTTTGAAGAACTGGAACTCACCTATAATCCTAATTCTTTCTACTTTGTTCTTTAGCTTTATTTCTGCCTTCTTGGATGTTATCTCTGAGGAGTAAGTAGGGTGGCAGAATAACCTTGAGGGATGATTCTCATTACAAGACATTGCAGAATTACTCCAGCTTTTTTCTAACCAATGCATGTAGCTCCAAGCCAANAATCAGGCACCTAAATACCTTTCTGGAGCTGGACTTTTTTTTTTTTCTATGTTGTATTTGACTGCAACACAGGATAGCTTTCTCTAGCCAGCTTAACTTCCAACATAGCAGAGGTCAACTGCTAAATACATATGCAGTTATCAACAGGATTTGTACAGTGCATAAAGTCTCTGCAGTCCTGATTTCATCCGTCTTTTTATCTGTATTAGGCAAGATTAAAGCTAGCTAAGACAGCAGAGGAGGCACCAAATTGTGTAACTGCGCCATTTGACTGGGGAGCACCTGGCTGAGCTCACTTAGCAACTTCGCTGTGCTACATCCAGACCTAGCTAAAGCCCCTCATTACACCGTACTAAAGCACAGATAAAAGGCTGGAACTTGATACCTGAAGAGTATGTCCTTGCTGAGATTAATACAGCAGTAAAGAATTAGAAAAATCCTCAGTATTGCCCAAGCTCTGCCCCTTTACAGATCATTATAGTCCTGCTGCTAAAACCAGTAGTAAAGAATTAGGCCATCACTGAATGCTTTAAATATCTCGAATGCATGGATTAGCATATATGAAAGCCACAGCCTTTTATTGCATTGAATTCAGCTTGCTTAAGCATGTATAATGGAAATAATACTGCTGAAGATTTTTTCCTGTTTTTTTTTGAATGAGCTGGGTACTGACTGAATTATGTAAAAAAGAGGAAAAAAAACAGGACTTTCCTAAGGGACTTCTTCCAGTGGCTGGCCACACAAATTGCAAAAAGAAGTCAGAAAGAAAAAGATTGGTTTTGGTAGATCCCCACTGATTTCCAAGGATCCCTTGGTGATTTTGGAGAGAAAATGAGACACGAAAAGTAAGCAGATATAGTATTAGAGAAAATCCCATTAGATCTGTAATAGGTACTCTGGTGCAGAAAGCCAACAGCATCTGTCAGTGCTGCCATTGCTCAAAAGACAGTGTGAAGTGAACTGTGCTTCTTACTGGCAGTGCCTGAGTTGCACAGCATTTCCCCAGATGATTTGGAGATACAGCTAACATGTTTCATTTGAATTATGAGGTAAATAACTGTATTTGAAAAAAACAGCAGTAAAGAACCCAAAAAGAAAGAGGCAAGAGTCTTGTCTAAGAAAAGCAGTGCACAATCCATTTAGCAACTCACTGCAGTGCAAATGGGTCTCTCACATCATTAGCAAAAAGACTTTTTATGAAACATTGCATAAAAAGATCAGTATGTGATTACTACCTCGTCTTGATCTGCTTTCCATTATTCTTCTACAGGAAAAATAATGTTTTGATACAAGCCAAAATGCAGTTCCCAGCTGTATTTTGTCATTAAATGGCTTTCACAGTTCACAGCTCTACTATCAGGAATAGATTCTCAGCAGCTGGGTAAATAATTTCTGTTTCGTTGACGCTGCCTGTTAATATTGCATCTAAAGCTTGTCAATGTTATAGAGCTACAAAGCTTCAGAAAATACCATTGGTGTGAAGTGCAGTTGCTATCCTATAGATAATTCATAGGCAAAAGATGAAAAGGATCGTGCTGGTTCCTCTCTTGAGGTATCCCAGGGTCTGTTTTCAACATGGAGAACCCAACAGTTAAGTAGATAGGTGGGCAGTCAGGCAGTTAGATAGATGTTGTAGCATGAATGTGTGTGTATGTATATATGGGCTTACTGCCAGGTTACAAGTAGTTTTTAAACCACTTGTTTTAAACAGTAAATTTTAACCTCAGGAAAATGTAGCTTCAGCATCATCCACTGTCACTTTAAAAGCACAAGTATTGAAAACGAGAAATTAAAAATGGTGATTAAGCTCACATTACAAATGGTCTTCCAGATACGGCCTTCAGTTTTAGAATACCATTTTAAAGTATTCATCTTTGTCTGTAATGCTTCAGTGTGTTGGATTTGTATCCAGAAACATTTGCATGTACCTCAGACATGTAGAACAGATCTTCATGGCATACCTATTCCCGACTTCTGTTCTGCTTTCTCCTCTGACGAAGCAGGCTGGAGAGCCCTGGCATGGAGACCCAACCAGTCTTATGGCAGCTAGTGATAATCCCCCAAACTGATGGCTAACCAATTTGAAAAGTAAATAGGAAATGGAAAGAAAGCTCACTTGAAAGACAGATTTGTACTGAGGACGTCTGCTGTTAAACTGAAGCTGACTAATCTTAGCAGCTGCAAAATTTCAAATCAGTTACAGGGGCTATAAACTAAGTCTCCAGACGGAAGGAAGGAAACATGGAGAACAAGAAAAGATGAACTGTTAAGCTTCTTTTGCAAATACAGAGTTTAATTTAATGTTCCAGATTACTGACTTGGATTATTTGTTTCCAAGTGCTAGGGATAATCAACGCTTTCCTTTAACAAGACTGAATGAAATGTTCTTTCCATAACCCTTGTAGAAATGACATAAAAGTACACAACAATATTAATAATAGGGGAAGTCAATATAATCCTTAATCTGCAAGAAAAATGTCACAAAGTAGCATGGTCTCCATAGGAACTACACAAAATGTGGAGCTTGTATTTTGCAGGTCTCTCCAGTGTTACCATTGCAGAGCTCAGCCTGCAGTCCCTGAGGCAACCGGCATGCATGTGCTGGCTGGCCTAGAAGGGGGAAAGGGTATGCAAGTGCCCTCCTTCAAATGGCTCTCTTTTAAAGGTGCAGTTGAGTGCAGTGTTTCTGCAGCTAAGGAAACCAGGCATCCAGTCTGCAAGATATTCAGTGATCTACCCATTCATATGCTAAATAGAAAATAGGAAATGTCCAACAAGATGCTACAGTTGTCTATATATTTCCCCAGGAGAGGGTCTGATGTAGCTTTCTCCACTATGTTTTCATAAATACATATGTTGTCTGTAGTATATGTGGAAAAAATGCCATTCAACAGCTCCTTTACTGAAACAACAACAACAACAACAAACAATAAAAACCAACAATCCAAATGAAAACAACAAACCAAACAACAACAACAACAAAACCACACACAGAAAGAGTCTGTTTGCAAGTGCTTAAACCTTCTATCAATCATTGAAACACCACCGAAGCTCTTCAGATCCTTCTGCTTCTTGTGCAGCACTGCCTCTGATAGGTACAAGCCATCACCTACGATGTCTGAATTTTCTTCACTGATTAAGGGCATAAGTGAGTGAAAAACACGGATGTTAGAAATCCACCAAAATTACAACACCATAGAATTTTTGCATGCCTATAGGTTGCTAGCGTAGCTCCTAAGTCTTATCTCTACATACATAAAATGGGAATAATAATTCCTTCTCTCAGCAGTGTAGAAGGGAGAACTGGTAATTCCCTTGAAAATTATCAAGTCCTCAGATATTGTACCAGTGAGGTTCATGTAAGTATACTGATAGACAAACCAGGATATTCCAAAGATAAAAAGTCATTCCCCTATATCAGTTAGAAATTTAAAAACCATAAGCAATATAATACAGTCAATGTGCTCCTAATAGGCCTTAGCTTTCCTACACTTGCTCAAGTAAAGTAATCACACAACTATACTTGCTCAAACTACTTGCACTGTGAAGTTCTGTCTTCGTTTGGGAATGGTAGCAAAGTCAGACCTGGCAGCATTATTTTCCTTTAAATCTTCCTGCTCTAGTGAACCATAATAGCACTGAAAAGTAAAAGGCAACAAGGGAGGGCTATAGACATAAAGAGCAGGAGCAGACATTATTATTGTCAGTGAGAATTAGTCAGTCGATCCTTCTGACCACAAAGCAATTTAATTTGGCCTTTTACTGCATCTATTTGCTCTGATTAATTTTAATGATGTCAGACTTCTCATCCCTTGGGGCTGTAAGGCTGCGGGACGTTGTCCAAGTCTTTAACCTGAGGTCCTGTGTACCCGTCTCTGGTGATCCTGCGGGTGGAAACAGCTGGAGTCCTGACACTTCTCAAATGTGCAGGTGATAATCTGACAAACCTTCTTCCTCTCACTGTGAAATGTGCCATAACATTAAAGGCCTTAGTTGCTGCTCAGCACTTAACAGCTGTCGGGTTTTCTTGTCAGCATTAATACTATATTAGACATAGAGATGCTTCAAGAATGAGCGATGTTTAGTGAAACTACAAGTCTGTGAGGTTTCTATCAAAGGTGTTTATTTAACTAGAGCTCACATCTGCAAGACTTTAAAAGGAGAATTTATCTATATACAAAAGATACCAGTAGCTTGAGTCATTTGCACACAAAATGACTCCTCTTGACGTGAAAAGGTTCGCATTTTCTGACTCCCCTTACAGGAAGTCTAATCTGCTGTCACTAACACATACGAGCTTTGTCTGTTTGAAAAGTTCACTGTCTGTTACCAGGACCAAGCCCAACAACGAGACAGCTGTGTCTCATTTCTCTGTGTTCCATTTGTGTTTCTGTAAAATCACATCAAGACCTATTACAAAAAGAAAAAAAAAAAAGAAGAAGAAAAGAAAAAAAAAGGCTAAAAAATTAAGGTTAAAACAAAAGGAGCCTTTTTGTTTTGTTTTGTTTTTCTTCATATCTACCTCCATCTGCTGCTTCTAAATCTAATGCTAAGGACTAAATTAACCAGTCAAGAATACATCTGCCTCTATATACTGCTATATAAATTAACTTGTCCTGAATTTATTTGGTTTAACCACCCTTCTTTTGCCCCAGTTTTGCAGACTGTTTCAACACCTGTACTTACTCCTATATATATTAAATTTATCAAATTCAAGCTTGAAGATAATATGCCTGAAAGCAATAATCTACTAAGTGAAGCTGGCATACCTCCTTATCCTGTCAGAATCTTCTTAAACTACTTGCAAATCAGGATCAAGATATAAAAGTGAGAGAATGAATTTGATGACAATGTGGATTTCCACCCTGATTTCCATAACAGCGCATTTTATGGATATTACTAAGTTCAGTGCATTAAGAATGGATCACAATCTTTAGCTGTTCTCTTCTGGAAACATGGTGGGAAACAAGCGAATACAGTTCCAGTAAAATATGAAATATTTTGCTTTCATATCATTGAACTTTCTATGGGAATGAATGGTGAAGAAAAGATCAAGCTAAATTTTAAGCTGATGTTTCAAAGCTCTTCTTTCTTGTGGTCCCAGATGTGATTAAAACCATAGTATTTTGTAACCTATTGGAATACAACCCTTTTTGCTTATGTAGTGGGGACCAAGCTGCTACACTAATCAGTGAATAATGACAGTTTATTTTAAGAAAAATAAAAAGGAATAAATGTATATTTTTACCCTGAAATAAGGTTTTACCATAAAAATAAACTTAATAAATATTTAATTTCCATTACATAATTAAAAACTATATCATTGTACAAATTCCAAAGGAATGTTGGGGAAAGATACATTAACGTCACTTTTGGTATTTCCCACTTTTATCAACTTAGCTCTTCAAACTGAGCATCAGTTTAACAATTTTTTTTATTATTGTTGTTGTTGTTTAAATCAGACAGTTAAGAAATATTCCTGAGTCTATCTTCCCAGAAGTGACTGAGACATACAAAAAGGTGTTTTTATAAGGAACAACCCAAGTCCTTCCACTCTTGCAGAAGTAGCTGTGAAATAATCCAGGGATACTTGTAGAGGACTGCCAATATGAGTTAAGTTAATTAAGGTGAGTTGTCAAATACTTTCCAGTTAGATTGGCAATGTCATGTTTTGAACAGACTCTTCTCTGAGAAAGAATGACATTTACTCAAAGTAATACTGGTGAGGAGAACAAAAGGCTGAAGTGCTGTTGCACATTTCTCTGCTGTGCTGGCTGCTTTTGCAGTTACTCCAGAGCTGTTTTAAGCTGTTTCAGGGAACTTTGGGCCTCAGAGTGGCTGAGATAGCACATGCTGCAGGTTGCAAACTTGCCTATGAAGTTATGCAGCTTTTTCTGAGCTCAGACTATTCTGAATGTTTTCCCAACACAGCGACTCTGCTCTCACCATCTGAGGAAGCAAAGGTCAAACCCGGCTCAGCCATGTCTATGCTGGATGACTTGCAGATCTTCCCCAGCAGACCTAGCCCTAAAGGCATAAGATAAGGTTGGTTGTATTCCTGGTTTTATTTTCAGACAATCAGAAAAAGGATGGTATGTTTTGGCCAGACAGACATAGCTTTTCAAAATATGGCACATTGTAATAGATTATTTCATAAGAAACAGGAGGAAAAAGTAAGCAGCACAATTTTTAATGTTTTTCCTTAAAAATTGCTGGAAGAGTGAGCCATAGGTAGAAGACCTTATCGTTGTGCAGAGTTGAAGAAGTTACTTGTCCAGATGACTATGTTATACTTTTAAATCAGTATGTACACAAAATCCAAGTGGGAATGATATCTAATTCCCACTGATGTCAGGAACAGGAATAGTCATTTATGAGCTGAGACCCTGGCAGCTGCCACGAAAAATCACTTTCTACAGGAACGTACATCAGCTTGATAATTTTGTCATGCCATCAAGTCTCCTTTCAATATAACTTTTGACTTTGGGAAAGAATATCAGAGCAAGCAGAATCCTGTTTTTCTCCAGTAAGAGTCTTACATCTTTTGACTTACAGTGACCTATGAGACATGATGCTAGATGTTTCAATCTGTGCGTCATTTCATCAGAGGAAATCCTGAATCCAATCTTACAAACTCTAAAATAAACCACTTCTGAAAGTTGTTTATATGCATATGAGCTAACCATCTGAAAAACTCATCATACCTGAATGCTTTCTGAATGTAAAGTCCTTTTTGCAGGTTAGAATTAGATTGTATTGTGATGCTTGTCACTGTATCATTTTTTGTTTGTTTGTTAGTTTTAAAATGGTTATTTTTTAAGCTTCTGAGCATGGCAGAGACTAACACACATTTGGGCAACAGAATTAAATGCTACTTCAAAGTTTATTTTAGCCAAATTAATATTTTTAATCAATTGCTGGGATTATTTAGAGTGTTTTTCTCAATGCTCCATGTATATGTGGGAGAGAAAGAGCAACTTCACCTTCAAGTGCACATTTCTTTGTCAAATTCATATTTGTGATTTATTTAACAGTTATTAATTAAAATACAGATGTTAACGATCATTTTCAGCCCATAAAATCTTATGCTTATTGTTCTCAGTAAGCCTTCAGACTATATATATATATTTTAAGTGGACTCTCAAGAACCTTTATATTTACACTCAGAGCCTTACATTCTTATTTAGGTATGAACCCCATTCACATCAGGGGTGTCAATGGGATTTTTGCCTGAGGTAAGACTGTAAGATGCAGACCTGATCTTCATGTGTTCTGACAAAAATATCTTCATACATTTTGAGTTCTTCAGTACCGACAGTATTGATCTTTGTTTTCACATCCTAACAACTCAGTGCATTGAATATTTAATAATACAGTTGATATTAGGCCCCATTGTCTGACTCAAATAAAACAATAATTGAAATCATATCTTCTTCCTTCTATATATAGTGTGCAAAGCTGGAAAACTGATCTAAATGAATACGTCTTTCAAAAAATCCCATATACATCAACAGTAAGGTAAAAGAAACTAGAATAAAGTGGGCATGTCAAAAATAAACCAGTTTTTATCTTAAAATATTTTGCTGCCATCTTCTGGAGTTGAATAAAATAAGCATTTCAGATGTTTGTAACATTGACATTATTTAGGCTTCAACAACTGCTAACATTATTACAGGGAAAGAATACATACATTTCTTCTTTATTACTTTTACACACTAAACGTGTCCAATTTCAACTTTCATGGAGAGATGGCATAGCACAGATTCAAATTTAAGGCCCTCATATGTTAATAGTATAGAAGAAAAAATATTGTGCATCAAGCATAACTCTCAACAAAATGCACGAATAATCAGCAGACCAAGCATTAGCTGGTCATGAAGAAATAAAAATAAACAAAATGAAGAGCTGCTCACAGATGGTGCACAATTATCAATTAATCATTTACAATTACTTGCTAGTTTAAACCTAAGATTACTCTTTAGAATGTGGGGCCTCTTTCCCCTCAATGCATTGTGGCACTGCTTTTAAAATGTAATTCTCAAAAATAAACAAGATGTAAAAGAAGTCCTAAGGCTTTGGTCTGTGCCCTACATATTCTCTCACAGTTTCTGTCAAAGAGATTTTCTTCTGCAAAGCATGGGAAAATGTGGTGCATTTGGGGGAAGATTAATATATGCAAATATGATACGAGTACAAAGAGCATGTCAAAAGTCCTGTTTTATTGCTAAGACAACTGAAGCAGTGGAAAGACAAAAACTCCTCTTTATTTTAGAAAAGCAGAGAAGACAACCATTTAAACTGAAGAAAGAATTTTCCTTATCCGTATGTGGTCCTGAAGCTGGCAGTTTTCTTTTGATGCACGAGATCAATATTCCCAGAGCATCCTGGCATTTGGTTGCCTGCATCCCTGAATCGGTCGTACAGATTACAGGTGACCTGTAGGGCTGTCAGCTCGGCAGGATGTCTGCTGCTTGGCAAGGCACCTGGTCAGCTGCAGGTTGGTATTTGTCAGTGTGTTGCACAACCACCTTTTGGGAAATAAGAATCAGAGTATCAGGAGATGGGAGCACTAGGTAATTTACTTCTATGCCGCTATCACCCCTTCATCTCCAGGATTTCTTTCAAACTAACGCATGGGTACTATGAGATTTTTTTCAGAAAGTGCTCAAGTGAGTTTGTTCCTTACAGAAAGAGTTGTCCACTCAAACACTTCAATACATAGTGGGAAATTTTGGACATCGCCTGTGTGTGAGAATGGGGTGGATGAGCATGTGTCCAGCCTGTCTTACTGCGGTGGCGTGCCCTGAGTGTTGTGCACGTATCCATCTCGTGGTAACAGATATGTGGGTTACACGTAGGATGTAGGCACGGGTTCTCGAACCCTTACAAGTTCTGCAAAGCACAGATGAAATCTGGTTTCAGCCCAAATTTTGATGCACAGATGTATCCACTGCTATACCCTAACTCTGGTGTATGTAATTAAGGAAAATGGGTGTTTAAACACCTGGGTACTGAAGTGTCTGACCTTGTATACATACATACATGCTGAAGGCAAGGCGACACAAAAATGGGAAATTGGAAACGTGTCTCGTGGTTTAACTGTGGGGACACCATGCAGGGGTGACCAGAGCTAGAGAGGCTCTTCCGGGAAAAGCGCTGAGGGTCTTTTTACAATATTTCTTTCTTATCGCGGTACAAAAGTGACACTACGATGACAGTGAAAACAAGGAGAAAAAATCCCAACGACAAGGGCACCAGGAAATGAAGGAAAACCGGAGGGCCTCGAGTAAGAAGGAGGGAGCTCCGCGGTGTAAACGCCAAGCTCCCGAGGCAAATGCCGGCCGCCTCCCTCAGCCCGAGCCCGGAGCTGCGGCCTGCAGCTGACGGCGGCGGCTCCGCGGGCCCGCCCCGGGCTCCCGCCCGCCCTTTGTCCGGTCGTCGCTGCGCGGCGGCGTCGCCAAGCGACGGACAACGGGGGAGGAGGCCCTGGCGGGCGGGAGCAGGCAGCCATGCGGGGCGGCCGAGGGCACGCCGGGCCCCGCGGCCGCTATCAAGNGCAGGTGAGCGGGGCGGCGGGAAGCGGGCAGGGAGTTAGGCTGGTTGGTTGTGCTGTGCATGGAAGCGGGTGGTACCTATTCTGAACAGCCGGCTATCTCAGAAGACAAGATAGGCAAAAGGCTGGCTAAAAAGAGTGGAATTACACCTATCTACAGATGAAGCAGGCTATTCTAATCATCAGGGTGCTATGAGAAAGCTTGTGATCAATTCCTTCTTCAGCTGCCACCTCCTCTGATCCCCACAGGCCACGACTGTGAATTTAGGCAAGTCAGGGAGTATNTGATCAATTCCTTCTTCAGCTGCCACCTCCTCTGATCCCCACAGGCCACGACTGTGAATTTAGGCAAGTCAGGGAGTATCTCCATGTCTCCATTCCCTATCTGTGAAAAGGTGGCAATAGCACTTCCCATCTCATGGAGGAGTTTTGCATGAGGATGAAATTCACTAGTGAGTGAAAGAGGACATTTAGTTCATGTACAAAGTCTACCCTCAACTGGCCACATTGTTTAATATATGGAGGGTTTTTTGACACTTAAAAATTGGGAGAATGAGGAGGGAGTGAAAACATTGTATTTCACTTATACTTCTCATTAATTTAAAGTTAAATGGGGTAATCTCTGTTGCTCAGTTTTACTTATGTATGTGTGTGTGGGGGGGGGGGAATTAGCGCTGAATTTGACAAAGAGAATCTTCTTTGTAAAAATTATTTGTAACACCATTTCAGGATGAGCTACAAGAAGCAATTTCTGCTAATGCAGCAAGAGAACAAACAGCTACTTACTCAGATGACTTTGAGAGTGTTGAAGATACCATGTTAAATGGTAAGAAAGAATTAAAAAATTTTGCCTGTTTTTTTCCCTTTCTTAACTCATTAGTAGATCTCAGAGAATCTTTGTGAGTCAATAAGTTTTCATGTTCCAAAATTTGTATTTTACCAACTTGTAAATCACTTAGTCCTCCTCTACAAAATTAGGAACTGCATTCGCAGTGAAATCCATGGTGGTGCCAACCTGCTAGACCAGCCACAGTACATGCTGTTTTCTACAGTTGTGATGCCCGGTTTTATTCCTAAGCCATATTGTTAAATCTACACCTGGATGAGACAGTGCACAGTACTGTGAATGAAAGTTGACATGGTCAGAGAGAAAGCCATGATGCTGCTTTATTGTTTTCCCAGTCAGGACAATCAGAGAATAAGGGCTGCGAGATGTGCTGCAGAGCATGCTTGCCTGCCAGTATAGGCAAGCCAGCAACAGCTTTGGTCTGGTGGTTTTTCCTGGGCCAGGATGCATTCGATACTTTGTAATGTTTATGTGTAAGATAATGAGGCTGGCCTAATAGCTCTTCTTCCTGATATGGTGCTGCATATTAAGGGAAATATGAATCTTAAATATTGTAATGTATTATTAAAAGGACTTCCTATGTGTAATACTTGTTTTTCATTCACATCTGAAACATCTTTTAAAAGTTGGTGGGATGCTTTGATTTCCCCTTGCAGACAAGCTTTACAAAAAAGCTTCTCAGGGATTAAGTATTTTACTCAACTACCATGGCATTTTTTGTCATCTCCCTTGAGTATTTGCATCCACAGTAAACTAGTAATAACAAGCTACAGGAAGATAAAAATATTTTTTAAAAACATGTGAACCTTAGCTTTGGAGCAGAAAGTACATCTCATTTGAGTATCTTCTAGTTGATTTCACATGGGACAGAAGTGCAGAGAATAGAAGTGGATGATGGGTTCTAGTAAATGAACTTGTATAGCTTTATTGTTGTTGACTTGCTTCCACTTCTTATGACATTGGAAACACAGTTTTTTGGAAGGGATTTAAATTGCATGACAGTTAAGAATTAACTAGTGAAAATTTGAAGTATTTTCTTCAGATTGGGTCCATGGAAACAGGTGACAGGAAAGAATGTAGAATAAGGATCCAGTTTGGTGGTTTGGAGAGATCAGAGGTGCAGAAAGAGAACAGCTTAGAGATTTAAGTCAGGGGAGAGTTACATGAAAAATACATTCAAATTGTAGAAGATATAGTTTCTATGTCCTATATTTTTCCATTTGTCTTGAACTGAAGTTGGTAATGTACTATTTCCAGGTATTGTGGAAGAACATTGTAAAAGCAGTTCACGTGCTGACAGCACTAAGAAATCAGTTGCTTTTGAGAGTCCTCTCTCAGATGATGGAGTGTCACAGAAAGCATCAGACTTGGAAAATGAAGGTGCTGATGACTTGACTTTATCCTCTCATGAAAAGAAGCTTCAGCACTTTTTAGAAAGTGAACATGTACAAGATGACAGAAAAAATGAAGAGCACTGTTTGGAAAGTAAAAATGAGGGCGATGACAGAAAAAATAAGGAAGACTGTTCAGCTGCTGAAGTACAATGTCATATTAGTGAGAGTGACCACTGCAATGATTTGCCTAAGCCTGAACTAAAGAAAGAAAGAAAGGCGATTACACTGAATCAAAAGGAAAAGAAACCAATACCAAAGCCAAGGGTGCACAAAACAAGAAATACCTCAGCAACAGGTGAAAAGAAAGCACTTGAATATTGTTGCTGTTGCTTGCTTATTATAATATCTTAAAAGTGTTGTTATTAAGGTTATGTTCTGTGTTAAGTATATTTTCAGCTGGTTTGACTTTCAAGGTATTTATTTAATGTTCTTCTAATAATACATGTTTTGATAACCTCCAGCTGCTGGGATGGGAATCCGAACCATTGTGGGCCAAGTAGCAAGAGGTTCCTATCTGCCTTTTCCTTTCAGGAGATGAAAACCAACTGTTTGGGTGCTAAAAATTCAGTTCTCCATCAGTGCATCTCCATGGAAGGTGTGGGAGGTCTAAAGTTTTGCCTCCTCTGTGTGTGCATAACACAGCCATGTTCACACAATGTCCACAGCATCCACACACCTATTAAATGAAGTTGCACCACAGTGTTCACAAATACAATGTTGAAGGCATGATGCTGAGACTTCATGATGCTGTCGTGTAATAGAATGACAGAAAATGAGCCATAACCAAAACGTTTATGGATGGTATCTTATCACCGCAAAACTAGGACTTCAAATGATATTTAGAGGGTACTGAGCTACTTTGGATGTATATTCAAAAAATAATTTAGTGACATAAAAAGAACTTCAGTGTTTCATTATAAGAAGAGCTAATTCATTTTTTTAATGTGCAAAGCAAAACTTAGAATTCTGCTAGTTGGCTTTTAGAAAATTTTAAATGCTGAAGGACTTCATGCTTTTTATCTACTTCCCAGTGTGGGAAGAATTTTTCCTGTGCTGTTTCCATTATAAGTTTTTTGTTCTGTGTTAAGAGAAATTTATGGCTGGTCATCACCTGTGACGGAAGATTACAGCTTTGAAATTCGTAAAGCATGATTAGTGGTATCAGGTACTTTTTTTCTTTCCACATGATGTCACCAAAGTGCCAGATCTATGAATGTGCAGCTAGGCACTGTAGATGCCTTTCTTTCATGGCCAGGATGTCTGTGTAGTTTTACACTGGCAGAAAAAAGTTGAAGTATTCATTTTCCTCATGTGAATCCAAGTAATGACGCTAGCATATTGTCTTCAATAGTCAACCATTGTGAACTTATTCATATTAGATAAATAGATCCCTAGCCAACAGAGGAGTCCACTAACCAAAGATTTATCAGCTTTGTCTGCTCGTTTGATGTTCTTGTGCACTGACAGTTTTTCCATGCAGTAAGTTGCTGCTAAGAATATTATTTTGACCTCTTAGCTCTCTGAACTTCACAGTAATTGTGTAATTAGGCTTTACACTGCTGAGTGTGCTGGATGGCCATGGTGACACTCCCATTCCCTGTGATAGATATATATGAACAAGGACTTAATATACTTCCATAGCAGTGTGCAGAATTAGATATGCATTTCTATGTGTATCAGCATACATAAAGGAAAAGGCAGGTAGAAAGCCATTGATCTTGTCAGTGGCAGGGTAGGGGAGAGAAAATGTGAGGAAGATCGGGTTAGTAAACGGGAGGAAGTTTAGGAGCCAAAGGATAGAAATCTCTGAGAAACCATTGCACAGTAGTTCTGCAGCTCAGTGACTGACTTGGGAAGGAACGGAGACATCACTGAAGAAGGTGGATGTATACTGTGGGCCCTCCTCTTTGACCACATTTCTCATCATGTCTCCTACCCAGGGGTTTTCTGTTCTGCACCATATGGAGAGAAGCAGTCTTCCCTTTGTGTCTTCTCTAGTAGATAAAGGGTGTTAAGCAGAATAACAAAAAGGTTTTCTTACAACAGTGCTGTGTTAGATATATGCTCTTTTTTATATTTATGAAAACTCTTTAACTGTCTCTAACTGCAGATAAGTTCTTACATATAGTTTCAATATATACACAGAGATAATGATAAATGGAAAAAATAAGCTTCTAGATTGTCTATCTAGAGATAATGTTAGATGCTTAGACAACTTCCATTAAACTTTCTGAAAAAATGTCAGTAACTCTTTATATAGCTGTTTGTATTTGGTCCCCCTGTGTTAAGACAAATGTACTATTACTTAAATAGCTTGTTTAACTGAAAATAGTTGAATCTAACTTGACAAAATAGTGTTCCAGACTAAAATGTCTTTAATTAGACATAATTTAAGCTATAATACTCATTTTCATCTGAGAATATCAGCATTCCTCCATTAGGTGGCCATTATAAAGCATCACCTCAACCAAGAAGTATCTTGAGAAAAAGTGGTCCCATGAAGGACAATGAGCTTAGTAGGTCAGAAGGAAAAATAGCTCCTAGAAATGGATTGTCTTCATTTTCGGCACCGTCATCTCTAACTACTCTGAATGCCAGAGCCTCGCCCAAGAAAAAAGTGCTTGCCGAAAGCCCTGATCCTGAAGTAAGAGTGAGAATGAAGAATATATTGTGTATAGAGTGTTTATTTTCTACCATTTACATTGGAAACTTTTGAAAGTAACTTTTATTTAGCTGTCAAAATTTTCTGTAAGAAAAGTAGGAGTGGGGAAAAAAATACC
This sequence comes from Anseranas semipalmata, assembly GCA_013399115.1. Classification (NCBI taxonomy): domain Eukaryota; kingdom Metazoa; phylum Chordata; class Aves; order Anseriformes; family Anseranatidae; genus Anseranas; species Anseranas semipalmata. Next base: position 406,012 of record VXAA01005830.1, read on the forward strand.
TTTGCCAGTAGCATTCTTACAGTGAGGGACAGATGAGAAAACATAATTTTTTTTTTCTTTCTAACTAGAAACAGGGTTTTGTTATGTTTTTCAGCCTTTTAGAGATGTGTTGATTGGTTTTATTTCTCTGAATATAAGACAGTAATTATACTTCTCTCAGAGAGTTCTGAAGAAACATTCTATCAATGTATAAACTCAAGTTAAGTAGTTCTGATTTGTCATGCATTATTCACTTGTTTATTTGCCACTTTCTGATCTAAGGGTCCATGGCTAGAAAGTACTTCACCACCATTTTCCATTAATTTTACTTCCCACAATGAGAGATCTGGAGACTCCAATTTACTGATATGTGGAGAAGCACCACCTGCAAAAGGTAGAACTTAAATATGTACAACCAGATAAATGTTATCATTTACACCTTAGTAACACCTAAGGTTCCAATACAAGTCTTCTTAAAATCAAAAGTTTTCTTAATTTCCTTTCCACTCTCTTAGTATCTTTGTCATGCCCTTGTGTCTCCTTGTATTCTGCTTCTAAGAAGGGCCTAGCCTCATTCTTGCAGTTATGTCTAAGTGCAGTATCATCCCAGGTATTTAGAAATTGGGTCCTAGAAGCATCCAAGGAATGGAGAGGAACAGATCAAAGTCTGAGAAGTTAATTTGTACTTCTGACTTGAGTCAAGCGTATGCGTCATTGCCTAAGCATCTTTGAGACTTAAAACAAGTAATTTTAATTTCATTTCCTCTTTTGCCATCAACATGACTAGGATAAGCTCTTCTTCTCCAGGCACAAAGTTTAATACAAATTGGGTAGTGTTTTTCTATTTCTGGGTTCTTTGTGAGTCCTTAACAATTCTTATGGGATGTGCAGACCCTTTAAGAAATACCAAATCTGTGGACTTTAGCAGTACCCATTGAACTTACCTTTCTTAGTCCCCTTTTTCAGACAAAAAATCTGTGTTACAAAAAATCCACGGACCAAGGTTGAAAAGCACTGGAATAGGCTGTTAAACACCTTTTATGTTTGTTAAGGGTGTCATGCTTGGGAGTGCTTTGTATGTAAGACTGCAACAGGTAGGTAACATCCGACTGCATGTCAGATGCAGTGAGAAAAATGCTGTTGGTATGGCCTGTGTCATGTCTGTGCACTAGGCTGCAGCCTAGTGAGGTGAGAGGTAGGACTTGGCTTGAAGAACCGAGTATAGGAAGGTGAACAGAAGCTGAAAAAACAGGCACAGTGTACTGAGTAGTGAATATTAAATATACTTAGATCTGTGTTTAATTTTAGTTCTTTTTTGTTTTGCTGGTACCTTAAGCATTGTTAATAGAACAATATTTAAGGAGAAATTTGTATGGGGAAAAGGATATGAGCATCAGTGTACTGGAATGGGTAGATTCTGCATGTGCAGGGACAGCATAAAAGAAGAAGAATGATAAAGGTGGTGGTGTCAGGACAAAGGAGAACATAGAAACAGCAATGATACAGAGTCTGCAACAAAAGTGGTGGAAAAAGGATTGGAAAAGAAGATTAAATGTTTAAATTTGGTGCTGAAGTGTGCAAGAGTAATGATTCCAAGCAGACTTATCAAATTTGTGTAGCTTGAACTATCAAGGAGGAAACTACAACACTGCTTACAGGTTTTATTTGGCATTTTTCAGCTAACCTTGGGAAAGTTAGTGTTTTGTATCTGTTTTGCACACAGAGCTAAATTGACTTGTACATGAAATTCAGTGAAGTTCATGCTACAAAATACTCATAGCCAGCAGTCTGCAGTAAATCAGCTGTCTACAGTGTCCTGTGCAGTGTCCTGCAACTTAATTACAGTTGTACAGTTTCTGATGCCTACAGCTTATATACAGTTGCTATACTAGCATACTAGTAAGTTTAAAGTGAAATACGAAAGTTTACATATCAACAGAAGATAGAAAATGGTTCATATAAATTCAGAATTCTCTTTGCCACCTGGAACCTACCTTCATCATTGTAAACATAGGTTAAATTTCTTATATTGTCAGCAATGATACTCCTTGGAGTTACTCTCATCCAAAACTTACTTCTTTTCATCAGAAAATTGTGGAAGACTGTAACCTGGAATTTATCATTGCCGTTCTTGGTTTGTATCTAAATTGTTTGACAAACTTAGATCTCTATTAATGGCTGTTCAGATCTGATAAAAATGCTTTTAAGTGTTATTGGAAAAGTGCTTCCTAACTGGCAATTTCACCACTTGGGCATACATTTAAATTGATGTGACGTTTTGCTTAAATCCTCACCACAGAGGTAAGAAATAATCTTTCCATTATTTCCTTGTGCATCCCACACCCCTGTAAAACACCACGCAATGAAAATAGATTTTTCTTTTTACCCAGATTGTCATACAGACTGAAGTAGTAGTTCACTAGATGTGAGAACAGTTCTTGCTGTGATTGGAATGGCTCTTGCTTTTGGTTTCTGCTCTAGAGCCGTGTTTGGGTGGAGAGACAGCTGGGAAGTTTTGCCGTTGTCATGTTCTTATGTTCTATAACATTTCTTAAAACTTCAGTTGCCACTCCAACCTTACATTTAAATACAAGTGAATACTCTTGTCATTAGTTGATATAGTTCTTAGAAGGATGTATACAGTAAATACAGTATCCTATATCAAATTCAGTAATATGTTTCATGAACAAATGTTTTTATTACAGAAATAACGATACTGAGAAACCATGAAATTCTTGTTAATATATTGTCTAAGTGAATGTGTCCTCTTAATCTTTTTATTCCCATTAGATGAGAGGAAGAATATCAGCGTCAGTGACTTGAAAGTGGAGGATAGTAGTAGCAAAACCCCTTCCGTGATAGAAGCAATGACCACCACAGTATATGAGAAAGCAAAGAAATTAGAGGAGTCGACAGATGACGGTTCAGATAAAAAGGAGAAAATTGCGCAAAGGCAAATGATAACTGATACAGTACAGGAAGTGTTAGTGGATGGTCAATCTGAACATGTGGAGTCGAAGAACAGTTCAAAGGACATTGTCAAGGTATTTTTCATATACATTTTTACCATTGTTCAGAACAATGTCCTAGAAGTGCAGTGAAGTTTTGTGAAGAAGTTTACTGTTGGTACCTTAAATGTGTAAAACTCTGCTTGTAAAACTTCTAGACCTGAGGCTCTTATAAATTATGTGATAGTTTTAAGGAAGACATGGGGAATACCTTTCACACAGTTAGTTTAAACCAGATAAAGGTAGTGAAATGTGTGTTTTCAAATCTTAATTAAATATCCTTATTGAAGTTAAAATGTCAAATCTCTATTTTGAGGATAGCTGAATAGAAATGAGCAGCGTGTGTTGGCAGAAGATGGAATCTGTGGTGTGACCTGATTATCGAATAAGATACAAAGCACTTTATGCCTTATCATAAGAAATAAAATATGTAGGTGTATGTAACTGTTAGAGCTAAATATTAAAAACAGTTAAAAGAATGTTGATATAATAGGGGAACCCACTGCCCAGTCAGGTTCTTTTTATTCCTTTGTATGTCTAAACTGTAGTCTATGTTTCTACATAATACAAAGAAGCATTTCTAGATGCCATTCCAAACATACAAACATTCCAGAAGGTTGTTTGTTTTTTTTTTTCAACTTTCTTAAACCTATACTGTACCCTTTCTATATTTGAGTGGCTTTCGTGAGTGTAAATATATTTAATATCCTTGTTAACTTAAAATCTGTGTCATCCTGGTCTAGTTCTGTTACCTGAGAAACTACAATTTTTCTTTTCCCTTGCATTTCTTAGAAACAAAGTGAAACAAAGGAGACGGTTCTACAAAAATCAAAATCATCTTTCAGGTAAGAGAACAATGCTATATATCACAGTCTACAGAGTGTAAGATATATGTGGGTGCCCTGACAATTCCACTTCACTCTCATCTTCTGTCAGCATTTTCTTCATTTGCTGACAACTTCTGACCATCTGTGGAGAATTATTAGATGAGACGTGTTATTATAATCCTTGCTCAGTATCTCCTCTGTCAGATTAGACTCCAAATCTTTTGTCAATTTCTGTAATGAGTGTGTGCTAATGTATCCACCGATGAATCCAATCCTTGGTATCTTTACAGGTTTTAAGCTTTTTTATAGATGAAGATATAAGGAGCTTGTAAATGTTCTTGCACTGAATATGTTGAGTAATGGCTTGTTTTGTCAATAATCATAGAATCATAGAGTGCTGTGGGTTGGAAGGGACCCCAAAGACCATCCAGTTCCAACCCCCTGCCATGGACAGGGACACCTGCCACTTGACCAGGGTGCTCAAAGCCCCATCCAGCCTGGCCTTGAGCACTTCCAGGGATGGGGCATCCACAGCTTCTCTGGGCAACCTGTTCCAGTGCCTCACCACACTCAATAAAGAATGTCTTTCTAGTATCTCATCTAAATCTACCCACGGTTAGTTTAAAGCCATTACCCCTTGTCCTGTCGCTGCACTCCCCAACAAAGAAAACGGGCTTCTTCCTCCTTTCTTGTCCCCACACAAGTGCATGAACAAACAGAATCACAGTAACTTCTGGTATCAAGTGAAATAAAAGGAACACTACTTGCTATCAGCTACAATAAATGGAAGGATCGTTAATATGTCTGTGTCTTCATAGGTCTCTGTCTTCTGCACACTTAAAGAAAAAAGCAAAGGCTGTTCCATCAGCTACAGCTATTTCACCTCAATACTTGGGAACATTGAAGGTATTGGAGGATAAACGCTTGCAGAAGAACAGTACAGACTTTGACAAAGCAGATAGTTTACGAGCAGCTGTTTTCCAGGTAGATCTTAAAAACAAACAAACAACAAAACAAAACAAAAATCCCTATGCATATAAAGGTCTTGTCATAGGAGCCAACAACACTTATTTTCATGAAATCAATATTGTTATGTAATTACTTGCATATGCTTACAGATGTAATAATCCTTTTATTCCGTTGGCCATGCCTTTTCATCAAATTAGGGGCATAAAAGCTAGGTGAGAGTGACATACTGCATTTCATAATTTATTGTTGTGTCAGACTGTTCTCAGACACATAAGACGTTTTCCCTTATTTTTACTTTTTCCTTAACAAAATAAGTGCTTAGTTTAAAATTTCTTTTTCTGGTATGTTCTATTCAGTTGACATTTAGGAAAAATAAAAACAAGTCTAGTATTATCTCCAGAAGGAAAATCTATGTGGATTCTGTGTAGAATTTTATTATGATTAGTATGTGGGTTCCAACAGATTTTTATTACTAATCTGTGTGAGGAAACATTTGCATTCCTTTTGTTAACAGTTTCTGTTCATATTGGTATATGTTTCTAATATTGTTTATGGTTCTAACCCAAAATTTAGAACCTCAAATCCGTACTTACAATCTGCATAATTTTAAAGGTAAAATAGGCTACATTTAGGACACTTGTATTTTTAAGCAGCATACCAAACATGTAATTAAACCTTGAAAATTTAAGCCTGATTCTGCAAATGAGTCATAACACATGACAATGCCTGGAGCCTCACTCTTCCCATCCCAGTTGGACTTTGTTCTCTTTAGTTACAATTATTTGCAAGAGAGACAATAAATCTAAACAATATTCCTTTATCCCAAGTAATAAGAAGCCTTATTCCATTCTTCTTTATCTTTTTTAATGCTTACATCTCGCTGATGTTTTTAAGAGATTTTATTAAAGATCCTTAAGGTTTTTCATGTTTGTAGCTGTTATTGTACCTTAAACTTTTTTGAACACAAAAAAAATCACACAAAAAGCTACGTGCTGAAGGTCCTTAAAATAGTGTGATTTGAACCACGGCTTACTTTTCCACATGGGATAATTATTAAAGTAGCACATGGAACTGAGAGGCATTTTGGTTGTCATTATATTGGTGCTGCTTTAATAATATTCAGCTGTTTTAACAGAACGTCTTTAGTTACAGCTTTAGTTACAGCTTAAAAACACTTTAAAAGTATAAAAGTCTTCTAATGATTCTTACAGAATTGGCTGGAAAAGAAAAGAGCCTTTCTATGGGAATTAAAGAGAATTGAAAAGAAAAAAGCTGAAATTCTGAAGAACAATACCGAAAAGGTTTGTTTACACTTTTGTTTAAAGAGAATTTGACAAACTATCATTCTTTGAAGTATATTTACCTGTGCTTTCTGCCTGATTACATCACTCTGTTATTGTAAGGCTTCTGATTTTCTCTAATTGGAACAAGGTGAGTTGAGTGTTGCCTGGTAAGTGGCATGTCCTGATGGTTATGGTTATGCTAAAGGGTGTGTGGCTCATACTTCCCTACACATTTACACCAGGTATGTTAAAAGTGTTCTTTTTTAATTAATTAGATTAATTTTCTGGTTTGTTTACAAAGACCTTAGAAAACTCAACCCTTCAGATGTTAAGTTTTAGAATATCTTCTGTTGAAAAATGGGTTTACTACCTATCTCAAGAGATGCTTATCTACATTTTGCATAGACAGTTCTTAGGTCTGGTTTTTAAGTATTTAATATGGTTCCATTTTGAGTATTTAATATGTATTTCATGTTCTTCTACACATTTTGCGGAAGTAGTTTTTATCATTTGAGTAAGTTAAGCTAAAAACGACCATAGAAAAAACGTCTATACAGTTCAAATTTGAGTGTTACTTGGAATGTTTTTTACAAATCCATTTCTTCATTGCTGAATCGAGTCCTACATTTGAGAATGAGTTTAAAGCATACTTTTTCAATTATAGCTTTATATTTTATATGTAAGTGTATTTAAATGTAGAACGCTATTTTCAATCTAGAAAGAAGCTGTTAAAAGAGAGGAGGCAATTGCATCTTTTGAAGCCTGGAAAGCAATGAAGGCAAGAGAAGCAAAGAAGTTAAGTGAAAAAAAGAAGCTTGAGGAACTTAAGGAAAAGAAAGCAGCAGAACAGAATGCGGAGAAAACAGAAGCAGCACAGAAGGTGATGTGAAATATGTACATAAATGTGTATCAGATTTCGCTCAGGAAATTGCTGAGAATAATTTTGGTTATTCCAGCAAGAGGTGGAATGAACTGGATTCTAAAATCTGAATGTGGTTAATCTTTGAAGAAAACATGATGAGATTCTGTTCTGTTGGAAATATGTAATGTTTACATTTGTACACAGGCAAGCATTTCTCTGTATTTGGATTCTAATAGCTAGATGTAAAATAAACTCCATATAAATACATTGGCAAAGAACTGTTGCTTAGTGGGGAAAAATAATATGCTTTTTAGATATAGTGATATCCCCTTCTAAGCGATGCATTAAACAAATATTCCAAAATTAGAATGTGTAGAAATACTACAAAATAATAATGGAGAATAAGTGAGGAGAGTATTGACAAAAAGATGAGGGGTAAGATTTCTAATGAATCTGTGGTTTTCTTTAGGCATTTGAAAAATGGAAAGAAAGAAAAACAGAATATTTAAGAGAGCAAAGCAGACAGGAAAAACAGTCTGAAAGAATCAGGAAGAAGAAGGAAGATGAATTGGTTGCAGAAAAGAAGAGAGACAATATATCAGCATTTGAAAAATGGTACCGCATTTGCATTTTGGAATATCAGTTTCCAAAACCTTTGCTTAAAAATGTTGTAGGTTTCTGTGAGTACTTGATGTGCTTGTGATTGAGAAACAATGGCATGCTTGGGATCAGGCTTTTCAGTCTCGGTGAACAAGTACAGTCCCAGTGAGAACACGCTCTACAGCTTCTTTCATTTTAGTAACTTAAATGCTTTCTTCCCCAAAAGACTCGGCCCAGGCAGAGATGCTGCAACTGAGAAGTAAGATTCACTGAGTAGTATAATGTCTTACGTGACTAGTCTTATGCTTCATTACTAAGCAATAGGAATATGTTGTATGAGTGTAGGTGTATTCAAAAGCAAATGAGATGTCTGCTGAAGAAATTCTTTCTTTTATAGGCCAAGAGTTTTCAGAGACCGTGTGCAACTTACTATATTACCTGCAGAACTTTTAAATCTAATTTTTTATATGATAGCGGATAAGGGGGAAAGTAGTACAGAAAAGATGATGCCATAATAGGTAGAACAGTAGTTTCATTTATACCTTGGTGATAAAATACATGAAGATGGACATTGAAGATTTTACATATATGTATATTCTTGATCTGTTATTAAATGCATAAAATATCTCTTCAGACTCAATTTAGTTAATCAGTCACAGATACAGCATTTAGACTGTTACACAATGATCTCCTGTTCTTCCTTCTCACTATATAGGAATGAAAAAAAGGAAGAATATATAAAACAAAAGAAGGCAGAAAAAATTATAGAGAGAAGAAAGCAAGAAATACAACAGACAAAGAAGGACGAAAAAGATAAAAGGGCTATTGAAGAATACGAAAGATGGCTGGTAATTTCTTTATTATTTTTTTTTTGCACTATGTCAAAACCAAAAAAAAATTAATGTAGTAATGAGTGTGAATACTCTTGTATTGTAATGTAATATTCACGTTGTTTCATGCTGTTACAAGACAGGCCAGATGATGGCAGTATTATATAGCTAGTCCCCAGAAATTCTTGAATAAAATGATAAAGTACGCGTGCTCGATCTTCAGCTTACATGGAAAATGTATTCTCCCTACCTACATGACTTAGGGTTTTGAATTTCATAGTCTTTTCTTCCATTCCATGTCAGGAGCAGCCATCTCTGAATGGCCAACTCACCACAGCACGAAACAAGCAAAGCCTAGCAGCAGTACCAGCTGCAACAGTGTAGGCATTTACATTCAAGGAAACATTTAAAGCAGAGAATTCTGTGCCTTAAAATTGATAAAAGCAGTTATACTGAGGTTTGAGATTATTTTCATTGACTAGAAAGGGTGAAACTCTAATGCTGCTGATGATATTTTCCATACAACAGTATGCTTTAGTCCCAGTTGTTAAGCAGTAAACTACTCTAGTAGTCTAGTCCCAACCATACAGCAATATTTTTTTCCTTGCAACAGAAAGGTAAACTAGAGGAGAGATTGCTAATATTCTTAGCATATATTTTCTTAAAGATGTGTGACTTGCTAGGTAAAGAAAAACCTACATTTTCCATCCTCACCCTATGACACAGTCATTCATCATGTTGATTTTCAAAGTTTTCTTAGTTTGAGAGCATTTCTTCTGTTGTCTCTCTTCCTTGTGATTTCTGGCATACATCCTGTACATAAGGGCTCTGTTGCCATTCATAAGAATGGGATCTTGCAACTCAGCTGGCTTAAGATCCTTACAGGGGCTCATTTATACCGTTCGTAGACTAAAAAAAAAAATCAAATTACAAGTGGGTTTTCTGGGGATAGACAGACAGATAGGGATAGACTAAGACAGACAGATGTACAGCTGTGGGATACATTTTTAAAGGATAATCATCCTTTACTTAGCTTACTCAGAAATACTCAGCTACATAAAACAGCAACAGCCTACACATTTTTCTGTCTCTTTATTTTCAAATCTTTTTAGTCTTAGGTATGAGTCTTTTAAGATATTGCTTGACCTAATCCCCTGTTGGAATACCTCTGATTTCTGCAATCATTGGTTAGAAATGTTTTCTTTGGTCCCGTTTTTTCAGATGCTTTGCAGCTCAGTTTTGTCCAATGATGAATGTCCAATCATAGATTATTTCTTATTTAATCAATGTTTTTGGTTCCCAAGGAATGAAGTGGGAATGCTTTGAGTAGAGGCTAACACTTTGTCCAGGTGCACTCTGTTTACAGAAACTATCCTCAATTAGCATAGTTACAGATCTATTTCCTAGTACAGGTTCCACTGTTCAAATTTTGTCTAGATTCCTGAGGTCATGACTTCACTTCAGTGGGATTATTATTGAAATGCAAATTCTAGTTCCAGATCTAAATGGATGTACATGTGCCTAAATGAGAGGAGCAGTTGAAAAGATAAGCAAGTGTTGGAGGATGTGATAGGTAGCAATGGTTGGCAGAAGTGCCTCTAAAATTATCTTTTTCAGTGTCCATGTGAAAGTGTTGACTGATTTGTCCCATGCCCAATCTTTACATGTTCCCTTTCAGAAATCGTTCTGTTTTCTTTGCAGCTAACACATCTTTATTTCAGATAGCATATCAGCAATGGCTCTATTCATCATGTTCTTTGTCCAGAATATTTCACTTTGTATAGTAGGAGAGAAAATATACACTTTCAATGAACTGCAGAGAGAAACACTTGTAGAGTTATCAATTTATTATCAAGGGAATGAAGGTGATATTTGCATACAGGTAGATAAATGGGTGTCAAATCCAGGAGGGCTGAATTTAGGTGTCTTAGGTGTATTGTTTCAAATAAAGGGATTTTTGTTTGAAGGGAAATAAAATGAGTAATATAGTGGGAAGTATTCTAATACGTTTTCATTAGCAGTTCAGCAGAAATAAATGTATGAATTCATCCTCAGATTTCCCGAACCAAGTATTGATCATAATACATGGGTAGAGCAGAAATTTAAAAATCTCCTTGGAGTTCTTCTAAAACATAAGAAACATTCTGCTTTTATGTAAATGGAAATTCTGCTATATACACTTCTAGAGGACATTGTGTCAATCTTTGATAACATAATTTAATAGAGAAGATTACTTTTTACGGCATGAAAATAAATGCCCTGAAAAAGGCTATTAACATTTGTAAAATACTAACATAAAAAGGGTAATCTTGAGCTGAGTTATTTTAGTATTGCTGAGGAAGGTTAAACTCCTGATTTTTTTTTTTTATTTATTTCATAATGTTTGCCTCTTGCTACTCACCAAGTACTCTCCAAGCCAATCTAGATGTAATGCTTGATTAAATGATCGCTTTTACTTAATACATACTACCAGTGTCTGACACAATGTCTGCACCTAGTCTGAGGAATGGAACACGGAGGAGAATCACATAGAAAGTTTATCATGACAGATCAGTTTAGCTTACATTATTTTTTGGATGTTAATCTTGATAATTGTTTTTCTGTAAGAACCTAGAAAAAAGTGAGTATCCTAGATGTGTTTTTCTCCATTATGCGTGGTGAACGTTAACCTAGTTGAGTTGTTGAGAAGTAGCTGTGCATTCTTTCAGATTCACAGTTCTGGCAAATCAATACAGTAAGGTTACATGCCCTAGAAGAAGTTTGAAATTTTACCTTGATGTTGAGCATGCTCAACACCTATTTTTGGCATTCTAGCACTGTTAAATAACATCAGGAAATGATGTTGAACTGGATGAGTCTTGTGGATTTGTTGCTTTCATTGCTTACAAACAGCTGACATGGATTATTCATTTCATGTGGTTTAATAAGATCTATCTGAAAATACTTTCAGTATTGGAATCTTAATCTCCTGGCATTGCAATATGTTAGAAATACGGCTGTTATTATTATTCCTCTTAAATGTTTTAAGGCTCCTGTACTATGTCAAATTCAGTTATTATGTGACAATCATATTGCTAAAGAATCTGATCTTCCCAGAATTTTGTAAGTGAAAAATGTATTAATCTTACCAGGCTATTGAGTAGGAAATTTTAAACAGAGAAATCAAGCCAATCAGTTGATCTGCTGTACAACAAACTATAGTTCTAGTTTTCATCTTGCACTATTTCTTTTACATCTCTCCCATTAGTGCAAATCACTTCATATTACATTAGGGAAGATTCATATCAGTTACGTCTCGTGAAGAGGCGATCTGTGGCCGGGACAAGAACATAAAAAGCTTTGTGTGTGTTGAAGTCAGGGAAGAAGTCAGTAAGGCTTCCCGTCAAATCTAATATTTTAGAAACTAGCTAAATTAACCCAAGACTCTCTGCTTGGTATCAGGATTCATTCATGAACATTGGATCTTCAAATCCAAATATTTAAAATAGAGATGTGATTTGAAAAATCCAAAGCAACTTTCATTCCTTTCCTGGGTGAGTGTATGCTTACCTTTGGTTTGGGATTTTCTTAAGTGAATCTGTTGTACGTCATGTATTCAGCAAAGGGTGCTTTATAAACATGAAATATGCACACAGCTCTGTAAGACATGATTTCTCAAGTGATTGCCAGTACTGCTACAATAAGGCTTATTTTTAATGAGCTTTTTTTATTATTATTTTAATGAGCTGTTTTTAATTACCTGTCCTAATGTGTCTTCGATCCAGCCTCTAAGATTGGTAGACTATGATTAATTTTTTGTAAAAATACATTTGCAGGATATGTGCAAATACTCCAAACAGGAACGTGAATCATATATGTTGCATTATAGAGAATATTCTTCCAAAACTCATCTGTATTACTTGCACATATCTTGTCTTCTTTTTCGAAAAATATCACTGATAATGCAGATTCCTTTCTCTTTAGGGCACTGACCAGTTTCCCTTAAGAATTCCTGAAAAAATATCTTGAACTTGTTCTAAAGACCCAAAGCCACTAGTTGTGTTCATCCAAAGAAGATCTCTGTGGAAGAAGGAGGAAGGCAAAAGTGCAGGATGACAGAGAAGAGTCAGAATCTTATAGTGCTACTTGAGCTCAGTTTGTCTCAATTATCCCTTATAATCCAGGAAGATACAGTTTGTACAGAGAGAGAATATTCTTTAGTAGACTAACTGTGAGGAAGTTCTGTATTGCGTGTTTTAGTAAAGGGCGTTACTTCTCCATGCAAACCTTGCCTTGCTCATAATCAGCTTTACTAGTAACAACATGAAATAATTCTGTGTTGATTTAGACAGACCAGATATTCCTAACTGAATTGGATCTTCATATGTATGTTAACAAAGACCCTCAAGTCTTTGTTTAAAAACATATTGATAGGGCTGATGTTTCAGTGCATGTTGTACTCTTAAATTTTTGTACATATCACAATTATAGTTAGCATTAGTAAGTTTGAATGGTGTGTGTGTGTAAAACAAGGAAAAAATTCCTCTCCAGCTCCCTCTTTTAGAATAACACATCTACCCCCATTTACTAGTCTATTCCCTGAGCTGCAGTAACCTCACTATTTCTCTCCTCAGTTACGAATAACAGAAAGACTCTGCCAGGATCGTGGGAACTTGCAGGATATTCGGTGTCCCTCAGAGGGATAGGAGCATGGGTTATCTAAGACTGCCAGTTATGGCTATCTTCAAGGAGCGGTACTTCCACAACAATGCAGTTCACACGTGAAAATCTCAAACTTTTGTGGTGCTTCCAAATACTGGGTGATAGGTTGCAACATGGAAAAGAACCAAGGTTGGATTTGGCAAAATTGATTATGATTTTAAGCCTGCATATACACACTGCATCTTTATTACCGATGGCGTATATGCCATCTGCTGTTCCTAAGCATGCACTGTTCACATGCTAGAAAGCCAGCAGCTCAAGGACCTTTTATCCACCTGTCAAGTGGGGCTCTCTCAGTGATGCGCTGGTCCGTAATGTCAAGCTTTGTTCCACCAAGAGGGAAACATTCTTTAAGCCAGTAAGTCGTGTGCTTAAGCATGTGCCACAAACCTACAAGTATGATATAAGGAAAATTTGCACCTATAAAGAACTCTCCAGTGTACTAAATTGCTAAGGTAGATGCACCCTTAGATTTTGGTCTCCACAACAATGAAATGGCAGGCATCATTACGAAGAACAGTTATTTTATATAGAACAGAACAATATAAAACATTAAAAATAATAGTAAATAATTGCTAATTAATTTTTGAATAACAGGTTTCTTGAAAATCATTAGTTAATCAGGCACAAAAAGAACACCTTCATCATTCTAACTCACCACTGCTGTTTGAAACAATAGAAAATATCATCAGAACTTCACAATGTTCGTAAGTTAGATGGAGATTTGTTTATAATTGCTTACTTCCCAGTTTAGCACATGGCAAGTGTGATTCAAGAAGTGCAGAAAGTTACACAGATGCATCAAAATTCAAGTAATGAGAGACATATTTAGCATTGTGATTTAGATATCCTCTTAAAAGAAATACTAAGATGAGACTAATTATATACAAGACAAATACAGTAACTAATCCACTAGGCCTTCTGTTGTGTTTTTTGTTTAGATAGTGCACAAAGCCAGCTTATCCTTGAGACTGTCACCGTAACTGTAAATGGCATCCAAGTGTGTAGCATCTGTGTTGCATTGTGCAATGTGCATGACTGAACCCCTAAAAGGGATGTGCAAAGCTCCAAAAGACAAATCTCTGTTGTGTGTTAACTTCTCGTTTTATATAAGAAAGGTGTAGCAATAATTCTGACTTTTCCATTGGTAGAGCTCTTTTGTTTTTTTTTTTTTTTTTTTTTTTTTTTCCCTTTTTTTTTTTTTTTTTTTGCCCTTTTTTTTTTTTTTTCTCAGGAAAAGACAGAGAGGAGAGAACAGCTTGAGAAGAAGCAAAAGAAGCTTCAGGCTGTCCGTGGAGATAAAGTGCGTTCTCCCTGGAGTCCACCTGGCAAAGTCACGTATTCAAGGAATTACTGAGCAGTCTATTGCCTTCTGTGAGAAAAGATGGTTTGCAGATTTCTGACAGTGGGTAATCATTTATTTCAATAACAGCTGATTTTCACTGAATCCATAATAGATGTTGCATCCTTTCTTTTTAGTTTATTTGATCTCTGGATTTTCCATTGCTTTAGCAAATGCACTAATTTTTGTAATTCTGCATTTAACTTAGTTTTGCTAAATGCTGTGTTACTTCATTCCTTTTTGGTGAAAGTGTATATTTAGGATACGTGAGGCTGGACTCTGGTATTTTTTTTCCACCCAGTAAGCAGCAATTTACTTAGCAGAATGGTTATATTTAAGTTATTAGGCCATATTACTATTCAGCACAAGTAATGATAATTGTTACTCAAAATGAGTGGTCAGTTACAATTAGGCATGTTCAGAATCAGGAAAAAGAGAAGAAAATGCTTTTAAGTCTTTCCATTCAGAAAGGTTTTAGAGCCAATCTATTTATAAACAATTAAAAGATGATGAACAGGTGATAAACAGTATTCAAGAAAGGGGAGAGCACGAGCTAGGGAGCTAAACTGTATGTGCAGGATGGAAGGACAGTAATGCTAGATGATGTGTTTGAATTGCTTCTCTTCCTTTATCTGCAAGACCTGTTTTGAATGGGTAGTTGAGAGGCAAATTAGCTCTGGTCCTTATGTGGTAGGTAAGAATGGTATTTATGAAGAAAGTACATGATCGGGAACACTCCTGCCATGAGGAAGATGGGATTAGGGAGTTAAGTCTGGAAGAGCTGCTGTGTGGAGGCGGTGGGAGGATGAGGAAGGAGATGTTGGCTGTCTTGTGGTGGTAGAACAAAGACATAAGGCGAAGCAGTATGGTGGGAGGATGTCGTTTTCATACATTACAAGACGAGCTGCAGGGAACGCATTTAATTCTTAGATTATGTTACACTGTGAAAGCTTTTAAATTAAAACCGCATCATGCAGAAACAGCCTTTCATGGGGCCAAAAACAGTTAGCTATGGGATGGTACAAAAAAATTAAACTGGAACTGATATAATGTAAAATGATCCAGGGCTAAGACTGTAGCTGTTAATTCTGTTTCAGGCATTCATATACATTCCATGTTTTGCATTTCACACAAAATCTTACATAAAACTGCAAGGGTAGAACAGTGGTACTCTTACGAGGCAATCTTAGGCACTGAAAATGACTTTTCTGGAACTTAATTAAAAGACTTCTGTGGTTGTTTTTCCATGATCAAATAAATCCCTCCCAAACACATTTTCATCATTGCTAATGAGCCACTTGCTGTAGTAAGTTATTAAAACTCCTTCTGTTTTGTTGTTGTTGTTGTTGTTTATTTTGTTTTCTTTTTTTCATGGCTATTTGCCTCATATTCTGGAAACAATGGGAAGACTACAGATCTTCAGAGATCTTCAGATCTCTTTTTTGCTTACTGTCTAAACTCCAGCTGTTACTTACATATTTTCTTACTTGAGTTTTAATAATCAGTACAGATTTGCTCCTCAAGTGAGTATTCAAAAAAAATAAAATCAACAACAACAACAAAAAACTAGTTCTTAAATTATAGATGTATTTTCTCAAATGAGAATCTTGCCCTTGTTTAGACAGACAGCTTCCTGGGGAAGTCAGAGGAGCACTTGAGAAGTAGACTTGCCCTTTTTCACTCAAATCTTATGCTGTTTATAAATTACTGAGATACTTATTAATTCTGTATTTCATGTAGTGCTGGGGCATCTCCTCAGAAGAGAAAAAACACAAGACTGTCGAACAGAGGAATTTCTTTAGTTCCTGATATTTCTTGCTTGTTTGTTATGTTTTAGTGAGAGCCACTGACGATTTAAATGCATTTGTTTTGGCCATAAGTATTCTGTTGCCATAATGCTGTACATGTGGAATTTTTTGTTGGTATATATGTAAAAGTGAAATTCAGAAGGTATCTCATTTCCTTATTGTTGAATACGGTTCTGTTCATTATTGTTAGTATGCACTCTAGTTCTGTGAATGCATAATTCAGAGCTTTGTCAAAGTTTATGACGGAAGCAGAAAGATAAGACATATGTTAGAACAGTAGGTTGTGCAGTAGTTATCATCATTAACCTAATTTCTGTCTCAGTAAATAAGTGTAAAGGAAGGCATACAAGATGCACAATTTTTCCATTGCAAATAACCTATTCACTGTCTAAAGAAGTATTTGCTAATCCTGAGAACAATGATGAGGTTTCACTAACAGTTGTGCTGGATTTGTGTACAGCCAAATCATCTGACAGATCAGATTTGATCCATTGTGAGGTGTGGTTGCAGATTTGATATGGCTTCTTTTAGATTAGGATGTATCTTTATCACAGAATCAGGTTTGAGTGCATTGCCTGCTATTTTACACTGCACATCTTGACTTCCAGTTGCCTTGCCTGCACCTCGTTCATGGTAGCCCTGCCGTGTACTGGAATTTTTTAGTAGGTTTCTGCTGGTCCTGCCTCTTGCTTCCAGGTCTGTTTTTTCCTCAAAAGATACTTGTATTTGATTTGGCTTTTATTCTTTTATTTGTTTCTAACCTTCTGTTGCTGGGCTGCTCACCCGGAAATGTTGTGGCTGGAACAGTTTTTGTTCTACTAAAGAGTTTATAGAGGAGCTAGGGACCTTTATGACACCCATCCTTTGATTACATGCAGTCTGCAGGTAATCCAACAAATCCAGATTTTTACCTGGCTTCAGCTGTGCTCCACTAGAGATAATACAGAGAAGTGAATAGAGGACTTTCATAAACTCTGGGCCTGGCTTTGTCTGGGCTTCCTGCTACCTCGTGGCAGGTCAGGCATTTTTTTCCAGCAGTAGTGGTATGACAATGACAGTGTTGGTATGCAGAGAGAAAGCAAAAGTTTACTGCCCACAGAAACTTTGAGAACATGCCCAGCCAGAGCAGCGTCAGTGGACAGTCCAAGAGGCAGGGTAAAATTACATGTGCTAGCAGGATTACGTGTACCGCACAATTACAGCACAGTCAGAATCCAACAGAACTGCCGGCACACAATTAGCCCATGCAAATTTTATGGGGGGTGACGACATGACATGAGTTCAGGCATTTAGGCTGGAGCAGTGATGTGCATCATCTGCTAGGCTTTTAGCACTAGGAGCCTTGAGTTCAGGTTTAGTGTGTCAAGAAACTGTAGCACTGTGATTTCATGGGAAGATGAAATGTATAGCAGACAGCAGAGTTTGCTGCACAGCTGTCATCAGAAGACTGAGGCAAAGCATGCAGCCTGTGTGAAAGCTAGGATGCTGAATCATCTAGATCTTTATTTTTGCAGTGTCCAACTAGTAAGTAAGCAAGTAAGGCAGGTCCCTATGCTGATAGGCTTATAGTTGAGGGATGCAGATGGAAAGATTGTTAGAGGCAGTGGCAGAGCTGGAAAAGGGTATGTCACGTGCCTGTTGCTAAGCTGAATACTTCATCCTTACTCACTTTAAGCCTTTAGATGATTGGATAGAAAAATTTTGACAGAAGATATAAGTGGGAAGATGTTGGTGACATCCTTCAAAGGAGTGATATACCAAAAACTCACATAAATTCACAGCTTTTCAGTGAGAAAAAAATGTTGGAGATCTGTAGACACACACAAAAAAAAAGTTGGTACAGTTCTGTTTGACCTTTATAATAAAATTTTGCAAGCTTTGTCTAATCTTACATTGTAAAAATTTGGGCATGTTGTAGCATGATGTAGGAAAAAATGGAGCTGAGAAGTACAGGTGTGTACAGTAACTTATAAAAATGTACATGTATTTATTTGTAAATCATGTTAACATGTTTATTGATGACAGAGAGAAAATATTTATTAATAAAGTATATTTTAATATAATGGGATCAATGTTTTCATCTGGTCTGTGGCTATAAAATGTTATTTAAAGCTTTTATGCATGTAAACGAACTAGGCACTGTGCCTAAGCACAACCTGTTCTTTCATCATTGTTAGTATGACAGCCTGGGAACTATATCCCACTCAAGGTATAGCTTCTGACACTCCAGCCCTCTCCTCCGCTCGCTGACCCTCACTTCTGCTTGGTGCCACACCAGTGCTTAAGAAATGCGGGGTGTTCCAAGGAACGACATGGAAGATGATCAGTCTCTCATTTTTTCCCGAAGTATTTTATTCAGGCATTAAGTTGTTGCATTGGTATGCTAAAGGGACAGATTGATGGCCTAATTAAGCAAACTTAAAAATTTTATGTGCTACATAAAGACCTCCAAAAACTGAAGCACTTACCCACCAAGAGCTGTCCAGACAAAATGTAGACACGTAACAAAATGCCTTACCCCTCTTTCTCCGAAACTGTCTCTGCAGGGGAAATTTATAGTAATCAACTAAACAAGGAGATAGGATGACATTAAGGATAAATCATTTTCTCTTCCAATTTCCTTGTTCTGGGTAAGAAAGATTGTGCACTGGTCTCTGTGATACTTTCTTTGTTTTGTATTCACAGAATGTAAGGCCATTAGGGCATCTTACCTGGTCTGTGTCCCCAGGACTGGTACATTTCACTCAGTTATTTGTGTGTTGAGCTGAGTGACTTGGGTCTGACTAAAACACTGTCTACCTTTTTCACTGCTATATCGAAAAGTAGCTCCACCTTCCCTGGTATGCCAGGTTTGGGGAGGACAGCCCTTGCTGTGTGTGCTGGTAACATGCTCACAAGCATCTCTTGGGTCACTAGTGCTTTCAAACTCCCCTTATACTTCCACTTTCAGATTTCTACTGAACTGTTGGTTTTAAAGAACAATTTTTAAAATACTAGTAAGATACATTGATTAGACTTCAATGGATAATCAGTAATTGCAAAACTTACCTCATTGTTTCAGCCTGGGGCATGGAGAGGTTTGTTCATATTATCAGATCGTATTCAGATAGTTAAGCTGTGCTTTCAACATAACACAGAATTTTAGCACCATCACTCATAACAGACGAAAAGCCCTTAGTATTGCAAAGTGTTTTTCTTTTCTGCTACTTCATTTATGAATAGACTTCTTCTGTGATACTTTTATTTCTGGGTAAATTCTGACTAAAGCAATGGAAAGTTTTTTCATCAATTCTTCATTTAAAGAACAAGTGAGAACTCCCATTATAGGTTAATCATTTTTCACGAAGAGAAATATAAAATGAGTATATATTCATTTTCATGAAGATAAACTGGAATGCCCAGCCCTTGATGATAAAAAATGATACAAGGCTAACATTGTTTTCAAGCATCATTACCTCTCAACAAGTGAAGTAGAATATTCCTCTGTTTAACTATTTCAGTGGCCAGGGGTAGCATATAACAATAATACCCTGGTTGATTTAAATTTTCCTTTGCACATTTTAATCACATGGATGACACCGGAGACCCCTCACCATATGCTGCTTTACAGCAAAAGAATTAAGGAAAAACAACAGGAAAAAAATCTAGAGGATGGAAAAATATTCAAACTGTCCTCAATCTATTTGACTTTCTTGAATAAACATCTGAAGAATCTTGGAGAATAAATGACATTTTGGAAAAAAAATCTTACCTACCCTGAATTCCTGTAAGGTTCTTAGTGCTTCTAATACTGAATTGTACTGAGGATGTGCAGAGGTGATTTAGCAGCCAGTCTACCAGACTGGCCATGAAGCCTGCAAGTGGGCAGGATAACTGTTCCCATCCTGAAGAGCTTCTGGGAGGCCTGGGCATTGCAAGCTCTGCTCCCTGACACAGGCAGGATGGCATCCACTCTTCCCTCCCTCTACCAGAAATATCTTCTCGCTGACAGCTGTAGGCAAAATATGAGCAGCGGTTATCTCAGCCAATGACTAACCCCTGCAGATAGCTTTCTAAACTTCCCAGGTTCACCTTTTGTCTAAGTAAAGCCTTGTTGATACCATTTTTATTGCTTGAATCATCTACCACTGAAGGAGAATGTCATCCTTGATTGAGATGGAAGCAGGAAAGACTTATATAGCAAAAGGTCAGGGAGCTAAATGAAAACTTTCAGGGTTTAAAGATATTTTTGGTTGTCATGGTCGAAAAGAGGATACTAGTGAGAAAATAAAAGCAATCGGTACTGTCGCTATTAAATTTACCATTTGTAGAAACATCAGTGGTTACGAACATGGTGCTGGATACTGCACAAGCAAAATGGAAAGAGGGCTTGCCACAGAACACTCCTTATCCCAGAAAGCAGGTAAGAGAGATTTAGACAAAAGCTCCAGCAGAAGGAGTATGGTCTTGGGCAGGCAGCAGCAGTTTTGGACCAGCAGCCGTAGTGCAGTGGCATCCACAGCTCCTGGCGGTTTGATTTCACACTTCACCAGTTACTGCCCTTGCTCGCTATCTTGCCTTCAGCAGCCAAAGGGAATGTGCTCATTTTTTCCCTTGACTTTTCTGCTTACTGTGTTGTCAAGCATCCTTTGGCTGCCTTTTTTTTTTTCAAATGTAACATATTTCCTGTCTTTCCTGCTTAAGATAATGAATAATTCTGTCCATTCCTGCTGCCATACAGCACCTCCAAAAGAGATCAATCTGCTCAAAAAATGACTCTGCCTTCAGAACTGCCATACAATTTAAAGTATCATTATGGTATTAAACCCTAACATCAGCTTGATACTTATCTTTCCCTTAAACAGATGGTTGTGCATCAAGCTGTTAACTTTCACTGCAGCAAAGATGGCATTCTGCTTAAAGTTTCTATTCCTCATGTGAATCAATAAAAATGAAGGAAGAATGCATTAGAGCAATGCTCTTTGCAAATGGCTATGTATTTGTAACCTATCCAGAGCAAGGGCACACGATAATGACACCTGATTTTCAAGCGCAAGCTATCTTTTTTGGCTTACCGAGTATTACTTGAAAGCGGTTACGTGCAAATGGCACCAGGGCAATGATGGGTGAGAACAGCAGGAGCAGCGGCTCAAGGCTCCATGTTCCAACCACACTCTAAATGTTTCACAAAGCCTGGCAAGTGATTTACAAGTTAATTGTCCTTTAAACTATGCTCTTTATGATTCGATTTCACCTTTCCTTATGCAGATATTTCTTTTAAATAATCACACTGGATGAAGCATTCATACAAGAAAGAGCAGGGATAATTTAACCCCTTGTATGCAATCCTTGTTGTCCTGCAGAGGGTGAGAATTGGGGTGACTGTGCAATGTGATTTGTTTCTGCACTCTTGCATGTGGAAGTAAGACTATAAAATGGGCATGGATGCAAAGCATAGGTTGTTAATGGTGAGACCGTACTCTGAGATTCCTGCCATGAGAGACGGAAACAGCACGTGCCCGCTTACAGCCTGGCCTCGGCATTGGATTCCACAGGTCCCAGTTTCCAACGACCACCTTCTGCATACCTGTGCCTTCAGGCTGGCACAGAGGTGCCCCAAGGGGCTGTGCCACCAAGCCGCGATGGCATCCTGAGCTCATGCACTGTCTTCACTGGTGGGGTAAAACAGAGCAAGGACAGGACAGGCCGGTGGGGTTTTGTATGGGTTTCACACTTCATTTAGGCTGAATGCATCTTTCCCAACCTGCCAAAGGTTGGGAAAATCCTGCTGAACAAGCTTCTGCCTACGCATGCTGGATCAGGATTTACTGTGGGCAGGACCTATTATAGTCATGGCTGGCAAGGCTCTGTTTGCATCACTTTAAACATTTGTTCTTTAAAAGAGGGATAATCTCTTGCCACAGTAAAACACTCAATAGCAATATTTGAGTCTTACTCATCTTTAGCAAAGCACGCAGCCGAAAGTGAGCACACACATCTTCATTGCTCTTCTATGAGGCCTAGATTGCCCCTGAATGGCATTAAGAATACTTAAGGGAAAAAGCAAGGATTGTTATGGCCACACTTAAAATCCCAGCAACTCAAGGACAGATCCACCCTGCCTTATAAATACTGAACTTCAGCTCTGTCAAGCAAAGGTTTTCAGGTGTTAAGCACCTGAACTTCCCAGAGATTTCACTTATACTCATGTCCAGCCATACCAGAGTAAAATCAGAGCACTTAGTATTCATGTACAGCGTGACACGTTTGATGCACAAGGTAATAATTAAAGAGATCCTCCCAGGTAAGAATTATTATTCCCCATGTTAGACAAATGTGGTTCTCAACCAAATCAGAGCTCAGAAAACACAACTTCTTAATTCCCAGACCTGCATTGTCTCCTGCCAGCACTGTTATTTTTCTTACATTGTGCAAAGATCGTCACCAAGGCTTCAGGTTCTGCCAGTTTAATTTACTGCACCCTCACCATGCAGTCTGTGGTTGGTGAGGAGAACAGGAACTTGCATTTCAGATATTTATGCTATCAGGCGTTGAAGAGCTACACAGAGACACTGAACAGAGCTCAGTAGCCACCCAAGTGTGACCTGAAAGATGCCCTAAGCCCCAGATTCTGGAAGTGTCATCAGTACCCAACACGGCACATCTCTAGGAGAAAATCCAGTGCCTGAACACTGGTATGTAGTGCAGCGTAGATTCATGAGGAGAGCCATGGGGCACCAGCAGCATCATGCTCTGGTATGCCTCACAAGATCAGATGATGCGAGTTCCCATGGAAAATGAGTGCTGGAGGCAAACCTTAAGCAGGGCAAGTAGAGAAAACCCAAAGCTGCTCATTTCAATGGACTGTTACCAATGTGGCTGGCTAGGCAGATAAATACCGAGACTTGACAGGAAGGTTAAGCAGAAGATAAGCGAATATAACCAGAGGAGACTGCCAAACCATCCAACCATGTGCTTGAGCAAAATATGGATTTAAATGTTTTGAGGACTCAGGTAGCACATGAAGTAGAAACTTTGGGCCACCTGCTGCCCCAGTTTGTGCTGCTGGATTTCCTGCTTTGCTCCACCTGCCTCCAGCCCGTCGCACCACCCTGCTCCCGCCCCATGGCACAGGCCCCGCTGCGCTCACCTCTCTGTGTTAGGCCACTGCACTTTGCACCAGGCGTAGCATCGCTGCTCCGGCTCCCAAACGGCATGTGCCCTGCCTGCTGGAAAGCTGTAAAAGCATTTTATATATATTTATATCTACCCCCTGCTGCTTCAAAAAGCCAGCAGCACGCAGCCACCGATGCGGCAGCACTGCAGGGATGGAGCAAACAAGACAGGAGCAGGGAGAGGAGAGACCTGCTGGCAGGCAGCCCCAGCAGCTCCTGCCTCGGTGGGGTCTGCTGCAAGCAGAGCAGCTTTCTGGTGGAAACCATTGCTTTTGTTCAGCTACCATTTATCCTCAGTCTCAGCAGAAAGCTTCAAGGGTTTCTTGTGGCCACTGACCCCAACAAACGTGTTTTTGTCTGGCTTTAAACTTTCTGAATGCAACAGAAAGAAAAAAAAAAAGAACAAAACAAAACACTATGCTTTATTTCATTCCTGATGTGGTCTTCAGGCTTTTGCTCTCTCCTGGGAGCCAGACCCCTTGTAAGTATGATCATGGTAAATATTTTGTTTGTATTGAGCATGGTACATTACACAAAACCTCGTGTGACCAGAGGCCCAGGCTGGCTGGGCAGATGGGGTCATCGGCTCTCCCAGGTGCCTGCTCCGGCAAGGCTAAGTGCTGCTGCCCAGCACTGCTGCCCCGACAAGCAACAGAGCTAGCACTTTGGGCGGGCCAGCAACCCTAAATCCCCCCTTCAATTATGGATGGGGAATGTCTGTTTTGACCGAAACTGTCAAAATAGCTTAGTTTACTTCTTCCAAGAGGGAAAGCTTTGGAAATGTGTATTTCTGAATTATTTTTTATTTCCACACAACTTGAAATGAATACTGCTGTACTCCCTTCACTGCCCACAGGAAGCTGAATTTTAGCTGAGGGTCACTTTTCCAGCTGACAAGGGAGGCTGCATGAAATGGCAGGAACAACACTGGCCCACAGGGATCCATTACCACCACCCCTGGAAAGCAGCTGTGCCTGTGCCCTGCATTGCTCTCTGCCCTGAAGGTCTCCTCAGACCCCAGCGATGGGATCCAACACAGTTCCAGTGCCTCTCCACCCTCTGAGTAAAGAATTTCCTCCTAACTTCTAATCTAAATCTCCCCCCTTTCAGTTTAAAACCGTTGCCCCTTGTCCTGTCATTATTTGCCCGAGCAAAAAGTTGCTGTCCATCTTTTTTATAAGCTCCCTTTAAGTATTGAAAAGCTGCAATAAGGTCACCCCGGAGCCTTCTCTTCTCCAGGCTGAATATCCCCAGCTCTCTCAGCCTTTCTTCATAGGAGAGGTGTTCCAGCCCTCTGATCATCCTTGTGGCCCTCCTCCGGACCTGCTCCAACAGATCCGCATCCTTCTTGTGCTGGGGGCCCCAGACCTGGATGCAGTACCCCAGGTGGGGCCTCACAAGTGCAATAGAGGTTTGGATTTGGATGAATACATCTGAATCAATGTATCTGAATCGATAACATTGAGCCGGCTTCTAAGCCTATGTCAGTGTCCCAGCTGCTAGGCCCAGTCCTCTTGGAAACATTACCTTCTTTAGCCCCATGACGAGGAGCCTGTCAGTAGTAGCTGAATGTTGTTCTAGGATGACATGCAACTCTTTGGTCCCAGCAAGTGATGCACATCTAACCCAAACACCGCTGCCTTCATTTGAACAAGCAATAAGAAGACTGAGTCCAGTTATGCAACCAGCCGCACACCAATCTTTAAATATTCGATCAAGTCAGTCATAATTGTGGGGCAGTTTTCTCTGCAGTTCCTATGCCTGGTGTTGCCATATGAAGATGTTTTGGTACAGGAGCAACAG
Organism: Anseranas semipalmata; assembly: GCA_013399115.1. Taxonomy (NCBI): domain Eukaryota; kingdom Metazoa; phylum Chordata; class Aves; order Anseriformes; family Anseranatidae; genus Anseranas; species Anseranas semipalmata. The sequence continues at coordinate 431,178 of VXAA01005830.1, forward strand.
CAGACATGATGCCTTGTTGCAAGTGGAAAACAGCAAGACTCAATTACCTTAGCACGTCCCTTTCTGACAGTAAAGATTTCAATTTAGGTGATATTTTTCAGTTAGATTGGTGAAACAAATTATCTGCTGTTCTCTGCCAGTGTCTTCAAGTCAGCTAAATTCAAGTGTCTGTTCTCAGCTTTGTCATCGTCGCCACTGTCTGTCACTCTACAGCCTCCAGCTCAACACAATTACAAGCTGGCCACTGGTCCTATTGTTTGGCATGAAATAACAAATATAGCTGTACAACAACTTCTCACTACTTGCATTATGTATGTTAAAGCAGTAGGAAACAAAATGAATGCAAATAACAATCCTCAACACAGCACAGATGGCTAAGTGATGCCATTGTCCAAGAGCACAAGGATACATTTCCAATACCTTCCTACTTGTTTTGCTTGTTGTCCTGTTAAAATTAAAGGGGGCAGTAATGTGTAAGTAAATTACTAAAGAAATTTTGAATCTGGAGGAATTGGAGGCAATGAATATACAAAGTCCTAGCAGAGCCCAGGGCACCTGACTTGTTTGTTTCAAATAACAAGACTATGTTCCCCTGTTCTAGTTTAACCTCTAGAAAGATGCTTACCAATAGCACCAAAGCTATAAAAATAGCTGTTTTTTAAGAGTTATTCCAGGGAAATATGGGCATCAGGAGCAAACTTCAAACAACTAAGTTCCAAAAGGTGTGCTTCTTTTTTAGTAAATTACAAAACAGTTACAACATCCTTCTGAATGCTTTGTTATGATTCCCTAGGAGAGGAAAATGAAAATAAATGGAACTTTTAAAACAGACACCAAATACTGGAACACGTGCAGCTACAAAAGCACAACTCCTACAATATAAAAGTGGAACCAAATGGATGCTTTGGTTAGCTTGACCAGTGAGTGTATATGTGATGTTTGATGTTGTTTGGATGCTTTATCTTGGTTCTTAGTTGTAGTTTATAAAGTAACAGTGGTGCTTTATTCCACTTGGTGCCACGTAAAGTTCAAGACATACATGTCTGTAAATATTTCCAGCTAAGATAATCAGTAGTTTTCACCTGGATGACCTAATAGGAAAAAAACAAGAATCAAGCAATCCGGACTACCCAGGTGCATCCAAGTTATTCGTTTGTGTGATCATTGCTATAAGAAGCTCCTGCCAGCACATGCACGTTACAGCAAATGCAGCAAAAATGGAAAAGGAATAATTGTGTCTGATTTACTGACAACAAAGATCTGCCCAAGTATTTCTATGCAGTGTAACCAAATAATTGAATTCTTCATTCAATATAACGGTTAAATGATCCAGAACAAGAATTTTGTCCAAACATGTCTCTTCCTCTCAATTCCCTTTTAGGGAGCCTTAGATGTGACTGACTGTCTGGAAGATATTTATAAACCAGCAGGTTCATGCTTGGGAGTTTGCCTGTTGTCAGCAGATAAAGAGCAAACGTTCTTGCTTTGTAGCTCATGCTCTATTTGGTTCTAATCAGTCAAATAAAACAAGATTAAAGGGGGGAGTACAGTCATAAGTTTTATGGAAAGCTGTTTTGGCTAACGTTGTTCAAACTGCAGCAGTAGAAATACTAAAGAACCTGAATGGAGGGGAGGGAGTAAGAATATGAAGGAAATGGGGATGCTCTTTCTACAGGGTAACCAAACTTTGAATTTTCTACCATTGAAAATAGCATCTACATTATTAGGGTTGTCTGAAGAGGGGAAAGAAAAGGCAGAATCTGAGATGCTGGAGCCTAGCTGGTTAAGCATGTTTCATTCAACTACAAATGCCTATCTTTACCGCAAAGCTGTCTTTCTAATTGCTACAGGGAGTGCAAAGCTGCTCAGGATCCTCAGACTGATTGATGGTAAGGGTGAGCCTGGGCTTACTGTGGGGAATATTTCCTAATTTTTCTGCCTTGCTGTTCCTTACTAGGCAATGTCTGGAGCTGGAGAGACTCTTCAATCCTGTTTTAAATCAGCAGGGAATCGGGGTCTTTAAATTTACCTGAGGATTAGAGCTCATTGCTCTTACGGTCAGGTCATTTGCAACCCTGGCACCTGCAGATATGTACTCAGAAGTGCTGATCTGCACTGACAAGCCAGCCATGGAGCGGCTGCATCTAAAAGCTTCCTCAGACTTTACACGGGGGCCATATGGCAGAGCATTATGGGGGCTATGCAGATATTCACACTGTACTTACAGCTGCTAATGCTGAGGTTTCTTATCAATTTCCTACTTAAATTTTTGGAGGGCCTGCTATCTCAGACCTGAGTCATGCAAAGTTATTTTAGCAGAGCCTATGCATTGCAAATAATTTATACTCTGACTCACAGCCAAGAAATTTTGCCTGTATATGCTGCTCTCTGTTCAAAGCCAGATTTTTACTGAGATGTCTGCAGGTGAGACCAGGGCAGGGACTTGCCTTGTGTTACTGCTAATTCTTCACAATTTTGTCAACGCTTACATTGTGCAGTGTGACAGTGACTTCAGTGACAAACCTCAGTTGTTTCTGCCCTGGTTCTGCTATGTCTGTTTCATTTTTTGATCCTTTTCATTCTCTCTCTTCTGGAGTATTTTATTGTCAGCAGTTTGTCTTTTTTTTTTTTTTTTCCTCTTTTCTCCAGTATCAGCCACGGAAATGATGGATATCTGAACAGTTAATGCTTACACTAATGCTTTTCTTGGGCTTCAGAATATATTTTTTAAATAAGCGAGGAAGATTTCAACCCCCAGTCATATTTTCAAGCTATTTGTGGGAAATTAGAGGTATAATAAGTTATAGCTGAGCTATATCTGGATTTTTTTTCTTTACAAAGACTTACATTTGCAGTAGTCTGTGCTGAGCTGATCATAAATACTTCCTGGGGAGGTGGGAAGATTTGAAACATCTGCTCCAAGCCAAGGAGACTTTGTTTGTAGCAGCCTTTCAGGACACAACATCTCTGAGGTTGGCTGCTGAGCTGACTGCAGTCATTTCTGATGCATCTTTCAGTTACAAGGAGAGCCACAATAAATGAATCATGATGTTAAAATCAATGCCACCAGTTACACAAAGGAAGCCTTTGGGCAAAACTTGCCCTGTGTAAAACTGTAGTAGAATCTAATTTTCTGCTGCAAACAGTGCTGAAGTGTGGGACAGCCATGGTGCTTATATTTCCTCCCCTTTCTCTTCTGCCAGGTGGCCCCCAGCCCCTCTGCAGCAGGGTGAGAACTTCACGTGCTCCTCAGGGCTTTGCAGAGCCCTGACGGGGATGTGGGAGGACGAGGAGGAGGCCATGGAGGTGCAGGATCCAAAGGGTCTTCCTGTGATCGTGGAGCTGCCCCTCATCTGCTCTTCTTGGAGGGACTTGATGTCATGTGTCATTGCACCCCATGTCACGTGACTGTTGTAGTTCGGGGTTTTGATGATGCTCCCCAACCTACCCTGTAAGAATGTGCCTTGCCATCGCGTATCATGCACATGGAAGAGGCAAGGGAAAGTGGTTTAGCTCATCTTTGTCATTCTTCAGGAAATTTCTCTAGCCTTCTAAGTAGGATAAGTCTGAATTTCCTATAGTAAAATGATGAAAATTAAATTCCCTTCATGTTTGGGGTAATAGTATGATACTTCATGTATGTTCAAAACTTAATGGAGCTTAGCCTTCTGTCTCATTTTGGGGAGTGAAGGGAGAATTTTTGTACATTGCAATAAAATGTAGCAGTACAAAAGCAATCAAATTCTGAATGTCAGGATAAATAAACAATTATTCTTATTCACAGTCCTAGGATGATTGTGTAAAATTATGTTCAATAACAGATTCAATATGAAAGAATAAAATAGTTAAGAAAACATTTAAAGTAGGACTGCTTCTTTCTGTGGAAAGAAAAAACTCTTCAGAAAAATAATGAAATCTGATGCAAGTTTTTGAAAATCACCCTGTATCCTTTTACTGTATATAAAACCGACAGAGGAGCAATTTCTAAGCCTCTGATGAATGATCCCTTCCGACCTTCCAAAATGCTTCTCTTCTGAATAAACACTTGAAACTATAGGTCATTTATGAGAATTAGGATATACTCGCCTAGGTGCACTCATCAGTAATTAAATGATCTCTGCAAACTGATTTGCCATGCATCTGACTTGTGTGTGGGAGTAAGTAAATGGCTCGGTGCACTGATAATGAGACTAAATTTTTATTACGAATTCCGATGAAGTTTTGAAACATGCTGCATTCAGCCAGATACTCAAGGACTTTAAATGAATTCCAGGCAGAAACCGGGTCTTACCCTGATACGTGTCCTAACTACTAAGCATCAGCATTTTTCTGTTATTCTGTCTTAAACTTTCTAGTTAATGTCTTTCAGCTCTTTTGGGTAGTTAAATGCTGTGCTAATGACAGGCAGTTTCAGAAGAACCTCACAGGTCTGACTGGGGGGAAAAAAAGGCAGAAAGTTTTCAATGCAGATTACTCAGTTAAAGCAAAGTAATGCCTCTAGAGAGAAAAAAGAAATCTGTGCATATGGGATGCTAAACTCAAAACTGGCAGTTGCAACTTCAGAAGGTGATGCTGAACTTGGATAGTTCTCTGAAATCATAGGCAGGGATGTACCCTCTGCCAGCACTAATACAACAGTGGTGAGTATTGGGAGTGTGAAGGGAGTAGGCTGAATAATGGCCAGGCTCACGTGCTTTCCCTAACAGCATCTCATGTTGATAGTCTAGAGAGAAATTCTAGGTATTCTGGCAAGGGTACAAAATCTGTATTTCTTATAACCCATTTGAATCATAAACAGAGCTTAAATCTCTTACATAAAAATAAGTGAGTGGCAGCACCATCATCAATGCAATTTTTTTTTAAACCCATATCTTCAACAGAAGATTCTGGCCTATAGATCCTAAATGAATGGACATGATTTATTGCAGACCCAAGCCCTTGAAAGAGGGACAGGTTTTAGAGTATGATCATATCCTCAGCATTTCTTTTCTGTAGATGACAATTTGCTAAACATGATGCCTATACAGAATACCCCGGTGAGATACCAGCTTACCTTCAGGTATCATTTATCTAACACAGGTTTCAAATCCCATTTCAATAATCATGAGCCTGAACATTAGATATTAGTGATTAACTTCTGGGTGCCTAAATACTTTCCAGATATATTTAATCACATTGGCAATATTCAGTGGTATATGTGAAGTGAGTTTTGTTTTCCTCAGCCTCAGATCTTGCAGAGAGGTCACTAGATGCTCATTGGGGTGTTCATTTTGATGACTGGATTATTTTACTGCGGATTTGGTAAAGGACTCAGTCCCTGACATTGTGGAGAGACTGAACTTTCTCCCCCCTGACAAATTATCTTCTGTAATATCATTGTTGGATAGCGGTTACTTAATTCTGTGGTCACAGGAAACTTGATATTATATTTATTACCGAGATACAGACCAGAGTGAACAGGACTAGTAGTTTTGAATACACATCACTGTGTTTTTTTCTGTACCAATGTAAAAATAATTTGTCACATGCCAAATTTGGCAGATTTCTCTATTATAACTGCACATCCAGATTATAAATACATCCTCTTTCATCCAATAGAAGACAGTTTTGGAAACTTAACTGAATCTTCTTAAATGTAGACATGGTCATCTAGCCTGCCAGTGACTTACAGAAAGAAAGCAGAGTACACAAGCACAATAAGACTGCGTGAGGCAAAAATATGAGACAGGAGAATAGAGAAGCAAAGCAGAGGAGAATTACGTCTCATACCTCAGCCTTGCAGTTCTGAAGTCTTCACAGACAGCAGCTGTCATGTTTCTTTCGGAGCATGTGTGAATAAATACTACATATTTGTTGAGAGGCATAGTGGGTTCAGGGACTCGACATCTCCTTCACAGCCAGTATGTATCACAGGATCCTCCCTCCTGGCCTCTTACCATAGCAGCTCCCATGCTATAACTTTCAGCTGTATCTTATGAGCACTTCCTTTCTCAGGCATTTGAGTGGTGTTTTGGGTCCTAAATACCATGTAACTACTTTAGTCCGTCATATTTAATGATTACGGTGGTCAAAAGATTGGAAGCCCTTGCTGTTCTCCTGCTTCCTAGAAATGACACTTAAGTTAGCTGATGAAGGTAAAAATAAAGACTATGTCAACAATCCTAGTAGAGTAACATGGGTCCTAGGTTTACAGGAAGATAAACACATATCTTTGTGCACAAATCTGTGAATACATTGTATAATTTCAAAAAAAAAAATGTCTATTCCCATTCCAGATGCATACAGAGACTGTGATGTAGTTCAGGTAGTTAACCAAAACTCCCATCCTGGGTAGAACTTTATCTAAGGAAGATATTGAGTTAGCTATCTGGACTCCTTACCTCTTCTTTTTCCTTGCCTCTTTTTGCCCACTAGCTTGGCCAGGATTTGCATAATGCGACCACTTTTGACTTTAATTCTCTTTCCTGAAACAGTGACTAAATAAAATGGCTTTGGGAAACACTGTGTTTTTTGGCATAAGCAGACACAGCTGTGTTCTTTCAAGATGGCAAACTGAGCTTACTCATGCCTTGATACTTAACTGCTTATAAACAAGTAATTACCTTAATGTAAGGAAAACATTCTCCTTCAGTTGGTAGTTTGGCACTGAACCATCATGCCATTATTTGTTTACACCAATTCTTTATACTTGTCTAACACTTTTATTTCACTTAAACACAAAATTAACACCACCCTTCTGAAATGCAGAAGAATAATGCGTGGGAGGCATTACTAGCTGTTGACAACAGTCTGTGAAGGTAAGCATATGTTCTGTGATAAGAGTGCAGTTGGACTGCCTGGTTGCTCAAGTAAGTTTTGAGGGATTACCATACAATATTTAAACAAGACCTAGGAACTGCCATGGTAGATTGAATCCAACGTCCTGTATCCTGTTTGCAATAGCGGCTAGTACACGATGTGTCAGAAAAAGGTATAATCTAATAGGAATAGATTATGCCAGCTAAACTGGAGCATAACGTACTCTCCAAATTATTTGCTTGATTTATAATAGCAGTAAGACTTATTGAAGAATGAAGAGATATCTCAAAAAGTTTGTAGATACTAGGGAGAATATTTAGGATTAAATAAAATGCAAGTCATTAGCTGGCAGATGTAGCTTGTTCTCTTTAAAAAAAAAAAAATGCTAATCAGAAACTGTTTAGAAAACAAGAAATTGCATTTTTGTCACATGTCCTGTTTTTCTTGCAAGATTCAGAGCTGTGCTCTGTGTTGCCATAACATCCAACATCTGTAGCAAATTGAATCCCTAAGATTTATTACTGCTTTCTGAGTTTTAAGATGTGGAGTGTTTCCATTCTTTGAAAAGTTATTTTGGTGGTATCATATCACACAGCTGTGTGATCATAGGACGTATGAAATTAAATGGAATGTATTTGTTAACTTCTCCAACAGAGATTTTAAAGCTTTGGATGGAACAGATAACATAATGTTGCCTTTTGATATATGAAAAAAAAAACATTTTAAATTCCAGTTTTACATTCATTACTAGATATGTACAGCAACTGTTGATCCATCAAATGGAGCTTCAGAGAAACTGTCAGATGTTTGGAACAGTCCAGATTCTTTGTCCAACACTCATATAGACTTAGGCAAATAAGGCAGATTTGATATACACTTCTGCTGCATTTCTGTGTTACACAAGGTAGTAGTAAAAATGCAAATAGTGTGACAGGATCTGTGCAATCTCTAAACAAGATTGAACTTTGTATAAAATAAGACATTTCATTGTTTTTGAGACCATTTTCTTCAAGGTAGAGGGTGGAAACAAAATGTTTGTAGTAAACATTAAAGGGAAGTTGATTTCTGCAGAGTTAGAAAGGCTGCAGTGCTCTGTAATTTGGATTTGGTGCTTCAAAAGACTAGCTATTGAAATAGGAAAGTTGGAAAGGTCGCTGAAAACTAATTTTTCTTACCTGTAAAATGGCTCTGGTGTATATGTGATGGAATCTTCTGCTGCAGCATCTCTGTTAGCTAAATTCTTATGTCTGTCTTCTGCAAGTATTTTTATACATTAAGAAAATGCAGGTAAATCAGTTGTTGACAACATTAATAAATACAAACATGGTGAAGCTGGCCACTCTGAAGGTGATAGTAAAATCAACCTAAGGTGATGTTTGGAGGATAGTTACTTGTATACTTCTTACTTTCTTACTGCAGTAATTTATCTGCCTCAGAGGAAGGTGAAATACAGAATTAAATCTTTTTCTTCAGATCTGCTCCTTCATCTGCTTAATCACCACTGACATTGGCATGATGCTGAGTTGTTTGTCTGAGAAGCTGTCTGTCAGCTGTCATGAAAAGGGGTGCAATGCAACAGGATCTGTGCTGAGAACAGTGCTATCATCCATAGGTTTTGTAGTTCAGCCATGCCCGAGACTGGCTGTGCCTCACGGTGTCCAGTTCCTTGCTCTTTCCCGCACTTACCCCTCAGGCCCGTCTTGGAGCCACTGTTCCCTTACGCACAAACCAACCCTGAAATGTTCAGCTGGACCTGGCAGGCTCGGCCTGGAGCCAGGCGCTGTGCCCCAGACTGAGGGCATCCATTGCAGCTGTGGCTGGTGCTGGTATGGCAGGAGTTTCTTGCACTTAGAAACTTCATGATTTTGGCATGAAAGCCAAAAAATGGGAGATGTTCCTAGTGACTTTCAAGAGTTAGGGGCATAAATGTCACTTGTGCCTAGTAGGAAATCTCCCCTTAAACTGTTGCAATTACAATCAAGCCTGAAAGTCTGTCCAACTCGTGCATTACTGTGCAGCCAAGCAAACCTACCAAATAACGGGGCCAGGGTGCTCTAAATCCCTTTGTAGAAACAGTGTCAACAGAATGATGCTAATGAGAGCATTTGCCAATGATTCCATCTTGCTAGCTTAGAGGTTTCATTTTTGCTCAGGGTTTTTCCTCTTGTGATGCCTAATGCTTCTGATGGTCCTATCCTTTAATATAATGGGACCAGAAGCCTTTTGACAATAAATATTGACAAACTAACAGCAGCCATAGTTACATCTTTAACTAACTATAGAGTCAAATTAATAAGTTCCCAAACTTTGCAATTTATTGAAAGACTGATTAAGACATCAGGTAGGGCTATATGCAGAAAATGTAGAAGATAATTAGCAGGGACATCATACTGAAATGTAGCCCTCCCTTCTCAGCTTGAAGAAAATATATGACTAAGATAATCATGAATGTGCATGTGCATGTATTCCAGTGTGTGATAACTCTATATTTAGCTTGTTCGTGTTTCTCAGCTTTCTTAGAAAGGAATGTGTGCAGCAAAACAAACATTTAACTCTTCAGTTTCAAATCATTCTAACAGAGCTTTAAAATAATAATAATAATAATCTTGTAGGCACTGAAGACATTGAAAGCACTATATCTATCGTCCCAAGCCAGACCAAAACACTTTAATGTACAGATTTCATCTGTTTAGCCCACATAAATGAGTGGCAAGCTTAACAGAGATGGGAACATTAATGAGGATAGAACAAGGAGCAACACCCACCATGAAAGAAGTTATTCAGTATACCTACTAGACTAGCTCTTAGATTATGCAATGTATGCACCATGAAAGCTTGCAAATTTCATTAACCAAAGATAGCAAAACATTGTATTAAAAGGCACAAAAGGGTAAAAGTTGGGATTTTTTTATATTGAAAGAGTAGGTTAAAGATGATTTACACCAGATATCCTCAGTTTGGTTGGACCTCATGAAATTTAAGCTTGAAGCAATAGACAAATTGCTTTAACACTCATAACTGCTAGTGGTGATCCTGGAATCTAGGAAACTGGTTTTTAAAATCTTCCAAACAATGAGTTTATCTTGGAAAAGACAACAAAAAAGAGCAACCAAAGAATTATACAGCTATCATTGTAGCAGATCCTGGAAAAATACCAGAATATGCTCAAAAGATCAATTGGTAGGCACCTAGAAAATGATCAAGAGGTGAATAACAACTAGCATGAATGTACTAGTAACAAGTCATGTCAAGCTGATCTAATTTTCTTCCCTGACAGTGTGAATAAGGGAGAAGCAGTAGGAGTCAAATAATTTGACTTTTACAGATTTTTATGCTCTCTCACCATGTCTAACAACTATAAAAATATGTGGTATGTGAGGCTATTAGGAAATGCAGAACTAGCAAGAAAAATTCACTCTAGAGCAGAAAATCAGTGCTTCAAAGTCAAACTAGAAGGCTATATCAAACAGTATTCTTCAAGGATCTTGCTAGAGTCTACATTCATCCAAAAAATACATTCAAATGCATTCAGTATTTTCATCAATGATTTGGATGAGGGAATAATATTTTACCCATGCAGATGATATTAATTCGAAAGGCTGTAAACACACTGGAGGACAACATCATATTCTCAAACTCTTGAGAAATGATCTAAAAATTCACTTGAGGTAAATGCAAGATCAGAAGGACAGAGGAACAAGACTGCCTGGACTACAGAATTGTAGGAAAGGATTTAAGCATTATAGAGGATTGCAAGCTAAATGACTCAACAGTACCATGCTGTTGGAGGGGGACACACCAGGGCGGATGCATCGTCTGAAACAGAGTCTTGAAATAGGAGTCTCTTGCTTGTTCGGCACCGAATTCTGCAGGTTAGGAAGGATATAAGTCAAATGTCAGAGTCCAAAGTGGTCAGGTCAGTCAGAGAACAGAACGCATCCTACCAGGACAGGCTGGGACAAAACAGTAACTTTAAATTTAATGATGAGAAAACCGAGGAGACCTGAGTCTTCAATTACACCAAAGGGTGCAATGAACAGAATTAAATTCTCCTCCATGTGCTGCAGGTAGGGCAAGTAGTAATGGACTTAAATGATAGACTTAGGCAAGTCATTAGGAGAAGTAAGGAAAGGTAGTTTAGCACCAATATTGTCTGGGCTCTAATGAGATTATGGTATTTCCATCCTGGGGGGGTGGTTTAAAAGCAGGTTCTAGAAATATTTGGGGTGACTCTTCTCCCTCTGCGCTAGGAGATAGGCTAGCTGATATTCTGATGTCTATTTTTCATCTTACAGTTTCTGTTCCTATAAGGCTTTTTCTGTGGTAAAATGGTGTAAGAATGTTATCTAATGATGTGAGCAACCTGTGTACTTGTTCTACTAATTTGTTCCCTAGGACGCTGATAAAAGGGAAACAAACCAGAAGCAAATTGAAAAGCTGGACCTAAATGCAGGTGAAATGTTGCGAGAGCCAAGTACCAAAAGGAAGGCAATGCTGGAAGTGCATATCCCTTCAGCACCTTGTTACAGGCAAAGGCTGCTGAAGGCTTAAACAGCTGCCAGAAATGAATCAATTTGAATATTTAAGCAACATTTTTTTTCCAAGATATGCACATATTGTATCAAGATCAAATACTTTGCTTAAGGTGATCTGTGTTGCTCAGTCCTTACTATTACTAAATCTGTATGCTCTAGTTCTGTAGAAAAAGTAGGTCATTCTGCAAAACTAAAGAAATCCCTTTAGGTTACTAAATACCTTCTCTTCCACAGGTGCCAGATTCCTGCACCCTTCGCCTTTGGCAGAGGTTGATTGCAGTGAAATAATGGCTTGCTTTTTTTTTAGTAATAAATAGGTAGTTCACACAGAATCACACAGAATT